>CM034150.1:330035237-330635237 GCA_019776745.2 Taxus chinensis | reverse complement strand
CTTTTTCATTTAAGTGTTTATGTTTGATCATTTGTTACTTTATAATATCATCTCAAAAACCACAATCACAAATCAATTAGTTAAATCCTTTGTTTTATCAGTCTTTTATCATTCACCAGTAATCGCTAGCGATTACTACAATCACATGTGATTCTTGCCTATTTTTGTTTTCTATAATTTATCAAATTTCATCCTATAACTTACATTAAATTATATCATATTGGTATTTCTAATAAAATTTTTATGAGGAATGGCTTCTGTTATATGGAAATAAGCGGACAAAGTCATGAAATAACAAGCATAAAATCTTTGCCTATTATCCGTCACCAATTCCATTGGGAGAAATACAACATTTTACACAACCTCAAGTTGTGTGCCATCCATTCTTCCCATCTGGAAACTTTATAAAACATATTTGAATGTACTCAATGAATCTGTGAAGCTACAGACAAATTCTGGGAAGCCTACTTTGAGGTTCTACGTATTTGGGATGATTTATCTTGGTTCAAATATCAATATGATGTTGAATTAGATGAATTGAGCTTTGAGATTGAATCTAAAGATCAAACTGATTCTGAACATTCTAATTCTGATTCTAAGTATCATAATGACAAGGAAGAAGAAGATTCAGAATACATTTCTAACTTCTTTAAGGAAGATTATATTAGAGATGAGAGTTCAGATTCATTTGGAGAAGAAGCACTGGAGTCCACTGGAGAAGAGAGTTCTCCTTCCTATGAGAATTCAGATATTGATTTGGATTCTGATTTCCAATCATAGTTAATATTTATCAATTATATGTTTGTAATAAACTTGAAACTTATCACAACATTTACCATTTATTATTTATCGTATATAACATCTTGTTTTTCAATCACTTGATTTTAAAAGTGGATTGACACCCTTTTCAGGAAGTCCTTTGATTCCAGGGACTATCCTTTGCTAGGAAATCCACCTAATATTATATTAAACCTTTTTATTGAGTTGTTGTGAGCTGCAGGTATTTTCGTAGGAAATGATCTGGTATTATTTTATATAATGAGTGCAACAATAAAACACCATTCATTCACATCCATGGGTATCCCTAAACCCTGCCATACTGAGGTTAGGTAAGTTTTATTCTCTTTCTTATCAGGTTAAGTTGAAGAGGTAAGATTTATGTTGTATATATATCTTCCCCCCGGGTAGATATAGACAAGCGGAAGAATATGGAAACCAAAGAAATTCAAACCTCAGCCCAAGGCGCAGGAAAGTGGCGCACAGAAATGGATTTCGACAATGTAAAGAATGCACCCATGGTGCACAAAAGAGGCGCACAGCAATGAGTGTCAACATGAGAATGTATGCGCCAAGGCGCAGGAAAGTGGCGCACAGAAACGGATGTTGACAATGTAAAGAATGCGCCCATGGTGCACAAAAGAGGCGCACAGCAATGAGTGTCAACATGAGAATGTATGCGCCAAGGCGCAGGAAAGTGGCGCACAGAAACGGATGTCGACAATGTAAAGAATGCGCCCATGGCGCACGGAAATGGCGCATAACAATGAGTGTCAACAGGGAAAAAGTTGCACCTTGGCGCACATAAGAGGATGTCGACACAAATGTAAATGCGCCCTTGGCGCACAGAAGAAGATGTCAACATAGAAATAGACGCGCCCTTGGTACACAGAAAGGAATGTTGACACAGGAAAAGTTGCGCCCTTGGCGCAGGTAAAGTGGCGCACGTAAACATGTGTCGACATAAACATATTTGCGCCTTTGGCGCACAGAAAAGAGTGTTGACATGCAAATGAATGCGCCTTTGGCGCACAAAAAGGGTTGTCGACACAAACATATTTGTGCCTTTGGTGCACGAAAAGGATTTTCAACATGCATATGGATGCGCCAAGGCTCACCTTCAGGAGGCGCAACATTCTGAGCGCTGACAGGAAGCAGACCCTAACCCAGATATTCAGATGGCCATAACTTTTGACTGGGAGCTCCGATTCACACAAGGTTAGACTTTTTGGAAAGCCTACGGCGTCCTCTACCTAACTACGACTGGATATCTTTAATTGGGTGGGAACAAGTTCTTAAAAATGCAAAATACAGTTTTCCACTTTTGGGGTTTGATATGGTCCTCACCTACCACCATAATGAGATGAATTAGATACAACCTGAGGTGGTTGGTGTAGATTTGGACTTTCTCTCTCTTCTCTCTCTCATTCTCCCTATAAATTGTAAGGAGGGGCTTCTTTCTAAAGGTTGGACATTCTTGTTTTTCCCCTCCCTTCTTCTCTTTGGCAGGTGAATCTGTGGAGTTAAAACCTCCCTTTTAAAACTGTAATGCAGCTTTGCCTCTTGGCATTTTGCAGTGTGTTGTATTAATCTTTGGAGCAAATTAATGCATGTCTGTGGATGATTATCAACCCTCTCAGTGTTTATTTTCTTCTTCTTGATCTTTCACTGTAAATCTGGTTATCTGTGCATGATCTTGCATTACATTTTTTTTTTGGTCTGTGTTTATTGGCAAGACAGGTGTTCTTCATTCCTCGGTGCATCACCTCTGTTAGTTTAGGTTTTATTTTCTGCATTTTCTTACCCCTGTCTCCTTGAAAAATTAGATTAGGTTTTGAGTAGACCCTCTGCATTTTTACGTGTGCATCTGAACAGAGGAATAGGAACCGGCCTTCATCCGGAGAGCTTTTCCGATTTCGCAAGGTCCCACACTTGGGAAAAGCTCCATGTTGTGCAATCGCACTGAGATTCTCAACCCATCGAGTTGCAGAGTCCCAGGGGTGCTGTGATTCGACACTAACAGTTTTGGCACGCCCGGTGGGACCAAGAGGTCATTCCATAGATTTGAAGGACTTTTCATGAAATTCGGACCAAAAAATTGCAGGTTTTGCAATCCCAGATTTTCACCTTCCAGGTTGAACTTTGAAATCGATTTTCAAGGACTTAACTTGCTCGAAACAAGTCAAAATTTCACCAGCTGATAGATCTGGGGGTAATCTTCAAAAGGGTATTCTTAGATTTTTGAGATTTTGACTTTCAAAATTTCATGGTTTTTTGATTTTCGGATTTCAGGTTTTCGGAAGTCTGGCATTTTTGGGTTTTCAGGACTGTCATTCCAGAATCAAGTTCCAAACTCTAAAATATCAAAAATACAGGTCTTTCAATTTTCCATTTTTTAAATATCGTCAGGTTTGGCGTGTAACTTGGAAAAATCTAGTCTTTTGAGGCTTGTTCCCTAACACATCTGGCGACTCCGAAGGAATAGAATTCAGCGGTGTAGCAGCACAAGTTTCCTAGGCACATGAGAAGAATTCGAACCAGGTCCAATACTCAAGAAGAAGGGCTATTTTTCCACTTGCAACTATCACCAGGCAGAGGAAGGAGAGGAAGAAGACCACAAAGATCACCATCTCCGCCTAACAGGACTTTGTCTACACCTCCACCTGGTAGGCCTTTTCTCGCATCAACCAGGATTCTTAGGCCAATCATAATGGCGCATCTACCACCGAATCCCTTTGTCAATTTCACGGGCAGTAGTCCACTTGCCCTAAATGCTTAGAATCAAATTCCAGTTGCAGCGCTAAAGAATATCCCCTACTTCACAGGTGAAAATCATACTACTCCTATTGATCACATCCAAGATATTGCTAATGCATGTGCAATCCACGAAATAAATGAAATGGATGTTGCAGTCAAGCTATTGGCTTCATCTTTCAAAGGCAAGGCCTTACAATGGTTTAGGAGCCTTACAGCAAGCTCTATTACGAATTGGAACCAACTTTGTTCTGCTCTTTGCAGCCAATTCGGGGAGAGGGCGGACAATTTATCTTTATTGGAACAGCTGACAACAATCAAAAGGGCTCCTAACGAACAAATGGCAGATTTCAACTTTAGATTCCAACGGACATGGGACAGGATCCCAATAGCTGTTAGACCAACTGCTGAAGGAGCATTCCTTTATTTCTTAAAGGCTATAAATTCAGACATAGCCATGATGATCCAATCAATGGGAGGGACAACGCTGCCAGGGTCCTATGACACAGCGATCAGAGCAAAGAACTATTTGATCCAAGCCGGAAAGCTTGCACCAAGGCCACCAATGCCTCTCTATCCGGACATGGGAAAGCCTACAACCAGTCAAGCACCAGAGTTGAATCCCATTCCAACTCCTAGGAATCAAAGCAATAATGAGGCGTCGACTTCTTCAAATACTTCAAATGAATTGCAGGAGGTCATGAAACAATTGCAGAACCTTGGAAATGAGCTTGTGACCATCAAAAGACAGCAAGCTCAAAGTGCTAGACCGTATCAGCCTCAAGCACAGTACCAAGCTAGGCCCCCATACCAACAGAATAGACCACCACCTCAGGCTGCAAATCAAAACCAGAACCAAGGACAGACACAAGCTGCCAGGCCATTTCGACCGTATGATCCAAATGCAACGACGTCCTCAAGAGCCTTGGTTCCAACACAAAATAACATGGCACAGGAGTACGACTGTTGTTACCCTTGCAATCTACCTCACAATCAGTCAGCATGTTTCAATGGTGCACTGAATCAGGCCTTGATGGTGCAAACCATTGGTGTTGCTCAAGAACCAAGCCAGGAGGAGAATCAACAGCAACAAACACAACAAGAAGGACCTCCAACGGAAACCACATTGGCAAATTGGCAAACAGAAGACTTCTGTGGAGTTAACCAACAGCCTTTTCAAGGCGTGGCTGCCAACACACGGTCAAAGAAGAGAAATATAAGAGAGGGACAACCATGTAATCCAATTGTTTCTCAACCCACTCTTACACAACAAGGGGTCAGTAGACCAAACGCAGCTCCAAATGTGCAGAATCAACCTAAGGTACCTGTTGTAGCAACACATGCACCTGTTCAAGCTACAGAAAAGGTTGCGCCAAGCAAGGGACAGCAAAAGGACAATTCATCCCCCTTCAACATCATCGATCAAATGAAGAAGACACATGTGAACATTTCCATGTGGGAATCACTAGCGATCCCAGGGCAACGAGATTTATTGCAAGTTGCAATGGCTAATTGGTCTGCCACAAATGTATTAAACCAGGGACATGAGAAAGTTCTCACTAATGCAGTGCAACATGATGGGGGCCAGACAGGGAAAAATTTGAAGCCTCCACCATTCTATGTTTCGTTGATTGTTGGAAACTACTTGGTACACAACTGCATGATTGATTCTGGGGCAAGTAGTTCAGTGATGCCGAAGCAAATAGCGGATCAGCTGGGTTTGAAATATGAGCCAGTACTGAAAGGAGTAGTACAGCTAGATGGAACGGCAGTAGGAACAGTTGGGGCCATCAAAGGGTTAAGCCTAACACTACATTCCTGTCCTAATGTTACAGTTCTACAAGATGTGTCTGTGATTGACCTTCCGCCACTCTTCGCGTTGTGTCTATCAAGAGACTTCACTGCAAAAATCGGTGGATATTTATCTGCAGATTGGTCGCACATGATTTTTAGGACAAGGTATGGCGCCAAAGCAACAATCAGGTCAGAACCAATTGCCCATTTCCATATTGAGCCTCATGTACCAAATCCTATCAATGCAAATTGCTCGGTTTTTTATCAGGAGGAGTGTTCAAGTGATCTAGAAACAGGTACTAAGGTCGAGGGAATTCCTGATTTAACTTTGGATGAATGGGCAAACAAGAGTCATGAATTTGACCCATACAAGGAAATTGAAGAATCTGAATTGGGCGTGTATTGTATACACGAAGAAAATTCACCCATTCTCGGCATCATTCAGCCTGGACAAAAGGATGAAAACAAAGTTTGGAAATTATTTTTCGATGGTTCGAGAAGCAGACAAGGTGCTGGAGGTGGTGCAATGTTGATTTCACCACAAGACATCAAATATTTTTCAGCTTTTCGTTTCCAGTTTTCCTGTTCAAACAACACAGCTGAATATGAGGCCTTGATTCATGGACTTCATTGGGCCAAAAAAAGGGGCATAAAGAACTTGCAGGTGTTTGGAGACAGCGAGCTAATCGTCAACCAAGTTAGGGGACAACATGCTACAAAGAACGACTTGCTAAGGAGCTACAAGAATAGGGTATGGGACCTCATTGAGGATTTCAAAGCTTTCAACATTGTATCCATACCCAGGAAGAAAAATGAAGCCGCAGATAGGCTCGCAGCAGTTGGAGTGACATTTGATGTGGTTGACAGCATCAGGAGAGAAAAACGCAGCCACACATCCATGTGGTTGTGAGGCCAGCAGTTCCAGATAACAACACAAGCTGGCAGGTGTTTGAGAACGATCAACAGATCGTCAATTTCTTACAAGAAGAGGCTGAATTTTCAGCTAGGAATCAGGACAGATTAGAGCAGCAGTATGGTGATCAAGTAGTACAGCTGCGGACGAACAAGCTTCCTAAGGGTTTGGTAACATTGGAGTCTATCTTCAACCCTAACGACCAGTTTCGTAAGGAAAAGGCAAACATACAGGTCAAAAGAGAAGATTCAGAGCTAATTCCGGTTGGGGAAGACAAAACACTTCAAATTGGCAAAGTGGCCACTGAACAGGAGAAATCAGATTTCATACAACTTTGCCAAGAATTTCCAGATGTCTTCGCTTGGAGCTACGAAGACTTGAGAGGATTCGATCCAAATTTGGCACAACATACCATAGAATTGGATCCAGATGCTAATCCCGTCAGGTAGAAACAGAGACCGGTCAACCCTCACATTGAGCCTCTAATGAAGAAAGAGCTAAATAAGCTGATAGAGGCAAGCATTATATTCCCGATCAAGCACTCAAGCTGGGTTGCAAACTTGGTTCCGGTCAGGAAGAAGAGTGGAGAAATCAGGTTGTGTGTAGATTTCCGAGACCTCAACAGGGCATCTCTCAAAGATCATTACCCACTTCCTTTAATGGAACAAATATTGCAAGTAGTATCCGGTTCAGAGAGGTTCTCTCTCCTAGATGGCTACTCAGGGTATAATCAGGTGATGGTAAAAGAAGATGACCAGTTCAAGACAACTTTCACCACCAAATGGGGGACCTATGCCTACAAGAAGATGCCATTTGGGCTATCAAATGCTGGGGCCACTTTCCAAAGGGCAATGGATATGGCATTTAAGGGGTTGATCAATAAAATAGTTTTGATATATCTTGACGACATCACTGTATATTCGCAAAAAAATGCACCGGATCACCTCTGTCATTTGAGGCAAGTATTTTCGAGGTGTAGAAGATGTGGGGTAATCATTGAATCCAAAAAATGCATATTTTTGGCTCACGAGGGAAGAACTTCTAGGCCATATTGTTTCAAAGGGAGGGGTTTGGCGATTGACCCAGAAAGAGTTGAAGCAATTCGAGCATTGCCATTGCCAGTCACAAGAAGGCTCTTCAAAGCTTCTTGGGAAGGAGCAATTTGTCCGCAGGTTGTTCCAACTTGCAGCTCTTACGAAGCCAATAACACTGATGTTGAAGAAGAGCATGGCATTTAAGTGGACATCTTAAGGCAAGGCAAGTTTTGAGCAATAAAAGAGGCTATATCTCAGCCCCAACTCTCGTCAATCCAAGACTTCTCTAAGGAATTCATGCTATATGCCTGTGGTGGTGGAGACACAATTTCTGCAATCCTGGTACAAACAAAACAAAGAAGGGTTAGAACAACCAGTTGCTTTCTTCAGTCAAAGCTTGGAGGAATACGAAAATATGTACTCTTTCATTGAAAAACATGTCCTTGCGGTAATCAGAAGCTTAAAGAAATTCAAGCACCTAGTCTCAAACAACAAGATTCCAAGTTATTAGTCTCTCATGTGGGAGTCAAGGACTTCCTTCTAAACAGGAATCTGAATGAGAACGTGCAGGATGGATAACTCGTGTCATGGAATATGACATCGAGATCAAGGTCACCAAACTAGTACGTGGGAAGGGACTAGTGAAGCAGATAGCCTTGAGTCAGAAGAAAGTTTGAAGGCTGGTGATGAAAAGGAGCCTACCTCTTTGGTACTACAGGATGATCAAGAACAAGAAAATGGACTGCCTACTCCTTGTTGGACTCAAAATATGATTACACGTCTACAGACAGGCTCTCTGCCCTCCAGAAATGAGCAGCAAAGAGGAGTACTTCAGATACAAGCCATTCCATATGTGCTTGTTGATGGTGTTTGTTTAAGAAAGAAATCAATGGACTTTAGATGTGAGGTGACATTGGGATACGTCAATTGAGAGGGTGTTACGAGATTTATGATGGAGATTCTGTGAGGACATTTTGCCCCCCGAGTAAAGTAACACTCTCAAAATAATGAAGGGCCAGGTATTATTGGCCGACACTCTAGACTGATATAACATGGATAGAGAAAGTGCAAGAAATGTGCACTCTTCACAGGCAAAAGAAAGACAAGCAGCACTTCCATCACACCAATCTGGGGACTAACCATTTAGCAATGGGGATTGGACTTCGTCGGGGTCATTAATCAAACTCAAGCAAGGCCACAGTGGATTCTCAAAAATGCACCGGATCACCTCTGTCATTTGAGGCAAGTATTTCAGAAGGTGTAGAGATTTGGGGTATCATTGAATCGCCAAAAATGCATATTTTTGCTCACGAGGGAAAACTTCTTAGCCATTGTTTCAAGGAGGGGTTGGTCGATTGACCCAGAAAGAGTTGATAGCAATTCGAGCATTTGCCATTGCCAAGTCACAAGAAGGCTCTTCAAAGCTTCTGGGAAGGATCAATTTTGTCCGCAGGTTTGTTCCCAAACTTTGCAGCTCTTACGAAGCCAATAACACTGATGTTGAAGAAGAGCATGGCATTTAAGGTGGACATCTGAAGGCAAGGCAAGTTTGAGGGCAATAAAAGAGGCTATATCTTCAAGCCCCAACTCTCGTCAATCCAGACTTCTCTAAGGAATCATGCTATATGCCTTTGGTGTGGAGACCCAATTTCGCAATCCTGGTACAACAAAACAAAGAAGGGTTAGAACAACCAGTTGCTTTCTTCAGTCAACAGCTTGAGGAATACGAAAATATGTACTCTTTCATTGAAAAACATGTCCTTGCGGTATAATCAGAAGCTTAAAGAAATTCAAGCACCTAGTCTCAAACAACAAGATCCAATATTAGTCTCTCATGTGGGGAGTCAAGGACTTCCTTCTAAACAAGGATCTGAATGAGAAACGTTGCAGGATTGGATAACTCGTGTCATGGGAATATGACATCGAGATCACGGTCACCAAACTAGTACGTGGGAAGGGGACTATGTGAGCAGCTAGCCCTTGAGTCAGAAGTGAAGCTGGTGATGAAAAGGAGACTACCTTGGTACTACAGGATGATCAAGAACAAGAAATGATGACATGCCTACTCCTTGTTGGACTCAAAATATGATAACTTCCTACAGACAGGCCTATGCCCTCCAGAAATGAGCAAAGCAAAGAGGAGATACTTCAGATTACAGCCATTCCATATGTGCTTGTTGATGGTGTTTTGTTTAAGAAAGACATCAATGGAGTTCTATTGAGGTGCATTGGGATACGTCAAATTGAGAGGGTGTTACGAGATTTTCATGATGGAGATTCTGGAGGACATTTTGCCCCACGAGTAACAGCTCTCAAAATAATGAAGGCAGGGTATTATTGGCCGACAATCTTCAGTGACTGCTATACATGGATAAGAAAGTGCAAGAAATGTGCACTCTTCACAGGCAAAGAAAGACAAGCAGCACTTCCATTGCACCCAATTCTGGTTGACCTAACCATTTATGCAATGGGGATTGGACTTCGTCGGGGTCATTAATCCAACTCAAGCCAAGGCCACAAGTGGATTCTCACGGCAACAGACTATTTCACCAAGTGGACCGAAGCAGTAGCGCTCAAGGAAGCAAATGAGTCTAACATACTAGACTTTTATGAAGGAATAGTGACCAGGTTTGGTGTGCCGTCCACTATCATATCAGACAATGCATTGGCATTTATAGGTTCCAAAATTACAGAATGGGCTGTTAAGAATGGAATCTACTTGAGCACCTCTTCAAATTATTACCCACAGGGTAATGGACAGGCAGAGTCCACAAACAAAAATTTGCTAAGAATAATCAAGAGGACTCTGGATGAAAATCAAAGAACATGGCATACCAAGCTAAAATCAGCATTATGGGCTGACAGAATAACACCAAAGAGGTCTATAGGTAATTCCCCTTATAAGTTGGTCTATGGAAAAGAGGCAGTATTGCCTATATCATTAGAACTACCTGCATTAGAATTCATGAAGCAGTTGGAGTTGGCTGAGTTCGAACCAATGGAGGCTAGGTATGCAGAGTTGATGGAATTGGAAGAAATTAGAGAACATGCAGTTCAAACAATTGAGAAAGATCAGGCCTTAGTGAAAAGATGGTTTGATAAGAAAGCAAGAGCAAGGACCTTCCAGGAAGGGGACCCAGTTCTGAAATGGGATGCAGATCGAGCAAAACCAGGAAGGCATTCCAAGTTTGATGCCATTTGGAGTGGCCCCTACATGGTCACGGGATGTAAAAGTAGTAATGCCTTCCAATTGTCTACATTGGACGGAGAAGAACTTTCGATTCCGGTCAACGGAATCTATCTTAAACATTGCTACTGAAAAGAGAAAATTTCTACCCTTGTAAATATTAGCTTAGATTTCAATTCCTCTAAGTGCGTTTGCACATTGTCTTGTTGTAGTTAGGTTTCAGTTTCCCTAAGTGCTTTGGCATAGGTTTCGTTGCTCTCAGGTTGTTCTACAGTTCAAAGTGCTGTCGGAGAAGGAGTTGCGGTTTCAGGCTCGGGATCAGAGATCAAGTTGGTTTCAAGTATTGCTTATGACTCCATGCCCAATGGATTTCTAAAAGGGCCACTGATCTTCTACCTAGCAGGCAGGTGATCCCGTTGAGTCGCCAAATTGTTGTATATATATCTTCCCCCCGGGTAGATATAGACAAGCAGAAGAATATGGAAACCAAAGAAATTCAAACCTCAGCCCAAGGCGCAGGAAAGTGGCGCACAGAAATGGATGTCGAAAATGTAAAGAATGCACCCATGGTGCACAAAAGAGGCGCACAGCAATGAGTGTCAACATGAGAATGTATGCGCCAAGGCGCAGGAAAGTGGCGCACAGAAACGGATGTCGACAATGTAAAGAATGCGCCCATGGTGCACAAAAGAGGCACACAACAATGAGTGTCAACATGAGAATGTATGTGCCAAGGCGTAGGAAAGTGGCGCACAGAAACGGATGTCGACAATGTAAAGAATGCGCCCATGGCGCACGGAAATGGCGCATAACAATGAGTGTCAACAGGGAAAAAGTTGCACCTTGGCGCACATAAGAGGATGTCGACACAAATGCAAATGCGCCCTTGGCGCACAGAAGAAGATGTCAACATAGAAATAGACGCGCCCTTGGCGCACAGAAAGGAATGTTGACACAGGAAAAGTTGCGCCCTTGGCGCAGGTAAAGTGGCGCATGTAAACATGTGTCGACATAAACATATTTGCGCCTTTGGCGCACAGAAAAGAGTGTTGACATGCAAATGAATGCACCTTTGGCGCACAAAAAGGGTTATCGACACAAACATATTTGCGCCTTTGGCGCATGAAAAGGATTTTCAACATGCATATGGATGCGCCAAGGCGCACCTTCAGGAGGCGCAACATTCTGAGCGCTGACAGGAAGCAGACCCTGACCCAGATATTCAGATGGCCATAACTTTTGACTGGGAGCTCCAATTCACACAAGGTTAGAATTTTTGGAAAGCCTACGGCGTCCTCTACCTAACTACGACTGGATATCTTTAATTGGGTGGGAACAAGTTCTTAAAAATGCAAAATACAGTTTTCCACTTTTGGGGTTTGATATGGTCCTCACCTACCACCATAATGAGATGAATTAGATACAACCTGAGGTGGTTGGTGTAGATTTGGGACTTTCTCTCTCTTCTCTCTCTCATTCTCCCTATAAATTGCAAGGAGGGGCTTCTTTCTAAAGGTTGAACATTCTTGTTTTGCCCCTCCCTTCTTCTCTTTGGCAGGTGAATCTGTGGAGTTAAAACCTCCCTTTTAAAACTGTAATGCAGCTTTGCCTCTTGGCATTTTGCAGTGTGTTGTATTAATCTTTGGAGCAAATTAATGCATGTCTGTGGATGATTATCAACCCTCTCAGTATTTATTTGCTTCTTCTTGATCTTTCACTGTAAATCTGGTTATCTGTGCATGATCTTGCATTACATTTTTTTTTTTGGTCTGTGTTTATTGGCAAGACAGGTGTTCTTCATTCCTCGGTGCATCACCTCTGTTAGTTTAGGTTTTATTTTCTGTATTTTCTTACCCCTGTCTCCTTGAAAAATTAGATTAGGTTTTGAGTAGACCCTCTGCATTTTTACGTGTGCATCTGAACAGAGGAATAGGAACCGGCCTTCATCCGGAGAGCTTTTCCGATTTCGCAAGGTCCCACACTTGGGAAAAGCTCCATGTTGTGCAATCGCACTGAGATTCTCAACCCATCGAGTTGCAGAGTCCCAGGGGTGCTGTGATTCGACACTAACAATTTATTCATAACATCTTGGCACACCTAGTGAGACACTATCCTTGGTTTCTTTACTTCATTTCATCAATAAAATATTATCTTTTTTATTTTTTTGGTTCTCTATGTGGAAATTGCTAGTGATTTTCCCATGTGCTTTATTGCCTTGCAATTTTCCTTTTTCTTCTTGTTTGTTGCTTTCTTTTTTATATTTCTCTTAAGCTATTTATAGGTTGTTCCTAGAGAGATTATTTGTTGGATTGCTTGCTGTAAAATTGCTAAAATAAAATAAAATAGGAGTGTTTAGTGGTGAGTCCTAAAACTTTATTATTTGTTTCCAGTATTGATTTTTGCTTAATTTTCTTCATCAAAAACAATATTCCAATTTGGGTTTTAAAACAACCCGTTCATCCTTCTTGTTTCACATAGTATTAATTAGGAAGGTCAATTCAGTTTCCTTTCCTGTGCACACAACCAAACCACTGAAACATCAAAATGTATTTAAACAATTCCTACCTAGATGGATACTTGCTTGGATTTGATCATCAAGAGGAGAAGCCGACTTGGTGTTCTAGCTGAGTAGAATCATCTATTTATCGGTATATATTGTCTAACCACATGACACCCTTATCATTGCAGGACCATGAAGTGAGGAGGTAGGCCCCAATACCATGCCTATATTAGAAGCAGTACAGAGTTAGGCCTCACGTACCTTCAGGTGTACCGAGGACTCCACCCTTAAACACACCTCAAACTAGCCATAGGTTTCCATTTCCTAGGACCTTCGTTAACCGTTTTACACATTTCACTCTTTTTAATTAAATCAAGAAAATATAAAAAATCATCTTTCTTATTTTTTATTGTTGTTTGTAACCATCTCATTTAGATAATTTATAGGTGATTGTGTTTATTTTGTGTTTTTTTTTACAATGGTACAAATAAGATAAAAATCTCGCAACCAAACTTTTGAAATATGTCTCAACCATTATTTACATCCTTTCAGAAAAAAAATATACTATCTACTCCATTGTCTACCCCATTAGCTACTCCACTATCTACACCGTTACAACATCACACTCCCTTATCGCCATCCTTCTCTAAACTGTTACAACACCAAATACCATTTTTTCAACCAAGTATTTCTACTCCTCTATCTAATGCTCAACAAACCTGGAATGAAATATAAGAACAATTTAATGAGGAAATGAGACAATGACTCTTAGATTCTTCATGTCAGTTTCACATTAAAGTTTTTAATACATCTGAATAAGAAGAAATTACTCCCACCAGCTAACAATCAGAATTTTCTGAATCCATGTTATTTGAAAGAGGGGACCCTGTTTTCAAATAAATTTTGGATTCAAAACCCATTTCTCTCAATACAAATTTGGTAGCTAGGGGTGTCCAATTCCATTGGTTCACACCTAAAACATCCTCAAAAATTATAGATCCTTTATCTAGCCCTTTACAATAATTTGAACCCGAACCATCCTAATTTTTTTGGGATCGTTTGTCTAGTCCTTTATAAAAATTTGAACCCAAACCATCCTCAAACATTTAAGATCCTTTGTCTAGTTCTTTGCAACAATTTGAATCTGAACCATTTTCAATTATTCCTGGTTATTCACATCTTATCAATTCAAACCAACAATATATACCTGACCACTACCTTATATCATTGATCCTTCATCTAGGATTTCACATCTTACTGATCTAAACTACCAACCTATCATTTAACAGATACATCCATTCCTATCTTATTCTTCATATGGTTTCCTCTCAAGAAATGATTGCCCAATGACATACATCCTCACCTGATCCTTCTACTAGTTCAACACCTCCAAAAAACAATAGTAACACTTAATTATCTATTTCTCCAACATCCTCGGTTATCCAGGCACCTCTAATAAGTTATGTTTACACTTCTACTATTGTATCTCAACCAATTAGTAGTATTCAGAATATCACTATGACTATTCGAACATCTATCCCCTTGATCAATACTAGTGTTATTACTGTTAGGAAATTAATGTTTACTATGAAAATTATTCATGGTAGATAGTTATTGAATATTTAAGGAGTGATTTGTAATTAAAAATTGAGTATATATTTTGTGGGTATATAAGTTGTTATTAACAACTTATATTTATGGATTGTTACATAGGTTTAAATAACCTACATATATGATTTCTTGTATTGATTTGTTTCCTAAATATTAGGAACAACCTCACCTATAAAATTTTCATGTGTACTATTCCCGTTCAATCAATGAAATCAAGATATTTAGTGTTTAATATTTACAACTATCTATTTTTTATGATTTGGTATCAGAGAAAAATGTTGGAAATATAATGCAATTGCAAGGGGAACCCATTTTATTTGGAAATGCCCATGTTGATGATTTTTTTATTTAGATGTCATTGGTAAATTGTGAGTTGATATAATAGTGATCTCAGCCTTGGCGTTAAGTATATACTTCCAAATTTGTTAGTTTTTATAGTCTCAGGCACGTAATCATTTCTTGTAACTTCTTATTGTACTACTTTAAGATATCAAGAACTCATTGTTGTTCCAATCCTACACCTAGATGTGTTTAGCCTATGAATACACTACATTTTGTCAAGATTTGTGGCTAGATTTTCATCTAAGGCCAAATTTACGGTTTTGATAGTTGAATAGTTGCCAAACGGAGATCGGGGTAGCTGTTTTCATATAGAGGAAGACACATGCATGTGAAGTTAATATATGGACTTGTGTGTATCAAATGAGATGTGAATAGGGTGCATCTATTTCACCTCCTCCTAGCAGGTCACTTAGTAGTGGTTCCAAGGCCTACAGTCACTGAAACCCTTCAAAAAACTATCCCAAGAGCGAATCTTCACTCTGTCATTCCACCGTCCTATTTTTTCGGTCAAACATGCTCATGTCACATTTCCAGATCAGATAGAGGAGGGAATCACATGTAAGTTTAATGCATTGAGGGTAATAAATCACTTGTTTGTGAAGCATTGAACTTCCATGTTTGGAAGAAATCCTAGAGATAGCTTGGCAATATAATTGATATTGGATTGAGTTATTGCATTGTGTTGAGATATTGTTACAGATCCGTGAGAAGATATTAATACAATTCTATTATTTTTTATTCCACATACTCTCTGTAGTCAATTTTACCCCCATTATAAAAGGAAGGGACCCCATGCACGTTAGCCTATCACCCAATAGAAGTTGAGTGCTCACCCAAGGCACACGCGGGTACCAAGTCTCTCTTTTATGTGAGTTTAGCAGGAAGCATCATCTATGATTAGTGTAAGAGTTTTTAGGAGGGAAGTTAAGATAAACAAGAACCATAGGGCTCAGAATGGCCTCTAGATCCTTGCAGTCACTTCAGACCAAGTACTTTAATAGAATCCATAACATGAATTATGACAGAAAGAATTCTGAATTATACATAGCATGAAAGGAAAGAGAACTCATATGAGAGAAATGTGCATTAAAACCTTTGATATCCATGTCTATATATAATAGGTAACGTCATTATATTCATTGATTCATTACAGAGAGTCACAGAGAGTGTAGACCGAGGTCATGCATATTACTGGACATATGTAACTAAGCTAACAAAAAAAGAAAAATTACAACTCCATGCTTAGTGCATTCTTTCCTGAATACAAATATCCCCTCGCAGTAATTTTGCAGAGCTCCACCCACTCTCTAACCCGCTATACCTCATACTTCTAGATATCAATCTCCCTCTACTCCTTTTTACAGGAACTTGTATTTATAATTCTCTTACTTTCCAACTCGCCTTCCAGCACCCTCAGATCCAGATGCCAAGTGTCGAATGTGGTCCTTTATGTGAGCATGCTCCTCTAGGCCTAAGCTTTCCACTCCATCTCATGATGATCTTCTAGAAGATTCCATCTGGGGCATGCTCTTTCCTGGGCCAGCCTATCACTAGGTTGGCATCTTATCCATGCACAACCGATCATGTTTTTCACGTGTTCTGCCTTGGGTGCCTAAATTGACTAAGTCTTGAGTCTCCTTTTGCATGTCGCGCAAGCTATGTGCTTCCTTAACTCTTTCTTTCATGCACTTTTACCTTACACACCTTTTCATAACTGGGACCCTATGTACCCATGTGCCTTCATACTTGGTTAATATTACAGGGGTCCAACATCACCCCACACTATGCCTGTTCTCCGTCCTCGGAAACACTTAACCAAGATGCATGTTGTCCAGGGAACTAATGAATAGCCTTATACTTTACAAAGAAAAGAATAAGGAATGAAAGAATTGGGGAAAAGAATGAAGAATGGGGGGGACATCAACTCAAAAAGCTACGAAAATCTTTCTGGAGGTATGCCTCTAGCTTATTCCACACTTCGACCTTTCCTTGTGCCTTCTAACAGAGGTCTCCCACTAGGGTGCTTACTTCATCAAAACTCAGGCCAACTCCTTGGGTGACCAAAACATCCACAATCTTCTCCATCTCTTTGCCTATTTCCTCAAGTTTATCCATCCTTCTAGTGATCTGGGGGTATAGTTCCTTTAGCCAAGCCTTAATTGAGCTTCTTAAGGCCTCAATTGCCTCTGATTTCTTCTCTAATTTGGCTAGAACGTTATCTCTCTCCACCCTATTCCCCTTGTTATTTTCTTGGAACTCTTTTAGTTCCATCTCAAGCATGGTGACCAAGGAGCTTACCACCTTATCTATGTCTGTGCATGTATCATATGTGGCTTCTGCAGACTAGGAAATGACCTTAACCTCCGTGAGTACTTGGTTGTACTCGGAAATGAGTGCTACCACCTTTAACCAGTCTTCCTCTTTCAAGCGTGTGGCCACCTCTTAAGTAGATTCTAGGGCAAAGGGTTGTCTCTCCATAGTGAGGACGCACATTAGGTATTCTATACACTCCAGGAGGGATGAGTATTTATTGTGGGTGGCACTAAGTCTGGGTGCTTCAGAGGATGGACACCCTTGATAGACTCCATTTTCTTGTAAACTTCTTGCACCTTTACTTTCTCTTCCCTTAACTTGTTCCTTAACTATGCATTGATCAGTTCTTCCTATTTTAAACTGTTGGCCTTCTCCACTAGTTCTTCCTCCTTCTTCCCTAACTTCACCTCCAATAGTCTAATCCTGTCATTGTGCATGAATAATCTAGCCTTGGCCTCGACCGTGACCTTTTTTAGTGCATTGCACACTTTCTCATCTGAGAGCCCCTGAGCATTCACTAAGGGATTGACCCCCTTAGATTCTGGTAGTGTGATGAGCGCTTCATGGCAGACTTCGAAGTCTAGCTCATCAACATGAGACTCGAATGCCCAAGAGAGCATCTTCTTGGTTTGAGGGTAGGTGCCATCCTTCTCAAAAGACCCCATGGCTATGAGCCTTTCCGTGGGTACGGTGCTCTAGAATCACGTGCGTAACACCTTCCTTGTGTCATCAACATAGCTCATTATAGGTATTTGTTCTACATCAAGAGTTCTTCTTCCTGAGCATGCACCTTTGGGGAAGCTTACTGTCAGAGCAGGGCCTCCTAGGTTGTCATGTTCTTTTTCAATGTTCTCCTCCTTCCCTTCCTTCAGCACTATGTCCACGTTTTGCTCCAACTCTTGGTCTACCAAGACCTCAAGCATTCTTTGTGCTTCTCTCTCTACCACCTCCATGATCTGCTCTTTGTAAAACTTATGGCTCCCTCCTTTTTCCTGGCAACCTCCTCATCCTCCATGTCTTTGGATCCTCCTCATCTTCTGCACCCTTGCGTCATGTGAATACAAACTCCTGCTTCTCATCTTCACTCTCCTCTTCTGAGTCGTAGATGCTAAACACACGAGGCTCTTGGTCTTTCTCTATTTCTTCTTCTTCTCTACCACCATCTCCTTCACTTTCATCCCCTCTTCCGCCCATGTATTTTTCCAAGCTATTGGTTGCCTCCAAGTCAGCTTCCTCATCCACCCTCTGCTTCTTCTTGAGAGGTGGAACCTGATTAGGGGATTCAGCCTTATCTTCTTCCTCAAGATATTCTTCCTTGGAGATGGGTTGCCTAGGTGCCTCTACCTTAGGAATCTTCTTCTTCACTGAAGACTTCTTTCCCCACATTTAAGTGCTTGGTTTGGTGCTTATGGATGGTACGCTCATTGTCTAAGCACTCGGCACACTTGGTGCTTCTCTGTCTCTTCCTCTCTACTTTGACATAGGCCCCTTATTTCTCAAGGGATCTTTAGGTATGGAGACTTCACTCTCCAGATCGCACCCTTCTCAAACTTTGGCCTTATGCATAAGTACACAGGTGTCACTAATCCTCCAACAATGGGTAACGTTATCAACCTTGTCATTTGAATCTCATGCGACACGTACTTCTCCATGTACAAACACTTGTCACTGAGGTAATTTAGATTCTTTCTCATCTCCCTGTGTTCCCAGTCTAGCCTACTTAGTTCCAACCTTAGCTTCTTTGACTCTTTAAACTTGTTCACCCCTACTTGGAAGTATTGAGTAGTAAATGCAAAGGGGTGCTTGCACAAAGGGCTCCATGAATCATCTATCAATTTGTATCTACCCATGTAGTAGTGTTGATAGACTATGAACTCATCCTCTCCCTCAGTGGCTACTGGGAGTTGTTTAGGAATTCTCCAGTCTGCTCTAAATGCATTCCTTAGGTGCATGTACCATTTTTTAGCCACACCTTGTGGGGTGCCATCTTTGTATCATAAGCATATTTTTTGAACCTCTTCGTGGGTGAAGGATCCTCAGCTGTGTATTCCCACACAAACTTGTTTGGCGCATTGGGAACTCCAATATCCATGAATACAATGGTGAGAAAGATGTTTCCGAAGAGGATCTTGTCCCCTTCCTTCACGCAACTGATAATTTCTTCAGTAATGTACACGGATAGGTTATATATAGTTCCCTCTGCAATCTTCCTGTAGACATGTAGCCAAGGTTTGTTGACCTGTGTCCATCTTTCCTGGCCATTCAGCTTAGTCACCAGATGCATGGCCATTTTCATTACGGGGTCTTTGATGTTTGAAATGTCATAATACCACGACCCTTTCTTACAGGCATACTTGGTGATGGTTTCTTGAATGGCTTCCTTATCACCAAGGTCATCTTCTAGGATATCTCCCTCACATATGAGGCCTGTAAATTGTGAAATTAACTGGGGAGTCATGCACATCTTGTGCCCAGCAAAGTGGAAGTAATCTTTGTGCACCCATGACATCAACCACTAGTACAGGTGTTCTAGCTTTCCAAAATAAGGTAACTCATAGAGTTGCAATAGCCCTGCCTTCTCCATTTTAACCTTGACGTCATCATCGTATATAGGTAAACCCTCAGGTGTTCATTTTTTGGTGGGGCATACCAATTCCAATGTCATTTCCTTTTCTATTGTGTTCATGTGGTGATTATAGTCACTAACAGGTACACTTATCAAGTGGGATTCCCATTCCTTCCCCATCATCACCCCATCTGGGTATTACATCTCTGCATACCATTCTTCATTTGTGTCTACCACGGGTTCTAGTTGTTTAGCCTTGGCTTTTCCCTTTCCTTTCTTGGGTGCCATGGTCGGTGTATTTTTATTACTCAAAATCTCTCCTTGTTACTTTTTTTCACTTCCTCTAATCCTTCAATCTCAAATCCATGATATAACTCTTCTAAACCCATGCCCTAGTTTTTCAAACCCTAACTGGGATAAAATATTCACAAGATAGCACCTCTTCAATTCTTTCCACACCCGTGTAACTCCTTCCTTCTGGTTCACAATATCAAACTAGCTGCTTCAATCTCACAGATCTTCCTTCACTCGATCGAATCTGAAATCCCTAGTTTGTTGAACTCACTTATATCTCCAACTCTTCTATTTCACAAAGTAAAAATGAGAGTGCCCCGACCCTTTATAGTTTTTCTCTTTTCTAAACATTAAATGCTACTTCACCTACCACCATAATTTTCTCATTTAATGTGGCTTTTTCAAACAAAGCCCATCTTTAGCACCTTCAATTGTGTGCCAAACTTGCGTGAAAACTCCTTTAACCTTCTGGTGTGTAACAAATCCAACCTAAGGACTCTTGCGCGTGTGTAACCCACATTGAAGGCACTTCTTCTATTCTAATCCTTACTCTCACCTACCTTGTGTTACTTTCAAAAGTGCTTTCTCCTCCTCAGTATGTGGGATCTACAAGTAGCTTTACCCTGACACCAACCATTCTTCCATCTTCCTCTTTTATATACCTCTTTCAACCTGGCTACTCAACAAGGCTTTTCAACACATCTTCCTTGGTACTTTGATCACACGCTTCTTCACCTTTCTCCAACCCACACTTAAAGTGATGCGTGGTCCTCTGTGCACTCACAGATTCTCCAAAAATAGCAATAAGGTTACTGGTGCCCAAGGCGCAAAACAAAACAACAACGTGAAAGGGAAACACAAGAAAGGGAAAAAAAATAAGGAAACTTCTAAACTAACTGAAAAACTGCCTTATTTACAAACACCAAGAAGAGTTATCTATAGTAGGGCTTCACCCTACTGCCATTGAAGTGTCCAGGTAACTTCATCCCATCCAGTACTTGTAACTGGCACACCCTAAATCAAGGATGTACAAGATTGTGTAAGGACCCAACCAATGGACTTTCAACTTCCCAGGATGGCGCAGAAACTTAGAATCATATAATAACACCATCTGCCCAACCTCAAACTTCTTGTTTCTAATATGGTAATCATGCCAAGCCTTTTTCTTTTCCTTTTTTATTGTTTGGCTCCATCGGCAAGTGATCGTCTCTCATCTAGTTTCATTAGCTCCTCAATTCTTTCTTCCAGCACTTGTTCATCAGCTAACCCTCCTACGCATGCGCTATTCGCAGAGAAGGCAACATAAATTCAACCAAAAAAACAGCTTTCACACCAAACACCATTGAAAAGGTGTGGATTTGTTTAGTCTTTTATACGTTGTCCTGTAAGCCCATAATACTGCCGATACTTTGTCATCCCAATCAAGTCTTCCAACATCACAAATATCTTGGTCAAGGTATGACTCAGTATTTTGTTGCATGCTTCCTCGGTTCCATTTGTTTGTGGGTGATAGGGTGTAGTATTGTGATGAGCCACCATGAACTCAGATAACAGGATCCTCATGGTCTCATTCAAGAAATGTGTACCCCTATCACTGGTTAGACTCAAAGGGCATCCATACCTCATGATAATGTTTTCCCACAAGAACCTCGTTGTTGTTGCTGCCATGTAATCTTTAGTTGGGGCTGCCTCTACCCACCTTGTGAGATAATCTGTGCAAGTGATGACATAACATGACCCAGTCCTCCATGGTGCCAGTGAAATAGGTCCTACAAATTCTATCACCCAGTTTTCAAAAGGCTTCGTGCTAGGAATAGGGCACAAAGGCATTTCATCTCTCCTTCCTAGTTTACCAATGCACGGTGACAATGGTCACATGTTTTACAATAATCTCTGCAATCCTTGTACAAGGTTTCCCACCATAAACCTACCATTAATATCTTGTGCGTGGTGGCATCACCTGCATAATGCCCACCCGTACTTCCTCCATGTGCTTCCTCCATGATGGCTAGGCACTCATGCTCTAAGACACACCTGCACAAAACTTCATCATGTCCCAACTTGTATAAGTCTCCACTGATTAACATGTAGTGCATGATGCATATGGCCAATTTTTTTTTTCCAATGTCTTCATTCCATCTGGCGCCACACCTTCCTTTAAGAATACTGCAATCTCCTCTAAATCTGAGGGCACACACTGCAACCTAAATAGTTGCGCGTCTGGCATTACTTCCTCAATACTCTGCGCATCCTCCCTTGAATCAATTCTTGATAGATGATCAGGCCCACAGTTGATTTTCCCAGGTTTTACTACAATGGTGAATTCAAACTCTTGAAACAACAACACCCATCGACAGATGCGCCCTTGTAGAATAGGATTGTTTACCAAATACTTCAAGGCCATGTGGTCGGTGTAAAACACAAAGGGTGTTGCCAGTAGATATTGTTGAAACTTGAAGAGCACGTAGATCATTGACAATGCCTCATGCTCAGTTGTGGTATAATTCTACTCTGGTGGTGTCAGCTTCCTGCTTGCAAAATAGAGAGGATGATCAAAAATCCCTTCACATGGTTGTGCAAGCACTTCTCCAATGGAAATCCCTGAGGCATCTACATGAACATGAAAGGGCTTGTCCCAAGAGGGAAACCGTAAAATAGGCATGGTAATAAGCCTATCTTTTAATGTATCAAATTCCCTCTACCGTACCTCTCCCCAATGGAAGGAACTTTTATGTCTAAGTAGCTCCTCTAAAGGTGCGGCAATCTTGGCATATCCCTTAATGAAATTTCTGTAATAGCCCACATGCCCAAGGAATCCACACACTATGCTTATGCTAGTAGGCTCCCTTAACCCCACAATAACTGTAACTTTAGCAGGATCTACTAGCAATCCCTCCTTACATATGATATGCCCCAATAAAGTCCCAAAGGGGGTAGTAAACACACATTTCTTAATGTTGAGGGATATCCTCAACTGCCTACACCTCTTAAACATTAACCTCAAATTGTCACAATGGTCTTTAACCAGACCATATAATGTCCAATCATCCAAATAGACCTGAAGAAACTTATGGATGAAGTCTTGGAATGCTTGCACCACTATGCGTAAGAAAATAGTAGGCGTATTCTTCAACCCAAAGGGCATGACCATATATGCAAAACTTCCCCACTTGGTGGCGAAATTCATCTTCTCCTAGTCTTCCTTTGATATCCAGACTTGGTGGTACCCTGAAAATCCATTTGTAAAGGAGTAGATTTGCGCCCAACGACTCCTTCCAAAATTTCTTCAGTGAAGGGGGTCATAAATGGATCAATGATGCAAACTACATTCAATTCCCTATAATCCACACAAATCCTAATCCTACCCATATTTTTTATGTTTATTACCATCAAACTTATCCACTCCGATTCTTCCACTACCTCAATGATCCCATAAGCTATCATTTTGTCTATCTCCTCCTTAACCTTTACGTGCAAATTGGGATTCATCCAGTAGGGCCTTTTCCTAACCGGGTGTGAACTATCCTTTAGCTTTATCTTCATTTCTCCCAAGGAGTGGTGAATGCCTTTGAGTTCATGGTACCTACGCAGGAATAAATCCTCAAATTAACACAATAGATTAAGGATCTTTGATATTTTCTTCTCTATCCAATAATCCCCAATAATAGCTTCATTAGGTTCTTCTTCTAAACCCATGTTAACTTTCTTCATCTTTAAAGGCTAATGGTAGGCATGCATGTGAGCATCTACACTATCCACTACCTCATGCATCCCTACAGAATGGCTAACATCTAACCTTTCCTATTCCTCTCCATCAATCACATATACAAACTTTCCCTTCTCTTTTTCCAAACACGTGTGCTTAAGATGTAACTCTTTTGTTTCCTCAACTTTTGAAAAGTGTGCCACTACACCTGGTTCACCTAATAATTCCAACAGCCTATCCTCCATCCTGGAAATCCCCCATGGTAAGGCGCTTGATACCATGCAAGGCCTTATCAATCGGTGGCTTGGTACTCCGATACTCAAAGGTTTGAATAAGGTCATCTGCAAGCTCTTGCCAATACCTCGTCTGGTAGCGTGTCTTTGAATGAATGTACCATGCACGTGCATAACCCTTCAGTGTAGAATATAACTTGTACACCCAGAGGGATGGTGGAAAAGATTCTATGCCTTCTCTCTAGACCCATTCACACTCTTGGATATGGAAAGAGGCAGGCTCCTTCCCATGGTAGTCCTTGATGATGGTGGGTACATTACTCCTAGAAAATCTGACAGAGAGAGAAATTCTTACTTGACGCCATTCTAAAAGGATCTCCTGATGTGTGGCCCACCACCAACCTATTGTGCCAAATAAGACATAACATCTCCCTCCATTCCTTCTCATTCTTCCACTGAGCTTCTACCTCTTACAGAAAGATCTCAGGGAAGGATCCTCCTGAATACTTGGGTAGTTCTTTTCCTCCAAGGTGCCTAACCATGAGTGCCTTTTTCACCTTGGTCACCAACCCTCTCAAATGTCATCCCATTAATTCGTAAATTTCATGCGCTCAATTGTCACATGCCAGACTAGTGGTATCACTTACTAACTGAGCATCTTCAAACTAGATAACCTTGTTAGTAGGGTGTATCATCTTAGGGTCTCTGATTGAGTGCACATAAATCTTGTCCAGAACTTCTTCCCCCAACGGTTTAATATAGGGCACTGAATTCCCATAAACCAGGGGTATAATGACCCAATCCTCCTTATTCTCAAAGTTGATGTACCATTTTTTGAACTGAAGGTCTGCATTATTCTTGTAACACCAAGGGAACCTAATTAGTTCTGGGAAATTGTCCGCCTCGGCAAGTGCCAAGACTTTGAATTCCCTAGTAAACTTGGCTCCTTGGATAGTAATAGATGCATCCTTCAAGACACCAATGGGAATTGCCTTAGTTTTTTTGCCATATACAACACATTCAAAGATGGCTGTAATATAGGTCTCCCCATCTACTGTCATGCATCCAAAGTCAGAATGTTAACCTTCGCGCCTGTGTCAATGAGGATATTACTAAGGATCCATCCATCTATGAATGCATTCAACATAATCTCCTTTTCGTAGTCGAGGTTGTGAGGGGGAAGGTTCATGTGCAGGATGTGTCTCTCACACTCTTCTCCAGTGTGTGGTACCTTCTCTCTCAACCAGGATCCTAGCAAAGGAATGATGTTCTCCTGTCATAGAATTTTACACACCTCCTTGACCTCATCTAGGTCATCCTTTTGCGCCTCGAATCTCCTTCCTTGTTCCTCCCTCCTGGATTTCTCCTTTAGACACTAGATCTCCTCTTGTAAGATTTGAATAACATCCATTGTGTCCTGATATATCTCCTTTTGATGCACAGGGTCTAGATATTTTCTATGAATGACCTCCTCCCTCGTAACTAGGGTCTTCTATCTTGGTACCTCTCTTGCACGCGTGGCTTCTACCCTTGTTGTTACTAAGATAGGCTCAACACCTTCATCTCGTGTTACCCGAGGCATCCACTGTATGTCTGGATTCTTGATGTTGACCATCACAGTGTATTTGTCTTTCCGTTGATGTTGATTCATATGCTCAAATAGTTTTGGAAACTCCTCATACTTATGCATCTTTCCACACCATGAGCACTATAACAAGTCCGAGCATTCATGCTTGTAATGTTTTGTAGATCCACATTTGAAACATGTTCTACATGTGAACTCACTCCTTCCTCCTCTGCAGTTACCTCAACCACGTAATCCTCCTCAAAAACCTCTCCCATGCACACGTACATCTACGCGCTCCTCATAACGATGATCATCATTTTTAGAACCACTGGCAATGTTGGTCTAGTGCACCCCATGATCAATGGCCTCATAGATCTGATCAATGAGCCTACAATCCTTAGTATCATGGGATGTGGAGGTGAAAATTTTGCAATAACATGATACATTCTTCCTGATCACACGCTGCAGCAAGGGACACCTACTTGCATCATGGTCCCCATGATAGATTTCACAATATACTATCACAGTACGTACTATCCTTCGGGGGAAATTATTCTTAACGTTCCCCTCTATTTCACAATCCGTGCAACACAACCACTGTGAGTCTCATGGACCAATTTTGCAGACAATTTTTCCAACTGTTTGGCCATAGCAGCAAACTGAGCCTCCAGGAACGGGCTAATGCAAGTATCAATACTACCAAAAGCCTCAGTGCGTAAGGAAGCATCCAATGCTTTGCGTAGGTATGTAAAATTCTTATGAGACAAGGCCCTTCTAAAAGGGGTGATCAATCCTCCAACAAACCACTGAACATGCTGAGAAGGATGTCTATCATATGATAATTTAGACAATAGGGTTTTAAAGCATGCATCATATTCCCACACACTTTCTGCCATTCCTTGCTAAATCTCTTTCAAAGTGCTAATGTTATTCTACTCAAACTCAGGAATGTGGAACTCTGCCAAGAATGCATTCTTTAAGGTAGTATAGTCCACCACCATTTGATGAGGGTCATACTTTCTATACCAACTATACATGCACCCTTACAATGTGGTCACAAAACGACTAGCCTTTCGTTCTAGTATTGTGATACCATTTGCATTCCATAGCAGCTCACATTTGTGAGCATGTTCCATTGCATCCTCAATGCCCCTATAATATGGAAAATATAGAGACATTTTAAAGAATACTTGAGGTGGTGGCTAGGGTCCCTTTCCTCCTGAGCCTGATCCTTGGTTCCCACTGGTGTTTCCTCCACCGCCTGATCCACAAGGTCCACTAGGTCCTATGCCTTCAGAGCCACCAAAACCACTCAGTCCAATAGGGCTTATAGGAGTTGTGCCAAGTTCCCCCACGGTCCCACTAAATTGTGCATCGATGGTCTGTGATAGCTCTCCACTACCACTACTTTGTCCTATGCCACTCCCTGATGTGAGGTTGAAAGCTTGTATACTTTCCCGTTGTCCAAAGACTCCTCCAAATACTGGAATATGTGCAGCCATAAAAGAAGGAACCGAAAAGCTATACCTCCTAGGTTTGAATCTGTCTCTTCCACTATTATCAAATGGGTCAATAAAACTTCTTCCTGGATTAGGAAAACGAAGCGCCAGGTCTTGGTCACTGGGTGGGTTTAGATATGTGCCAAAGAGTCTTCTTTATCCATGTGATGAACTCTCACTAGAAGCTAAAGGGGTCTTCCTCACGCATTTTCCAAGATGGGGTAGCATAGAATGTTCAGGTTCCACGTCCTCCGCATGAACCTCAACTCCTTCCCACAACGTTTATCTTCATAGATCCATTACACTAGTAGCCTCATGTTGTCTAACAATCTCAATTTTACGCACTTCATTATACTTGAGCCATATTTCTTCCCTCTCCTTTTTTGTCATGATATCTGCCACCTTCCTCCACCCAAGCTCCCTTACCCAACACTCAAAATGGTTTATCCAACCATTGGGAAAGCCGCTAAACTCATGGTAACCATCAATATCTTCATAGCTATAGGAATAACACATAGAAACATTCCTTTAGGTTCTTGTAGAAATTCAAACTCAGTAACATCCAGACAAGAATATGTGGAAATGGTGTATTCCAGAGGTAACTAGTCAGTACTCCTTGTAGACACTGAAATTGTGTTGTACTCACCTTGGTCCCATAGTGCAGCCCTATAATTACTTCCTCATCCTCAACACCTTATCATCTACCTCCTACACCCCACACAGGTGTTAAGTTTAATTACTTTAATTAAATTAATGCCATTTACCTCCATACATATTAATTTAATTATTTTAATTAAGTTAATAACATTTTACCCACACACATATTAATTTAAATACTTACATTAAATTTATTCACTACCCTCACACACCTATTTAATATAATTTCCTTTATTAAATGCACCTCACCCAACCACCCCCATCATTTGACCAATTAACCTAAATCCTAAACCATTTCCTAAATAAAACCTAACATTAGACCCATCCCCTCACCTCACATTTAAAAGCCTCCTAAGGTTGGTTTTCACCCCAAGAAAAATAGGAGACCCTTATCAAATAGCGGAGAAACTTCCCAGGAAATTTTTGAACAACCCGAGATATCTCACCTAAACTAATGTCAATTCACCCTAAACCGATGTTGGTCCACCCTAAAATGACACTGGTTATACCATAATGGACCAAATGGCCTATTTAGACCCATCTACAGCTTTGTAATATGGGTTGGAAAAAATTTGATCTCGAGTTTGATCTCTTTAGACACGACATCAAAACAAAGATTGATTTGTGATCAACAAAGGAAACCAAATACATTGGCACAACAATGAAGCTTTCTTCCCAGCATCCTCCAACGCATCAACTTCTTCATTACTCTTCAGACTTGTACCTCACAGAAGAGTAAGTATCCTCCTTCCATCTATTTCATTTTCTTATCATCATCTGTAGTATTTGTGGTAAAGGAACCTAGTCTTTTACCCTCTGTCCATTCCCTCTCTCCAATTGCAGTCACCTTTCATACCTAATCATCTTAATACTTGGCCTAATTTCCTATTTGACCTCCTTAGTAGTCTTAGACATTCGCAACATATCTACACCCCCTCTGTGATCAATCCCCATCTTCTATCCACTCCACTTTTCCCCCTAAAACTCCAAAACCTGGACTATGTGATTTCACCAGCCCCAGCTTAACCGTCGTCGGTTCTCTCTAACCGTTGCCGGTTATAGTAAAATCGTCATCAGTTTTGTATAACAATGGTTGGTCTCTATGTCACCTGATCTCTTCCAGAATAACAACTTGTTTGTGACCCACAGTAAACTTAACCTCATTTCTTGTGACATATACCTACTTGAACACCTATTTGACCTCCATATATGTATCTAACCTAGCCTATTAGCTCAGATTCACCTATAACCAACCTACTTGACCTC
The DNA here is from genome assembly GCA_019776745.2 of Taxus chinensis. Lineage (NCBI taxonomy): Eukaryota > Viridiplantae > Streptophyta > Pinopsida > Cupressales > Taxaceae > Taxus > Taxus chinensis. Next base: position 330,606,224 of record CM034150.1, on the reverse strand, counting down.
TGGATCTCATTCTAGCCTAGCCTGTTAGATTAGATCTAGCCTATTGATTTTTTTATGAGATGCCTAAATCATATTAAACTACAGTAGGACAATATTTACTTTAGTTCAACATTGAATTGTTTTAAACAATGGATTGACAGCCATCTAGGAAGTATCACACTTTTAGGATCTATCATATGCTAGGCAGTCCACTGCATATATTATTTAACTCCCTTTGGTGGTCTTGTTTTGGTTCTTATATAGGTAGTTCCTCCTAGCCAAAAGGAAGGTCTCACAATCACTTTGATTCAGAATTCAGATACACGCGCATACAACCTTCAACCATCCCAAAATAGGTATTCCTCTTACCACCTTTACCTTATCTATTTTGTTAAGTACTTCTCAGAAAACTAAGAAATCATGTGAAAATTTTTGGCACGCCCAAGGGGACCATTCGGGGTTGCTTGCATCTTTTTTCATTCCTAGGTGAAAAAATTATGTGTGTTTATTTCCCTTCTAGTAGCATTCATGTTAAAAATTTCTCCTTGGTAACATTCTCTTCTTTCTACTTGCTCTAAAAGACAAATTTTCTTTTGGTGTATTTAAAAATAACCTTCTTATTCTTGTTTTCTACATTTTAGTGAAAGAGCATCCCTCTTCCTATTCATCTATTTTTGTCATCGAATATCATGCTTTTCATTTGGGTTTAAAACAAGTGCACTACATTCTGATTTAGCTCATTAGCTCACATTAATTGAGGGCAACCTATACATTGGAAGTCATGACCAGCTGATGGTTGAAAAAAGAATCATAGAAAAGCACTTCTATCCTTTTCTCTTTCTTTGAGTCTTACCAAACCATACAAAAATTAAAAATACATACATCTTTAAAAAACATCCTACCTGGAAGAAGTTGTAGGTGATCACACGATCACGGTACAGTGGGCACCCAGCTCGCTGATCTGTCGAGTCATACTTCAGAGCGAGGCCCGCCCCCACCATAACATTCCTGAAACCTCACCCTTTAGAATTCTTTCTTCATAGGAAGCCTTCCTCACCCAAAAATTATATTGTTCTGTTCATAACAGGTAGTCCATACAAATAGCATAAGCTGAATAAACGTAATAGAATAGGCTCTCTAGGAATGTTCTTTCTTAGTGTTCTACTTGATTTGCGTTTTAAGGTGAGATCTTTCAATCATTATTTTTGTCTTTCCTTGCACACTTCTAATCATAGTCAGTGTATTCTGACTTCCTCTGAGTGTTCTTGGACCACATCTACATCATTCTTAGAATTTTGGGTTTGATTCAACACCAGATTTTTAAATCACAATCATTTTTCTTATTCTCCATTACAATTTCACAGTAACTGGCTATAGTTATATTTAACTATCACCGGTTACACTCCAACCGGCATCGGTTTAACCCAAATGGCATAGGTCTGAATTATTTTTGGATACCTATCTGAAAGAAACCTATTTCACTTTCTGAGCTATAAAAGGCTCCTATCACCTTTCATATTGTCGTTACTTAGATCACAGTCACCTTACATCTCATCCTATGTGAAAATTGTCAGTTTAGGACCATCATTTAATATACTATTGGTTTTTCATAGTAACCGACACTGGTTAAGCCTATCTGGTATTGATTTACCCAAACCAGTGTTGATCACCCTGTGTTGTTTTATAGCTCACCAGTCAACCTAATTCACTCACCATTTACTGTTTTCCTAGTTCTATTGTGTTTTTTTCCATTCAGACATAATACAGTTGTTGTATATATCTACCCCCGGGTAAATATAGATAAACACAAAGGAAAATATGTCAGAGATGTTCAAAAACCTGACACAAAGGAAAATATGTCGGAGAAGTTCAAAAACCTGACACAAAGGAAAATATGTCAGAGAAGTTCAAAAACTCGACACAAAGGAAAATATGTCAGAGAAGTTCAAAAACCCAACACAAAGGAAAATATGTCGGAGAAGTTCAAAAACCCGACACAAGGAATTTCAGGTTTCAGGTTTCGGGAAACATGAGACATGAAGCATGCGGATCATAAGGGATGTCACGATGCTTGAAAGTTTCACAAACCTGAAACACTACCTAGGCAAATCGGGTCTTGGAGTTGGGGAAACAAGTCGGGAAAGCATGGGGCGAAAACATGTCGAGCCACCTTTCAAACGCGATGCATATGCAACTCATATTTCCGAACTTGAAACAAAGGAAATCTTGGAAATACCGATAGAAGCGGGTTTTGGGAAAACACAAGTATCAAACACATGTCGAGGCATCCTCCAAACCCGATGTAAATGTAGAAGGTAACCCCGAACCCGACAGGAAGAAGACCCTGACACGGGAAATATTTAGATCGCCATAACTTTTCACAGGGAGCTCAAATTCACACAATGTTAGACTTTTTGGAAAGCTTACAAGGTCCTCTATCCAACTACAACTAGATATCTTTAATTGGGTGAGAACAATTTCTTCAAAAATGCAAAATACAGTTTGCCACTTTTTTGGGTTTGCTAGGGTTTCTCACCTACCGCCATAATGAGATGAGTTAAGTGCAGTCTAGAGGTGGTTGGGGTAGATTTCGAATTCCTCTCTTCTCCCTCTCTTTTTCCTCCTATAAATTGTAAGGAGGGGCTTCTTTCAAAAGGTTGGACATTCTTGTTTTTTCCCCTCCCTTCTTCTCTTTGGCAGGTGAATTTGTGGAGTTCAAACCTCCCATTTAAAACTGTAATGCAACTTTGCCTCTTGGCATTTTGTAGTGTATTGTATCAATCTTTGGAGAAAATAATGCATGTATGTGGATGATTCTCAACCCTCTTTATGTTCATTTGCATTATCCTGATCTTTCAATATGAAATCTAGTTATCTGTGCATGATCTTGCATTGCATTTTAATGGTTTGTGTTTATTGGCAAGACAGGTGTTCTTCATTCCTCGGTGCATCACCTTTGTAGTTTAGGTTTTATTTTATGCATCTTCTTACCCTGTCTCCTTGGCAAGTTAGATTAGGTTTTTGAGTAAACCATCTACATTTTTATGTGTGCATCTGAACAGAGGAATAGGAACCGGCCTTCATTTGGAGAGCTTTTCTGATTTCACAAGGTCCCACACTTGGGAAAAGCTCCATGTTATGCAATCGCACTAAGAGTCTCAACCCATCGAGTTGCAGACATCCAGGGGTGCTGTGATTCACCATCAATAGTTTTTGCATGCTCGGTGGGACCAAGAGGTCATTTCATAAGATTTGAAGGAATTTTCAAGAAATTTGGACTTAGAAATTGCAAGTTTTACAATTTCAGATTTTTCACCTTCCAGGCTGAACTCCGAAATCAATTTTCAAGGGCTTAACTTGCTCAAAACAAGTCAAAATTTCACCAGTTGGTAGATCTGAGGGTAATCTTCAAAAGGGTATCCTTAGTTTTTTGAGATTTTGACTTTCAAAATTTCATGGTTTTTAGTGTTTTAGGTTTTCAAGGTCCGAGAACATCAAAGAAGACCCAACGGTCATTTCAGGTTTTGGGGGATGCATTGCATGGTCCTATTCCCGACAACAGTCATTTCAGGTTTTCTAGGGTGTTGAGCATGTCCCAAGTTCTGACACATGGCAATTCAGGTTTTGTAAGTTACATTGCATGACCTAAGTTCTGCCTGTACCTTTCGTGGATTCACAGCTACACAAAAAGACCCGAATTCTGAATTGAAGACTGTATCCTCTGGGTCATTCGAAGTTTTAGGTTCCATTTTCAATATTGTCAATTTTGGTGTGTAGCTTGGAAAAATCCAGCCTTTTTGAGGCTCATTCTCTAACACATCTGGTGACTCCAAAGGGATAGAATTCAGTGGTGTAGCGGCACAAGTTGCCCAGGAACATGAGAAGAATTCAAACCAGGTCTGATACTTGAGAAGAGGGGCTATTTTTCCACTTGCAACTTTCACTAGGCAGAGGAAGGAGAGGAAGAAGAACAAAAAGATCACCATCTCCACCTAACAAGACTTTGTCTACACCTCCACCTGGTAGACCTTTTCTCGCATCAACCAGGGTTCTTAGGCCAATCATAATGGCACATCTACCACTGAATCCCTTTGTCAATTTCACGGGAAGTAGTCCAATTTCCCTAAAAGCTCATAATCAAATTCCAGTTGCAGCGCTAAAGAATATCCCCTATTTTATAGGAGAAAATCATACTACTCCTATTGATCACATCCAGGACATTGCTAATGCATGTGTAATCCACGAAATAAATGAAATATATGTTGCAGTCAAGTTGTTGGCTTCATCTTTCAAAGGTAAGGCCTTACAATGGTTTAGGAGCCTAGCAGTAGGGTCTATTACGAATTGGAACCAACTTTGTTTAGCTCTTTGTAACCAATTCGGGGAGAGGGCAGATAATTTGTCTTTATTGGAACAACTAACAACAATCAAAAGGGCTCCTAATGAACAAATGACAGATTTCAACTTTAGATTCTAACAGACATGGGACAGGATTCCAATAGCTATTAGACCAACCACTGAAGGTGCATTCCTTTATTTCTTAAAGGCTATAAATTCAGACATAGCCATGATGATCTAATCAATGGGAGGGACAACGCTGCCAGGGGCCTATGACACAACAATCAAAGCAGAGAACTGTTTGATCCAAGCTGGAAAGCTTGCACCAAGGCCACCAATGCCTCTCTATCTAGATATGGGAAATCCTACAAATAGTCAAGCACCATATTTGAATCCCATTCCAACTCCTAGAAATCAAAGCAATAATGAGGCATCAACTTCTTCAAATACTTCAAAGGAATTGCAGGAGGTTATGAAACAAATGTAGAACCTTGGAAATGAGCTGGTGACTATTAAAAGACAGCAAGCTCAAAGTGCTAGACCATATCAACCTCAAGCATAGTACCAAGCTAGGCCCTCATACCAACAAAATAGACCACCACCTCAGGCTGCAAATCAAAAACAAAACCAAGGACAACCCCAAGCTGCCAAGCCATTTCGACAGTATGATCCAAATGCAATGACATCCTCAAGAGCCTTGGTCCCAACACAAAACAACATGGCACAAGAGTACGACTGGTGTTACCCTTGCAATCTACCTCACAATTAGTCAGTGTGTTTCAATGATGCACTAAATTAGGCCTTGATGGTCCAAACCATTGGTGTTCCTCAAGAATCAAGCCAGGAAGAGAATCAGTAGTAAGAAACGCAACAAGAGGGACCTCCAACAGAAACCACATTGGCCAATTGGCAAACAGAATACTTCTGTGGAGTTAACCAATGACCTTTTCAAGGCATGGCTACCAACACATGGTCAAAGAAGAGAAGCATAGAAGAGAAACAACCATCTAATCTGATTGTTTCTCAGCCCACTTCTACACAACAAGGGGTCAGTAGGCCAAACATAGCTCCAAATGTGCAAAATCAGCTTAAGGTACCTGTTGTAGCAACGCACGCACCTGTTCAAGCTCTACAAAAGGTTGCGCCAAAAAAGGGACAACAAAAGGAAAATTCATCCCCTTTCAACATCATCGATCAAATTAAGAAGACAAATGTGAACATTTCCATGTGGGAATCACTTACGATCCCAGGGCAACGAGATTTATTGCAAGCTATAATGGCTAATTGATCTGCCTCAAATGTATCAAACTAGGGACATGAGAAAGTTCTCACTAATGCAGTGCAACATGATGGGGGCATGACAAGAAAGAATTTGAAGCCTCCACCATTCTATGTGTCATTGGTTGTTGGAAGCCACTTGGTACACAACTGCATGATAGATTCAAGGGCAAGTAGTTTAGTGATGCCGAAACAAATAGTGGATCAACTGGGTTTGAAGTATGAGCTAGTGTTGAAAGGAGTAGTGCAGCTAGATAGAATGGACGTAGGAATAGTTGGGGTCATCAAGGGGTTAAGCCTAACACTACATGCCTGTCCTAATGTTACAGTTTTGTAAGATGTGTCTGTGATTGACCTCCCGCCACTCTTTGTGTTGTGTCTATCAAGAGACTTCACTGCAAAAATTGGTGGATATTTATCTGCAGATTGGTCACACATGATTTTCAGTACAAGGTATGGGGCCAAAGCAATAATCAGGTCAGAACCAATTGCCAATTTCCATATTGAGCCTCATGTACCAAGTCCTATCAATGTAAATTTCTCAGCTTTTGATTAGGAGGAGTGTTCAAATGATCCAGAAACAGGTACAAAGGTTGAGGGAATTCTTGATTTTACTTTGGATGAATGGGAAAATAAGATTCATGAATTTGACCCATACAAGGAAATTGAAGAATCTAAATTCAGTGTGTATTGTGTACACAAAGAAAATTCACCCATTCCTGACATCATTCAGCTTGAACAAAAGGATGAAAATAAAGTTTGGAAATTATTTTTCAATGGTTTGAGAAGTAGACAAGGTGCTGGAGGTGGTGCAATGTTGATTCCACCACAAGACAAAATATTTTTTAGCTTTTCGTTTCTAGTTTTCCTATTCAAACAACACAGCTGAATACAAGGCATTGATTCATGGACTTCATTAGGCCAAGAAAAAGGGCATAAAGAACTTACAGGTGTTCGGAGATAGTGAGCTAATCGTCAACCAAGTCAGGGGACAACATGCTACAAAGAATGACCTACTGAAGAGCTACAAGAATAGGGTATGGGACCTCATTGAGGATTTCAAAGCTTTCAACATCATGTCCATACCTAGGAAGAAAAATGAATCCACATATAGGCTCGCAGTAGTTGGATCAATATTCGACGTGGTTGACAACATCAGAAGGGGAAAAACACAACCACATATCCATGTGATTGTGAGGCTAGTAGTTCAGGATAATAACACAAGTTGGCAGGTGTTTGAGAACGATCAACAGATCATCAATTTTTTACAAGAAGAGGCTGAATTCTCAGCTAGAAACCAGGATAGGCTAGAGCAGTAGTATGGGGATCAAGTAGTGTAGCTGCAAAAAAACAAGCTTCCTAAGGGTTTAGTAACATTGGAGTCTATCTTCAACCCTAACGACCAGTTCCGTAAGGAAAAGGCTAACATATAGGTCAAGAGAGAAGATTCAGGGCCAATTCTGGTTGGGGAAGGCAAAACACTTCAAATTGGTAAAGTGGCCACTGAGCAAGAAAAATCAGATTTCATACAGCTTTGCCAAGAATTTCCAGATGTCTTCACTTGGAGCTATGAAGATTTGCAAGGATTCAATCCAAAGTTGGCAAAACATACGATAGAATTGGATCCAGATGCTAAGCCCATCAGGCAGAAGCAGAGACTTGTCAACCCTCACATTGAGCCTCTAATGAAGAAAGATTTAAACAAGCTAATAGAGGAAAGCATTATATTCCCGATCAAGCACTCAAGCTGGGTTGCAAACTTGATTCCGGTCAGGAAGAAGAGCGGAGAAATCAGGATATGTGTGGACTTCTGAGACCTCAATAGGGCATCTCTCAAAGACCATTACCCACTTCCTTCAATGGAACAAATATTTCAAGTAGTATCCGGTTCAGAGAGATTCTCTCTCCTAGATGGCTACTCAGGGTATAATCAGGTAATGGTGAAAGAAGATGACTAGTTCAAGACAACTTTCACCACCAAATGGGGCACCTATGCCTACAAGAAGATTCCATTTGGGCTATCAAATGCTGGAGCCACTTTCTAAAGGGCAATGGATATGGCATTCAAGGGGTTGATCAATAAAATAGTTCTGATATATCTTGATGACAGAACTATGTTCTCCAAAAATGCAACGGATCACCTCTTTCATCTGAGACAGGTATTTCAGAGATGTAGGAGATTTGGGGTGTCATTGAATCCCAAAAAATGCATATTCTTGGCTCACGAAGGAAAACTTCTAGGACATATTGTTTCAAAGGAGGGGTTGATGATTGACCCAGAAAGAGTTGAAGTAATTAGAGCATTGCCATTGCCAAGTCACAAAAAGGCTCTTCAAAGCTTCTTAGGAAGGATCAATTTTGTCCGCAGGTTTGTTTCAAACTTTGCAACTCTCGTAAAGCCAATAACGTTGATGTTAAAGAAGAGCATGGCATTTAAGTGGACATCTGAAGGCAAGGTAAGTTTTGAGGCAATAAAATAGGCTATATCTCAAGATCCAACTCTCATCAATCCAGACTTCTCCAAAGACTTCATGCTATATGCCTTCGGTAGTGGGGACACGATTTCTGCAATCTTGGTACAACAAAACAAAGAAGGATTAGAACAACCAATTGCTTTCTTCTGTCAAGTCTTGGAGGAATACGAAACTAGGTACTCTTTCATTGAAAAGCATGTCCTTGTAGTGATCAGGAGCTTAAAGAAATTCAATCACCTCGTCTCAAACAACAAGATCCAATTATTGGTCTCTCATGCAGGAGTCAAGGACTTCCTTCTAAACAAGGATCTGAATGAGAAACGTGCAGGATGGATAACCCGTGTCATGGAATATGACATTGAGATCAAGGTCACAAAACTAGTACGTGGAAAGGGACTATGTGAATAGCTAGCCTTGAGTCAACAAGTTGAAGCAGGCGATGAATAAGAGACTGTCTTGGTACTACAAGATGGTCAAGAACAGGAAAACGATGACGTGCCTACTCCTTGTTGGAATCAGAGTATGATACACTTCCTACAGACAGGCCTATGCCCTCCAGAAATGAGTAAATCAAAGAGGAGATACTTTAGATTACAAGCTATTCCATATGTGCTTGTTGATGGTGTTTTGTTCAAGAAAGACAGCAATGGAGTTCTATTGAGGTGCATTGGGACAAATCAAATTAAAAGGGTGTTACGAGATTTTCACGATGGATATTTTGGAGGACATTTTTCCCCACGAGTAACAACTCTCAAGATAATGAAGGCAGGGTATTATTGGCCCACAGTGTTCAGTGACTACTATACATGGATAAGAAAGTGCAAAAAATGTGCACTCTTCATAGGAAAAGAAATACTAGAAGCGCTTCCATTGCACCCAATCTTGGTTGACCAACCATTTATGCAATGGGGATTGGATTTCATCGGGGTCATCAACCCAAACTCAAGCCAAGGCCACAAGTGGATTTTCACGGCAACGGACTATTTCACCAAGTGGACCAAAGCAGTAGTGCTCAAGGAAGCAAATGAGTCTAACATACTATACTTTTATGAAGGGATAGTGACCAGGTTTGGTGTGCTAGCCACTATCATATCAAACAATGCATTAGAATTCATAGGTTCCAAGATTACATAATGGGTTGTCAAGAATGGAATCTACTTGAGCACCTCTTCCAATTATTACCCACAGGGTAATGGACAGGCAGAGTCCACGAACAAAAATTTGCTAAGAATCATTAGGAGGAATCTGGCAAGCTAAAATCAGCATTATGGGCTGACAGAATAACACCAAAAATGTCTATAGGTAATTCCCCTTACAAGCTGGTCTATGGGAAAGAGGCAGTATTGCCTATATCATTAGAACTGCCTACATTGGAGTTCATGAAGTAGTTGGAGTTGGCTGAGTTCAAACCAATGGAGGCTAGGTATGTAGAGTTGATGGAGTTGGAGGAAATCAGAGAACATGTAGTTCAAACAATCGAGAAAGATCAGGCCTTAGTAAAAAGATGGTTTGATAAGAAAGCAAGAGCAAGGACCTTCCAGGAAGGGGACCTAGTTTTGAAATGGGATGCAGATTGGGAAAAACCAGGAAGGCATTCCAAGTTTGATGCCATTTGGAGTGGTCCCTACATGGTCACAGGATGTAAGAATAGCAATGCCTTCCAATTATCTACATTAGACAGAGAAGAACTCCCGATTCCGGTTAACGGAATCTATCTTAAACATTACTACTAAAAGGAAAAGGTTTACCCTTGTAAATATTAGCCTAGATTTCAATTCCTCTAAGTGCGTATGCACATTTTCTTGTTGTAGTTAGGTTTTAGTTTCCCTAAGTGCTTTGGCACAAGTTTTGTTGCTCCTAGGTTGGATTTCTATAGTTTAGCATGTTCTCGGAGAAGGAGTTGTGGTATTAGGCTCAGGATCAGATATCAAGTTGGTTTCAGGTTATTGCTTATGACTCCATGCCCAATGGATCGCTAAAAGGCCATTGATCTTCTACCTAGCAGGTAGGTAATCCCGTTGAGTCGCCAAATTGTTGTCTATATCTACCCCCGGGTAAATATAGATAAACACAAAGGAAAATATGTCGAAGATGTTCAAAAACCTGACACAAAGGAAAATATGTCAGAGAAGTTCAAAAACCTGACACAAAGGAAAATATGTCGGAGAAGTTCAAAAACCCGACACAAAGGAGAATATGTCGGAGTTCAAAAACCCGACACAAAGGAAAATATGTCGGAGAAGTTCAAAAAACCCGACACAAGGAATTTTAGGTTTCAAGTTTCAGGAAACATGAGACATGAAGCATGCAGATCACAAGGGATGTCCCGATGCTTGAGAGTTCTACAAACCTGAAACACTACCTAGGAAAATCAGGTCTTGGAGTCGGGGAAACAAGTTGGGAAAGCATGGGGCGAAAACATGTCGAGCCACCTTCCAAACCCGATGCATATGCAACTCATATTTCCGAACCCGAAACAAAGGAAATCTTGGAAATACTGGCGGAAGCAGGTTTTGGGAAAACAAAAGTATCAAACACATGTCGAGGCATCCTCCAAACCCCATGCAAATGCAGAAGATAACCCCGAACCCGACAGGAAGAAGACCCTGACATGGGAAATATTTAGATCGCCATAACTTTTCACAGGGAGCTCGGATTCACGCAAGGTTGGAATTTTTGGAAATCTTACAAGGTCCTCTATCCAACTACGATTAGATATATTTAATTGGGTGAGAACAAGTTCTTCAAAAATGCAAAATATAGTTCGCCACTTTTTGGGTTTGCTAGGGTTCTTACCTACCGCCATTATGAGATGAGTTAAGTGCAGTCTGGAGGTGGTTGGGGCAGATTTCGAATTCCTCTCTTCTCCCTCTCTTTTTCCTCCTATAAATTGTAAGGAGGGGCTTCTTTCAAAAGGTTGGACATTCTTGTTTTTCCCCTCCCTTCTTCTCTTTGGCAGGTGAATTTGTGGAGTTCAAACCTCCCATTTAAAACTGTAATGCAACTTTGCCTCTTGGCATTTTGTAGTGTATTGTATCAGTCTTTAGAGAAAATAATGCAAGTCTTTGGATGATTCTCAACCCTCTCTTTGTTCATTTACATCCTCCTGATCTTTCACTGTGAATTTGGTTATCTGTGCATGATCTTGCATTGCATTTTAATGGTTTGTGTTTATTGGCAAGACAAGTGTTCATCATTCCTCGGTGCATCACCTTTGTAGTTTAGGTTTTATTTTATGCATCTTCTTACCCTATCTCCTTGGAAAGTTAGATTAGTTTTTTGAGTAAACCCTCTGCATTTTTATGTGTGCATCTAAACAGAGGAATAGGAACCGGCCTTCATCCGGAGATCTTTTCCAATTTCGCAAGGTCCCACACTTGGGAAAAGCTCCATGTTATGCAATCGCACTGAGATTCTCAACCCATCGAGTTGCAGACATCCAGGGGTGTTGTGATTCACCATCAACAACAGTCTCACCAAATTAGTTCCTACCCACATGGTTCTGACCCATAAACAGGAAAGCACCCTTGTATTTCGTGCTAGTCAACTACCGCTCCCACCTATCCCTTCATCACCTAGTCCTTCACCACCTTCCATCTCATCATCCATGGATCCTAATCAACCTATCACCATTCCTACATGCGACACAGAGTTTGCGTGACTCCAAGATTAGAATCCCACTTCTTTGAACCACTACCTCGCACATGCCTCTACTCAAGATGCCTCGGGTCAATTGATCTATGGCATGCCCATATCCTTACCTCTATCCCTAATGATCACTTCCACCTCGGCTCCACCTCTTACAATGGTGACCTGACCCATTTTATCCCTAATTGTGTCGAAGCTAGGTCCCACACCAGCTTTGAATGCCAAATCAACCACCTCTATTGCACCTATAGTCTCCACCATACCTTCATCCACTACCTGAAACATAGCATCATCCACACCTATTGTCTCATATATACCAGTCGTAACGCTACCACCCTTGGTGTCGGTAACCTCTATCCCATTTCAAAACATTTTCCTTTCTATTCCCCAATCTCTACCTCCCATCTCTACTAGGGTCACTACGAGTGTCCCACCCTCACATACCAACTACCAACCACCTCTTGTTTCATCGGTCATTCAGTCCGAGTATATACCTTCTATGTCTATCTCTCAATTCCCACCTCCTTATTCGACACCACCATATACTAGAATGTTGTATTCTTCATATGTCCCACAACAACCTCCTTTCACTCCGGGGGGTACCCAATCTTCACAACCTAACAATGAATTTATCAAGTTAATTATAGACAAGATGCATACATTAGAAGCATATGTTTCCGGCTCCCGCAATTATCTTACCTATGATGAGATTTTTAATGAGCCTATTCACCCATCCATTCCCATCTGCCCATATCCCATACACTGGGAGATGCCTAAGTTTAATTGATTTAACAGTAAGGAAGACCCACAGCAACATTTGTGATCTTTCAAACATGGGTGTTACTTAATTTCCCATGATGATTCTTTGCTTTTGCAAACCTTTCCGATGTCCCTAACTGGTCAAACATTGGACTGGTATAGTGGATTACCTAGACATTCTATCTTCTCATTTAACCAAATAACCTAAGCCTTCTTGGATCCATTTTCAATTAACGTCGTCAAGAAGGCTACCATGACAGATCTTTATTCCACGTGTCAATATGACAATGAATCTATAGCAGATTTTGTAGCTCGTTGGTGTAGCTTAATCAACTAACTCACTTTCCAATTACCATAAATTGAACTCATAGAGCTCTTCACATGAGCCTGTACTAGACATATCTCACGTAACTTATAGGTGCAAACCTTCCAAACATTCAATGAGGATTTCACCATGGCACGTAAGTTTGAAATTTTCACCATCGAAGATAAGAAGATACAATTACAGAACAAGAACTCCTTGTTTAAATCACACGATACTTCCTCTTCCTTGAAACCTCAAATGAGTTATTCCAAAGCCAAGGGAACTACCAACGCAGTGGTTCTTAAGGCTGGCCCTGCCCATCCATCCAATCATACTAAACCTTCATCCAATATGTCATTGGTCTAAACCTTCCAATTCAAACGAGAACAAAAGAAATACATAGCAATTGGGGAACCATATTCATCTATTTCAGAAAATCTTATTAAAGCTAATGCCATCACCCTTCCTCCTATCAAACCACATACTGGTTTTGACCCCTCTCGCCCCATACCAGGTTGGTATAAGGTAAATTACTACTCTAACTATCATTATGTAAATGGTTACAGTGACAACAATTGTATCACCTTTAAAAATATTATTTGGGGGATTCTCGAGAGTGGCGAGTTAGTCCTAGAGAACCCTAATTCCCCTGCCAATCAAGACCTTCATATATTCAAGAAACCATTCCCCATATAATGATCAAACTGGTGATGCCTCCCACAATGAAAGTAATACACGTGAGGTACATGTTATCTTTATTGACTTACCACTTGCTTCCCAATTATCTCCTATCCCCTCCATCAAGGAAATCCTATCCCGAAATCCTCTACCCGCACATGAACCTACCTTATTTGTTCCTCTACCCATAGAGGAAATCCCTTCACCTACCCGTACACATGTGGAGGAGTATCTCATTAGCACTGATATCATTTCCCCTTCAGCTTCCCTACCCATTGAGCCGCTACCAATTGTACCTTAACCCACAGAGGAGTACCCATCGTCTTCTCCACCTATTAAGGACCCAATAGATTTGTTGTTACTGCTTGGTGACCATTCTCCATCCACTACCCAAGATCCTGCGGACCTACTTTCGGCGCTCTTACCTATAGAGACCAAAGCTAGTGAATTCCCTATTTCTCAGACACATTTTACAGGAATCACCACTCACTCCACATCTACTTCATCTACCACAGTGTCGTTATCACATTTGGCTGACCGCTTGGATTATGTTAATAGGGCTTCACTTTGGGGGTATCTCTTACTCCTGGTCTCAACCCAAATGTAATCATCTTTCACTAACACTTCTACCATTTATCTAAAGATGTTTCAACAACCCAAACCACACATGAACATAACTCTCGATACATCTTCTATTGCATCATCCTCATCTATACCCGCTCCTCTACTTGCTAGCTGATGTGTTCCAACACCATCTCTTGTATATAAACCCACAAGTGTTCTAGGGCTCACACTCAATTCAAACCTTACACATCCTCTTGTCAGGATACACTTGACCACATCTTCCCATATACCTATTGAACCAATCCTTTAACCTAAATGAAAAACCCAACCTTCTAATCCGCATGCACCGACCTCACCAACCACACCTTTATCACCTTCACCCCTACCATCCATCTTGGGACCTCACCCCTCTACCTTAACAAAATCTACTCTCTCTAGGGGTAAACCTAAAATTCCCTTGACCCCTTCACCACATCCTGTAACTCTCCCTAGGTGAACCTTGCATCTTTCATCACCATCTATAACTTCTTTGCCTCCTATACCACCCTTACCTTCTATACCTCCTTCACTACCTATGACATTTTCTTCCACCTCACCTATACCTCCCTCTCAACCTCAACCAACACCTACCACTGCATCTCAGTTGTCCCCTTGGGTCACTCATCCTCTCCCACCATCTGCCTTTCCATCTACATCACATGCTCCCCCTACACCTATACCTAAGAAAAAGCACCAAAAATTGAAACAACCGTTAATTTGCAAAGAGGTGGTTAAACTTACCCCTCTTTCTGTTGTTGCACCTACACCAAAGAAAGTACAACCAGACTGCATCACCTCAACTACCACCACAACTACCCAATATTCCAACCAAACCTACTTTCACTTCACATTGTGATCCACTGGTGGGATCATATGCCACCATCTTAGATAACCTCCTGGAAAGCTCTATTATCACCCTCCCTCCTCTTAGACCTTATGACCCTCTTAAACCTAAACTGGAAGGGTTTGATGATACTGAAATTTGTGCTTACCATCGTGTGCCAGGACATGATGTTGAGAACTGTAAGGGTCTAAAGGCTGCCCTCATTCAATTATGTCCTTCTGACCCCAATTTTGATGACAATGACCTCCTTGATGATGAACCTATTTCACTCTCGCCACCTTCTTCACATATTCCTCCTACACCTATACCACAGCCTCCATCTTGACCACCACAACCTTTCTTTCCATCTCCAAAATTTGAAATTAACATGGTTCACATTAGACAACTTGCCATGCCACCACCCAAATGTTGTTACATCTAACTAACCTCACAAGGATTTTCTCCTCTAGTAGGTTTTTGCCCTTCATGTCGTTATATCACTTACCCTACACCTTCTCCATTTGCCAACTTCCCTCAAATCAACATGTTACATGTCACTACATGTGTGTAGAAGGGAAAAGAAAAGGTAGCTGATCCACCAACCAATCCTATACCTAACATACCAATTGCACCCATGCCTAAAATCATTATCTGTGGTCCTACATATCCAATTTCTGATGGGGTTACGCATCACGCGATGCTCAAATAGTTACACCAATCTCCTCTCAAAATGTCCTTATACGATCTCATCCAAACCTCAGGGTCACATCGTCAAGCCCTCATGGAGGTCCTTCAATCTATTGAAGTTTTACTTGATGAGCCCACACCTGTAGCATCTATTATCACACAACATCATGTCGCTTCTCTGAACAAATTTCCATCTACCTCATCACCCCCACCTGTTCACCAAGTTTCTATCCTTAGTTTCTTGGATGATGTAATTGTCCCCCACCAAACTGATGACCCAGATCCTACACTTTTCATCTCCATTCATATTGATAATATATGCATCTGACATGTTATGATCAATAGGGGCACTAGCATTAATATCATCTCCTCTCACACATTCAAAAAAATTCACATACCCAACAACTGCATGCATAAACATCCAGTCATGTTGCATTCAGTCAATGATGCTATCACCTCTACACTTGGCACTATCATCCTCCATGTTCGTATGGGTCCCCATACTATTCCCGAGTTGTTTTATGTTTTGGAAGGGGATTTTCAATACAATTTATTTCTCGGTAGACCCCGGATTCGTGCCATCGGTTGTGTTCCTTCTACTTTACACCGATGTGTAAAGTTCAAACATGACAGATGTTCCTATACCATTCCAGCTGACCCATACCTTTCAAAACCTACAACATGCTTTACCAGCCCAATGATGTCCTTGTACCTGTTAAGGTGTCTACCTCCCTACCTACACCTTCTCACACATGACCCCATCCACCAGCACCGTTATAACCTCACCTTCACCCAAATATTCTATTCCCACCGCTATTGTCACTTCTACCAGTCACACATTAGCTTCCCAACTAACTAACACCTCCACCGATCTAATTTCTAACACTTCCTCTATTCCAGCCACCAATATATCAACCACTAATCCCTTGGAAGGTGTTTTTCAATGCCTCACTATGGGGGAGTATCACTTGTACAATGTCAATCCATTCCTTACTCTACAAGAGTATGGAAACCTTTACCCACATCCTCACTATGATCACTGCATAGGTGAGCATCTCCTTTATGGTCCTCCTCATCTCCATTCCCATCTTACCTATTGGGGACTTGATATTTCCACTTATACACTTGAACCACCATCACAAACCTGACCTTTTTTGGCTGACATTCAGTCACATACCAACCACCGCTTCGCTCACACTTTCCTACACCGTTGTGCCTGGAAGGTTTTTAGCTTTGGCATTTTTGAGCAAGGTCATCCCACTATTATTTCATGTACCACACGTAAACACAATGATCATAGTGGAATCGGTTTTACCAAACTACCTGCCAAAAATCCCCGTATTGAACTCATCGAAGACATTGACCCCTCTCCACCTTTTTCACCTTCACCACCTTCACCAATGGAGTTGATGGATCCTAAATCTATCCCTCCTACATTTTTTTTTCATAAACACCATTTCCTTGGAACCTTTGACTTATCAACGTGAAGGCAAGGCCCCTTCCACTCTCCCATTCCTATACCCTGAGATGATCGACGATGAAACACCTACCATTAACGTCGTTCAATGTCAGGATGATGAATCCATACTCACCTACCTTGGTGCTGAAGACTCTTATATTTAGTAGTCATTACCTTCTGAGATGCAAACAATGTTGAATGAATCGACTATAGAAGTCACTATCCACACTCAGGATGACCCCCACATTCTCAAGATTGGCCAATCTCTTGATGCTGCTGAACAAGAAGCCCTCACTTCTTTTCTTAAATATCAGAGCCATGCTTGCGCTTGGTCCTATGCTGACATTCCTAACATTGATCCCACTATCATGGTCCACAATATTGTAACCATTCCCAATGCCAAACCCGTAAAACAAAAGTTGAGGAAAATGCACCCTCACATTGCTCTTCTTGTCAAAGAAGAACTTCAACGCCTTCTCTCAGTTTCCTTCATCTTACCCATCGATCACCCCCAATGGATTTCTAACATTTTCCCTATCAATAAGGAAATAGGGGGACTTTTAATTTGCACCGATTTCCATGATCTCAACCTTGCCTACCCAAAAGATGATTTTCCTTTGCCTGGTATTGACCAGTTAGTTGACCTTCCTACTGGCCATGAGATGCTATCACTTATGGATGGTTTCTTAGGTTATAACCAAATATTTCTCACTCCAGAGGATCAACACACAACCACATTCATTACCCCTTGGGGGACCTTCTACTATCAGTTTATGCCTTTCAGCCTTAAAAATGCTGGTGCCACCTATCAATGGGCTATGACCTACATTTTCCATGACATTATGCACTGTATATTAGAAGATTAATCAGATGATCTTCTCACCAAATATAAATGTAGTGTCGAGCACCTCGTTGTCCTTGAAACCATCTTTGACTACCTCATTAAATATTGTGTCTGCCTTCAACCTAAAAAGTGAATCTTTACGGTTCTCTTAGGAAATCTCTTGGGATTTGTTGTTTCCCTCCATGGTATAGAAGTTGACCCTACTAAAGTCAAGGCCATTCTCGATATGCCTCCACCCACTACCCTTCACCAAATTCATAGTTTGCAGGGAAAGTTGTAATATATTCATTGATTTATTTCCCAACTCTCTGACTGCTGTCAACCATTTCATCACCTCCTCAAAAATCATGTCTCTTTCAAATGGGATGACGATTACCATAAATATTTTTAGGCCTTAAAACAATACCTTATCCAACCACCCATGCTCATTCCACCTAAAGATGACCAACCCTTCTACCTATACATCTCAGCTACCGATCACTCTCTAGGAGCCATCCTCGCTCATCATGATGAACAACATAGGGAGCAAGTGGTTTATTACATAAGTCATACTCTTCTAGAATATGAAACCCAATACACTCATCCTGAAAAACTCTACTTAGCCTTAGTTTTTGTTGCCACAAAACTTTTCCATTACCTACTCAACCACAAAACCTACGTTGTGACCAATACTGACCCCTTATACTTCATGTATGCTGAACCTTACCAAAATCAATGTGCTGCATGTTGGCTCATGCTTCTTGCTGACCTAGACCTCGAATTCATCTGCCAAAAATCTATCAAGGGCCAAGACATTGCTAACCAACTCGCTGATGCACCTCTTTCTGGGAATCAATCTTTGAACTTTGATTTCCCTGATGAATCCATTGCTAACCTCTCTTTAGATGATGACCCTTACCAAACAACCTCTCTTTAGATGCGACGGTTCCAAATGTCATCATGGGGGTGGTGTGGGTATTATCTACATTCTTATTGATGGTGAACCCATGCCCTTATCATTCAAACTCGACTTTGAATGCACCAAAAATATCGTCAAATACGAAGCACTCGTATTGGGACTCGTGACCGCCTATGCCTTAGATGTCAGATCCATTAATATGTTTGGTGATTCTCAACTGGTAGTAAACCAAGTCAATGGTGTTTATCAGTGTCATAATGAAATACTTCAAGAGTACAAATGTTACGTCAACATCATGTTGACTACCTTTGACCGCAATAAAATTCAAACCATTCCACGATTCACCAATAAATTTTAGGATACCATGGCCTACCTCGCTTCCCAAATACCTACTTCCCCTGATGATTCACATGTATTTGTTACCATAAAACACATACTGAGACCTTCTTATAAATCTTGTTGTGTTAATCTCGTCTGAAATGTCTCACTAAACACACAAGACCTTTGGTATAAGTAGCTTTCAGACTACCTTTCCTTTTCTATATTGTCTCCTAATCTCACACATAATGGAAAACGTGCCTTTCTAAAAAATTCCTCTCATTATGTCGTTATGGGTGGCCTCCTCTATAAATGCAGCTTTGACGGTATCCTCTTACGATGCCTTACTAGCTCTGAAATCCCCTATACCATTAAAGAAGTTCATGATGGCATATGCGGAGGTCACTTCAGTGGCCTTGCTATTGCTATAAACATTCTTCACCTAGGCTATTATTGCCAAACCCTCAATCATGATTATTGTGACTACATTAGGAGTTGTTTAAAATGCCAACAACATTCCAATCTTCATCATACACCTAGACATGCCTTATAGGTCACCTGTGACCTTTAGCCGTTCTCTTAATGGGGTTTGGATCTTGTTAGGAGAGATCAATCCTCATTCTTCCCAGTGCCATCAATGGATCATCACCGCTACCGAATATTACACCAAATGGGTTGAAGTCATACCCATCATCTCCACTAAAGCTAAGAAAATATGTGAGTTCATCAATCATCACATTATTTTTCACTTTGGTGTTCCACATCGCCTTATCACTGATAATGGAAAACAATTCAAAAACAAAACTCTACAGAAAATTTACGACACCTTTAGTATCCATCTTAGCTTCTCCTTGCCATATTACCCACAAACCAATGGCCAAGCCGAATCCACCAACAAAACCCTAAAAAAAATTCTCATGAAAGTGGTTAATGATACTAGGAAGGATTGGCATACGCACATTCCTTTCGCTCTTTGGGCATACTATACTAGTATTCACACTTCCACTGCTGCTACTCCATTTTCTCTATTCTACGATACCGAGGTTATTTTTCCTCTCGAAGTCTAGATCCCATTTCTCTATATCTCTCTTTAAGATATGCTTATTGATGATGAATTTCACTAATACCATTTAGCACAACTTGAGTTATTAGACGAACGTCGTCTCCATGCTCTCAACCATCTCCAAGTCTACCAAAAATGCATCAAGCATGCCTATGAAAAACGTGTCCATGAAAACATATTCAAGGTTGATAACCTTGTGCTCAAGGAAAATCAACACGTAACCAAAGCAGAAAAAAGAAAACGGGGAAAATTTTCTCCTAATTGGCTTGGACCATACATCATGACCCATGACTATGGATCATGTTCTTATCGCTTCTCTTCACTTGATGGTAAGGCCGAACCTAAGCCCCTCAATGCCTTGCATCTTCGACAGTTCTACTATTGACTTCTAGTCCTACATCACTATTTATCTAGTGCATGCTCATCCCTTGAGCACCATTTACCTTTCTCTTTTCCACACCTCATCCCTAATGACTAAACAAGAATCATGTGGTTATCCGTCACCCTTTTGCCTTCTCTTAAATATGTGCACCATGGATCTGCACATGGCATGATCCTCATGGATACTTTTCATCTTCTTTTAGATGAGATCCCATGGTTTTTCACCCTTTCCTTCTCAACAAGAACCAAATGCTGCGTTATAGTCTCGTCCATGACTTAAAAGCCAAAAAAATTATTTCCAAAAATAAGGGATTAACTCCTTGAGTCAAACTTCCAATATAAAAGATGAATCCCTCAAAAGGACATCTTCCGCCCTCAATTTTCACTATAAGTAGACTATTCCCTCAAAGGAAAACTATAAAATGCTTACAACTCTCTACATAGTCTTTCCAAAAATAAGACTATTTTTCTCTAAAAAAATTTAAATATATATATATATATATAATACCTATTTAGAAGATTCCCGCATCGATCAGCTTCGCAAAGACCTCAAGGAGACATATTTATTCCGTATAGACTTCCCACATTGATCAGTCTATCTAATAAATTTAAAAAGAAAAGAAAATTAAACTTTTTCATCATGGACTTGCCTATTGTGATCTTGGATTCCTTGCCCAAGGCATTTTGCTTCATAAGATATGACCTGATTCCCTTCACCTCCTTACCCATTTTCTTTTCACTTCATACCTCAAGGGACCTACTGAACCAATGACATTTGGTGATCATGTGACTATTCATCACTCTTAGAATTCTCAATCATGTGATGTCTTTAGGGTCTTATGTTCACTAGCCTATCTGTAGATGTGTTTCATACATTTTGATCCTTTCCAATTGGGTGGCTTTCTTGCCCTCTCTTATCTTTTCTCTTCTTCATTACCTTTTGATCTTCCTATATAGGACTAGACCCTTGACACCTGTCTTTTGGGATTTTCTTCTCCCACCTCAATCAACCTAAAATCACCTTTACCTATCTACCTATTCTCAACCCAAACATCAATGACCTCAACCTAATTATACCTATGACCTAGAATCTACACTACCTATCTACCTATAATCTACCCAAATTTAATTGACCTTGAGCTACTCATCACTATGACTTAGACTTAACCCTACCTATTAACCTACCTACCTCTTCTTCTATCTTCTCGTATTCTTCCCTACCCTATGGGAGAACTACATTGGTCTGAGGTCCCTTTTCACCGAGACTATGTAGGCAACACTTCCAGGGCATGGGGCCCTAGAAGGTTAGCTCAGCCACTCTTTACCCTAACCATTTTCCCCACCTTTACCTGATTTCCTGTTCATATAAAAAACCTAGAAATCTATCCCATATCTACATCATTCAACCTACATACACTCCTCATGTTTCCCATACTCTTTTACCACTACCATTATTTCCCATATTCATCTATAACCCATATTTAAACATTGTACATCATTACATTCATTTACATTAACATGTATTACCAAAATACCGAAATAAACATCCATTCCTAAAATCAACCCGATTCGATCCATGCCTAAACCAACCTAACTTGATCCATGCCTAAATTTACCTGACTCAATCCATGCCTAAACCATCCTAACTCAATCCATGCCTAAACCAACCTAAATCGATCCATGCCTAAAATTAACCTAACTTTATCCATGCCTAAACCAACCTAACTCGATCCATGCCTAAACCGACCTGAATCCGTCATGCCTAACTCACCTAATCCATTCATATCATAACGAAAGTAAAATAAAATACACATCCCAACACATAATCATCTGAACCTCATACATCTCATCATATAAATACCTGTGCATCACAATAATGTACACTCATCTCAAAAATACATGTGTGTCGCATACATCACCGGCTTGCAGACCGCTATCCCACACAAAAATATCCTCGGCTCGTAGGTCGGTATCATGTATAAAAATAATAATAATAATAAATACAAAATCTCCTCGGCATGCAGGCTAGTCCATAGAAAGTCAATCATATCCCCATTTGATGTTGAGGAATGCTCCCTGTGATTATGTCTCTCTTGACCCCTCTTCCACACTTTTTTGGTGCCCAGTACCTACCTCACCTCTGGCTGATGGCCCCTCACCTCGGGCTGGCCTCTACACACTAGTAACCTCACCATGACCCTGTCTTTGGGCTCACTAGACCCTTTTACTCTCCATACTGTAAGTGAGGGATCTAGTCCTCTCATTGGAGGCCTGTTGTGCTCTGTACCCTTGCATAGTCAGGGCCCTCACATCTATCCGCCGAAAGCTAACAGTCATGATCCTGATAATATCGTGCCTTTGCTAAGGCATCCCTGAACACTGACCATGGACCACTTTACCTGTGGAGGTGCCATGGGTCTCACTATCTACGTGGGTACCTA
This sequence comes from Taxus chinensis, assembly GCA_019776745.2. Taxonomy (NCBI): domain Eukaryota; kingdom Viridiplantae; phylum Streptophyta; class Pinopsida; order Cupressales; family Taxaceae; genus Taxus; species Taxus chinensis. Next base: position 330,583,249 of record CM034150.1, on the reverse strand, counting down.
TACAAGGGGACCCTGTCCCTGATCCTACACTGAGCCCTATGCTAGTACTAGAGCCTGAGCTGGACCCAAAAAACTGTTTGTGACCATTGAACCAATGTGCTCGCTATACCTTGTGGCACTGTTACCTGTGTTGATTGACCTAGTGACCTTACCTAGCCTATAGCCGTGACCATTTATCCTGACCCTACCTTTGGTGTACTAAAACATACCTAAACGTTCCTACACCTAACCTATGTTGTGTTTCCTGACCATATCCTATACCTTGGATACTAGAATCACTTCAACCTTGTTTGGATAAACCTATCGACCTTAGACAATGTAGAGTTTGAAAGATATTCAACTTGGTGCCGGGTTGTAGTTTATAAGTGTGCGTACATTCAACTTCCCCTACCTTTGACCTTGGCCTATTTACCTATCTACCCACTTTTCCCTTTACCCCATTTTTCCCATTTTTCCCCATTCTTCTTCGTATATAATTTTATCAAACCACTCGCCGATTCACCCTATCACCTCATCAGTTCCTAGTTTGAGGGGGATCACCTTCACCCACACATGGGGCAACCACATCTTATTTTTGTTAGTGTCGCTTACCAATACAAGCTATATAACAAAAAGGGACAAAATGTAGACACTGAAATCTTTTCGTAATCACCTTGGTCCCCTAGCGCAGCCCTATAATTACTTCCTCATCCTCAACACCTTATCATCTACCTCCTACACCCCACACATTTTAATTTAATTACTTTAATTAAATTAATGCCATTTACATCCATACATATTAATTTAATTAAGTTAATAACCTTTTACCCACATACATATTAATTTAATTACTTACATTAAATTAATTCACTACCCTCACACACCTATTTAATATAATTGCCTTTATTAAATGCACCTCACCCAACCACCCCCATCATTTGACCCATTAACCTAAATCCTAAATCAATGTCCTAAATAAAACCTAACATTAGACCCATCCCCTCACCTCACATTTAAAATCCTCCTAAGGTCGTTTTTCACCCCGAGAAAAAGAGGATACCCTTATCAAATAGCAGAGCAACTTCCAAGGTGATTTTTGAACAACCTAAGATATCTTGCATAAACCGATGTTAGTCCACCCTAAACCGATGTCGGTTATACCGGAATGGACCAAATTGCTTATTTAAACCCATCTACAGATTTGTAATATGGGCTAGAAAACTTCTGATCTCAAGTTCGATCTCTTTAGACGCGACAACAAAACAAAGATTGATTTGTGATCAACAAAGGAAACCAAATACAATGGCACAATAATGAAGCTTTCTTCCCAACATCCTCCAATGTAGAAACTTCTTAATTAATCTTCAAACATGTACCTCACAGAAGAGTAAGTAGCCTCCTTCCATTTATTTCATTTTCTTATCATCATCTGTAGTATTTGTGGTAAAGGAACCTAGTCTTTTACCCTCTGTCCATTCCCTCTCTCCAATTACAGTCACCTTCCATACCTAATCATCTTAATACTTGGCCCAATTTCCTATTTGACCTCCTTAGTAGTCTCAAACCTTCACAACATATCTACACCCCCTCTGTGATCAATCCCCATCTTCTATCCACTCCACTTTTGCCCCCAAAACTCTAAAAAGCCCGGAATGTGTGATTCCACCAGCCCCAACTTCACCGTCATCGGTTCTCTCTAACTGTTGCCGGTTATAGTAAAACCGTCATCAGTTTTATATAACCATGGTTGGTCTCTATATCGCCTTATCTCTGCCAAAATAACAACTTGTTTGTGACCCACATTTAACTTAACCTCATTTCTTCTGACATATACCTACTTAAACACTAATTTGACCTTCAGATTTGTATCTAACCTAGCCTGTTAGCTCAGATTCACCTATAACCAACCTACTTGACCTCTGGATCTCCTTCTAGCCTATCCTGTTAGATTAGATCTAGCCTATTGAATTTTGTATGAGATGCCTAAATCACATTAAACTATAGTAGGACAATATTTACTTTAGTTCAACATTGAATTGTTTTAAACAGTGGATTGACAGCCATCTAGGAAGTATCAAACTTCTAGGATCTAGCATATGCTAGGCAGTCCACTACATATATTGTTTAACTCTCTTTGGTGGTTTTTTTTTTGTTCTTATACAGGTAGTTCCTCCTAGCCAAAAGGAAGGTCTCACAATCACTTGGATTCAGAATTCAGATACGCGCACATACAACCTTCAACCATCCCAAAACAAGTATTCCTCTTACCACCTTTACCTTATCTATTTCGTCAAGTACTTCTCATAAAACTAAGAAATCAGGTGAAACATTTTGGCACACCTGGTGGAACCATTCGAGGTTCTTTGCATCTTTCTTGATTCCTAGGCAAAAAAATTGTGTGTGTTTGTTTCCCTTCTAGTAGCATTCACATTAAAACTTTCTCCTTGGTAGCGTTCTCTTCTTTCTACTTGCTCCAAAAGACACATTTTCTTTTGGTGTATTTAAAAAGAACCTTCTTATTCTTGTTTTATGCATTTTAGTGAAAGAGCATCCCTCTTCCTTTTCATCTATTTTTTTCATTAAATATCATGCTTTCGATTTGGGTTTAAAACAAGTGCACTGCATTTTGATTTAGCTCATTAGCTCACATTAATTGAGGGCAACCTATACGCTAGAAGTCATGACCAGCTAATGGTTTAAAAATGAATCGTAGAAAATCACTTCTATCCTCTTCTCTTTCTCTAAGTCTTACCAAACCACACAAAAATTCAAACTACATACATTCTTAAACAACATCCTACCTGGAAGAAGTTGTAGGTGATCACATGATCACGGTACAATGGGAACCCAGCTCACTGCTCTATCGAGTCATACTTCAAAGTGAGGCCCGCCCCCGCCATAACATTCCTGAAACCTCACCCTTTAGAATTATTTCTTTGTAGGAGGCCTTCCTCACTAAAAAATTTTATTATTCTGTTCATAATAGTTAGTCCATACAAATAACATAAGCTGAACAAACGTAATAGAATAGGCACTCTAGGAACGTTCTTTCTTAGTCATCTGCTTGTTTTAATTTTTTAGGTGAGAGATTTCGATCATTATTTTTGTCTTTCCTTGCACACTCCCAATCATAGTCAGTGTATTCTAACTTCATATGAGTGCACCTGGACCACATCTACATCATTCTTAGACTTCTGGGTTTGATTCAACACCAAAGTTTTAAATCCACATGTAACCGATCACACTTTTCACATGTTCTACCTTGGGTTCCCAAATGGACTAAGTCCCAAGCCTCCTTTCATGCATCGCATGAGCTATGTGCTTCCTTAACTCTTTCTTCTATGTGCTTTTACCTTATGCGCCTTTTCATAACGGGGACCCTGTGTGCCCATGTGCCTTCATACTTGGTTAATATTACAAGGGTCCAACCCTCTCATAGACCATCCACGGTGGAATTCTGGCCACATTTCCATATGACTTGGTTACGCATTCTCTAGTAGTGTACGTGTCATTATTTCCAAATAAAGATAATCGATTGCATTCAGCTATAACTATTTTGGTAATGTGTCAGATTTATAAGTCAAAATAAGTTGATTTATAAGTCTTGTTTTTTTAGTTGGTGTTTGTTGTAGGTTTTTTTAGTTTTATTGTTCATTGGGTTAGTTTAAGTTGTCATTTGGAAAAACTCATAGTCTAATTCATCATAGTAAATAGATTCTTATGACTCATACTCGTGTTTTGTTATTAATTTCCAATTTGTACCAAAGTGTAAAAGTGTAAAAAGTTTCTTGGGCCCTTGAAATATTGACTAAGTATGAAGGTGTGTGGGTGCATGGGACCATAGTTACAAGATGGCGTACAAGGAAAAAGCACACAAGAGAAAATTCTCAAGGAAGCATATAGCATGCACGACAAGCTAAAGGAGGTTTAGGACTTAGCCGATTCAAGAAACAAAGGTAGAACATGTGAAAAGCGTGATAGGTTGTGCGTGGATAACATGCCAACCTGACAACAAGTGGCCCAGGAAAGAGCATGCCAGTAAAGGAATCTTCTAGAATACCATCATGAGATGGAGTGGAGAGCTTAGGCCTGAGGAAATATGATCCCTTAAGGATGACATTTGACAATTGGCGACGGATCTGAGGACGCGGCAAGGTGAGTTGGCAGCTTGGGAAGGTGATAAATACAAGTTCCTATGGACTAAGAAAAAGAGATAGAAATAAGAGGAGAAGATAGGAGAGATACACACAGAGAGAGATAACATGGGTAAAGCTCTACAGGATTACTGCAAGTGGGGATTTGATGTACTAAGCTCAACATTGTAATTTATTTTATGTTTTTACGTAGTTATACAAGCCTAGCGATGTGCATGACTGTAGTCTGCCCTTTATGGATCTTTGTAATGAAATGATGAATACAATGAGGTTACCTATTGCAATTAGATATGAATATCAGTGGGTTTCATGTATATTTTGTTCATAGAAGCTCTCTTTCCTTTCATGTTATGAATGAATGGTTATATCTTTCTTTCTGTTATATTGTGTGTTATGGAGTCTTTTAAAACACACAATCTAAAGAAACTATAAGGATTTGGAGACTGTCCTGAGCCCTATAATCCTTGTATGTCTAAACTTCTTTCCTGAATACTCCTATACTAATCATTGATGAATGCTTCCCACTGAAAAATCACATAAAAGAGAGACTCGACACTTGCGCATGCCTCGGGTGAGTTCTCAGCTTCTACTGGGTGATGGGCCGGTGCGCACGGGATTCCTTCCTCTTATAGTGGGAGTACAATTGACTACATCTTAGGTCCATTTTTGGGACCTCTTTTCGAAGTTGTAGTGGGATATAACATGCATCATGATCTGTGTAAAGAGTAATGACGGATTGGTTGACATTGGAAAATGTTGAATCATGGTTCAAGAGCACGGAGGATCAATTTTCCCAGAGATTCAGCACTAGACCTGAGTTTGATACACGTAGATGGGTAGAGGAGAATCTCTACCATGATCTGTATGAGACTTTTTTCTGCTGCTTCCCAGTAGAGTTATTTGGGTGGATATCGGCCTATGCATCTAGATCAAGTTGGCATTATGGATCATGGATATGGACTAGAGAAGACTACCAAAGGTTTTAGGATGTAGATTTGATGTGGATCTGTGTTGTAGATCACTAGTGGGGAAGAGTACTAGCTAGATACACTCTAGAATACACCATTTCCATGTATTCTTGTCCAGAGGTTGCTGAGTTCGAGTTTCTATGAGAACTTAGGGGATCATTTCTACATGATATCCCTCTAGCTATGAAGATATTGATGGTAACCCTGAGTCTAGAAGAGCTCCCAATGACCGGCTAAACCATTCTGAGCACTGGGTAAGGAAGATCCCAGATGACACGATAAAAAAGGAGAGGGAAGAAAGATGGCTCAAGTATGGCGAAGCACGTGAAAGGGAGATTAATAGATGACGTGAAGTTGCTAGTGTGATTGATCTATGGAAGAAGACGTTGTGGGAAGGAATTTAGGTTCATGCAGAGGATGTGGAGGCTAAGCAATCTATGCTACCCCATCTTGGAAAGTGCGTGAGGGAGACCCCTTCAGCTTCTAGTGAGAGTTATTTGCATGGAGAAAGGAGAGTTGTTGGTGCATATCTAAACCCACCCAATGACTGAGACCTGGTGCTTGGTTTTCCCGAACCAGGAAGAAGTATTGATCTAGTTGAAACTAGTGGAAGAAACAGATCTGTGCCTAGGAGATATAATTTTCCATTCCCTTCTTCCATGGTTACACATATTCTATTATTTGGAGGAGTTTTTGGACAAGGGGTAAGTGTACAAACTTTTGGTCTTGCATCAGGGGGTGGCACGGGACCAAGTAGTGGTGGTGGGGCACCATCACAAACCATCAGTGCATAGTTCAGTGGGACCATGGGGGCACTTGGCATAGCTCCTAAAGGCCCTATTGGACCCAGTGGTTCTAGTGGATCTAGTGGCTTTAGAGGTACAAGAACTAGTGGACTTGGTGGATCAGGTGGTGGAGGAAACACCGGAGGGAACCAAGGCTCTGGTTCAAGACAAGGGCCCCAGCCACCACCTCAAGTTTTCTTTGAAATGTCTCTGCACTTACCATATTACAGTGGCATTAAGGATACTGTGGAACATGTTCACAAGTGCGAACTACTATGGCATGCGAAAGGTATCACAACCCCAGAATGAAAGGCTAGTCAATTTGCAACCATGTTGTAAGGGCACACACATAACTGGTATAGAAAGTATGATCCTCATCAAACATTGGTGGATTACACTACCTTAAATAATTCATTCTTGAAAAAGTTCCACATTCCTAAGTTTGAGAAAAAAATCATTATCACTTTGAAGGAGATACAGAAAGGAATGGTAGAGAGTGTGTGGGAGTATGATGCGTGCTTTAAGATTCTCTTGTCTAAATTATCATATGATATACATCCTTCTCAACATGCATAGTGGTTTGTTAGAGGATTGATCACCCCTTTTAGAAGGGCCCTGTCTCATAAGAATTTCACAGACCCGCACGAAGCATTGGAGGCTGCCTTGCATGCCAAACCCATTAGTAGTATCGATACTAGCGTTAGCCCATTCTTAGAGGCTCAGATTGTTGTTATCGCTAAACAATTGGAAAAGCTATCTGCAAACTCAGTCCATGAGACTCGCAGTGGTTTATGGTGCACATATTGTGAGATAGAAGGGCACATTAAGGATAAGTTCCCCCAAAGGATGGTACATGCTGTAACATTAGATTGTGAAATCTATCATGGGGACCATGATGCCAGTAGATTTCCCTTGCTACAACACACAATCAGAAAGAATGTATCTTGTTATTGCAATATTTTCACCTCCACAACCCATGATACTAAAGACTGTAGGCTCATTGATTAGATACATGATGCCATTGATCATGGGGTGCACCAAACCAGCATTTCCAGTAGTTCTAAAAATGATGATCACCATTATGAGGAACATGCAGATGGAGGCACATGAGGAAAAGGTTTTTGAGGATTCCGTGGATGAGGTAACAACAAAGGAAGGAGTGAGTTATTGTAAGGGACATGTTTCAACTGTGGATCTACAGAACATTACAAGCATGAGTGCCCAGACTTGTTGCAGTGCTCATGGTGTGGAAAGAAGCATAAGTATGAGGAGTGCCCAAAGTTATATGAGTATATGAATCATCAGCACCGAAAGGAAAAAGGTGTTGTGACGGTCAAAATCAAGAAGTCAGACATACAATGGATGCCTTGGGTAACATGGGATGAAAGTTTGGAGCTTGTTTTGGTAACAACAAGGGTATAATCCATGCATGTAAGAGAGATACCAAGATAGAGGAGCCTCATTTCAAGAGAAGATATCACTCATAGAAAGTACCTAGACCCCACACATTAGAAGGAGATATATTAGGACACCATGGATGTTATTCGAAGCTTGCAAGGGGAGATCCAGTGTCTAAAGGAGAAATCTAGGAGGGAGGAACAAGGAAGGAAGATCAAGGCACAAAAACATGACCTGGATGAGGTCAAGGAAGTGTGTAAAATGCTAAGGTAGGAGAACATCATTCCTTCGCTAGGATCCTTGTTGAGAGAGAAGGTACCACACGTCAGAGAAGACCATGAGAGGCAAGTCTTGCACACAAACCTTCCCCCTCACAGCCTCGACTATGATAAGGAGATTACATTGAATGCATTTGTGGAAGGATGGCTCCTCAGTAATATACTCATTGACACTGGCATGGAGGTTAATGTTTTGACTTTTTATGCATGGCATCAGATGGGGAGACCTACGTTACAGCCATCTTCAAATGTGTTGTATATGGAAAATAAGACTAAGGTAGTGCCCATCAGTGTCTTGAAGGATGTAGCTGTTACTATCCAGGGAGCTAAGTTTACTGGGGACTTCAAAGTCTTGGTGCTCGCCGAGGCATATAATTTCCCAGAACTACTTGGGTGCCCTTGGTGTTACAAGAACAATTCGGACCTCCGGTTCAACAAAGGGTACATCAATTTTTAGAACAAAGAGGAGTGGGTCATTATACCCTTGGTTGATGGGAAGTCAACGCTCTACATTGAACTATTGGGAGAAGAGGTTTTAGACAAGATTTATGTGCTCTCATTTAGAGACCCTGAGATGGTACACCCTATTAATAGGGTTATCTAGTTTGAGGATGCTCAGTCAATAAGTGATACCACTAGTCTGGCATGTGACAATTGGGTGCATGGAATTTACGAATTAATGGGACGACAGTTGAGAGGGTCGGTGACCAAGGTAACTAAGGCACACATGGTTTGGCGCCTTGGGGGGAAAGAACTACCCAAGTACTCTGGAGGAGCCTTCCCTGAGGTCTTTCTACAGGAGATAGAAGCTCAGTGGAAAAACAAAAAGGAACATATGGAGATGATGAGTTACATCTTACTCAGCACAAAAGCTCGTTGGTGGGCCATGCATCAGGAGATCCTTTTAGAATGGTGCGAGGTAAGAATTTCTCTCTCTTTCTAATTTTCTAGAAGTAATATACCCATCATCATCAAGAAGTACCATGGGAAGGAGCCCACCTCTTTCCATATCCAGGAGTGTGAACATGTCTGGAGAGAAGGCACAAAGGCCTTGCCATCATCCCTCTGGGTGCATGAGTTGTATTCTAAACTGCAGGGTTGTGCTCACGCATGGTACATTCATTTGGAGACATGCCACCAAACAAGGAATTGGCAAGAGCTTGTGGTTTATATTATATAATCCTTTCAGTATCGGAGTACCAAATCATCAGTTTATAAGGCCTTGTAAGGTATCAAGTTCCTTACAATGGGGGATAGTGCTAGAATAGAAGATAGGTTGTTAGAACTACTAGGTGAACCAGGATTGGAGGTGCATTTCGAAGAGATTGAAGAAACAGAAGAGTTACAGCTTGAGCGCACGTGTTTGGAAAAGGAAAATGGAAATTTAGTATATGTGATTGATGGAGAGGAACCAGAGAGTTTAAATCTTATCCATTGTTTGGGGACATGTGAAGTAGTGGGTAGTGAAGATTCTCGCACGTGTGCCTACCATGAGCGTTTAAAGACAAAGAAGGTTAACATCAATTCAGGAGAAGAACCTAAGGAAGCTATTATTGGGGATTATTGGATAGAGAAGGAAGTATCAAGGATCCTTGATCTGTTGCATGAATTCAAGGATTTATTCCTGCATGGGTACCATGAGCTAAAAGGAATCTACCATTCCTTGGGGGAAATGAGGATAAAACTAAAGGAAGGTGCGTGCCCGGTTAGAAAAAGGCCCTACCGGATGAATCCCAACTTACACGTGAAGGTTGAGGAGGAGATAGACAAGATTATAGCTTCTGGGATCATTGAGGTAGTAGAAGAATCAGAATGGATAAGTCTGATGGTAATTAGCATCAAGAAGGATGGGTGTATTAGAATTTGTGTGGATTATAGGGAATTAAATGCAGTTTGTGTCATTGATCCATTTACGACCCCCTTCACTGAAGAGATTCTGGAAGGAGTCGCTGGGTGTAAAATCTATTCCTTTATGGATGGATTTTTAGGATGCCACCAAGTCCAGATTGCAAAGGAATACCAGGAGAAGATCACTTTTTCCATCGAGTGGGGAAGTTTTGCATACACTATCATGCCCTTTGGGTTGAAAAATGTGCCTGCTGTCTTTTCACTCATAGTGGTGCAAGCATTCTAGGACTTCATTCATAAGTTTCTTCAGGTTGAATTGGATGATTAGACAATATATGGTTTGGTTAAAGACCATTGTGACAACTTGAGATTAATGTTTGAAAGGTGTAGGTAGTTGAGTATATCCCTCAACATTAAGAAGTGTGTGTTTGCTACACCCTTTGGGAATTTATTGGGGCATATCATATGTAAGGAGGGCTTGCTGGTAGATCTCGCTAAGGTTGTGGTTATTTTGGGGTTAAGGGAACCTACTAGCCAGAGCGCAGTGTGCAGATTCCTTGAGCATACAAGATATTACAGAAAATTCATTAAGGGGTATGCCAAGATCGTCGCACCTTTAGAGGAGCTTCTTAGACACAAAAGTAACTTCCATTGGGGAAAGGTGCATTATAGGGAATTTGATACATTAAAAGATAGGCTTATTACCATGCCTATTTTGTGATTTCCCTCTTGGGACAAGCCTTTCCATGTCCATGTAGATGCCTCAGGAACCACCATTGGAGTAGTACTTACACAACTAGGTGAGGGGATTATTGATCATCCTCTCTATTTCACGAGTAGGAAGTTAACACTAGTAGAGCAGAATTATATCATAACTGAGCATGAGGCATTGTCAATGATCTATGAGCTTTTCAAATTTCAACAGTATCTGTTGGCAACACCTTTTGTATTCTACACCAACCACATGGCATTAAAGTATTTAGTAAACAAGCCCATTCTTCAAGGGTGCATATGTCGATGGGTGTTGTTGTTTCAAGAGTTTGAGTTCACCGTTGTAGTGAAGCCTAGAAAAATCAATTTTTGACCTGATCATCTGTCAAGAATTGATTCAAGAGAGGACACACAAAGTATTAAGGAAACAATTCTAGACGCACAACTCTTTAGATTGCGGCGTACGCCCTTGGACTTGGAAGAGATTGTTGTATTTTTAAAAGGTTTGGCGTTGGATGGAATGAAGGCATTGGAGAAAAACCAATTGGCCATACACTCCACACCCTACATGTTGATTAGTGGAGACTTATACAAATTGGGACGTGATGAAGTTTTTCGCAGATGTGTGTTAGAACATAAACGCCTGTCCATCATGGAAGAAGCACACGGAGGAAGTGTGGGTGGGAATTATGTAGGTGATGCCACCACGCGCAAGATTTTAATGGTAGGTTTATGGTGAGAAACCTTATACAGGGATTGTAGGGATTATTGTAAATCATGTGACCACTGTCAGTGCATTGGTAAACCAGGAAGGAGAGATGAAATGCCTTTGTGTCCTATTCCTAGCGCGGAGCCTTTTGAAAAGTGGGCGATAGACTTTGTAGGACCCATTGCACCGGCAGTGCATATGAATAGGTCACGTTATGTCATCACTTGTATAGACTATCTCACAAGGTGGGTGGAAGCAGCCCCAACTAAATATTACACGGTAGCAATGACAGCAAGGTTCCTATGGGAGAACATTATCACAAGGTATGGATGCCCTTTAAGTTTGACCAGTGATAGGGGTACACATTTTCTAAATGATACCATGAGGATCCTACTATCTGAGTTCATGGTGGCTCATCATAAGACTATGCCCTATCACCCTCAACCAAATGGAACTGCAGAAGCAATCAACAAAATACTAAGTCATACCTTGACCAAAATCTGTGATGTTGGAAGATAGGATTGGGATGACAAGGTATCAGTAGTTTTATGGGATTATAGGATAATGTATAAAAGACTAAATAAAGCCACACCTTTTCAATTGGTGTTTGGCACGGAAGCTATTTTTCTGGTTGAATTTATGTTACCTTCTCTGTGAATAGTGCATGCAAGAGGATTAGCCAATGAACAAGCACTAGAAGAAAGAATTGATGAACTAATGAAACTACATGAGAGATGATCACTTGCCCATTGGAGAAAAACAATGGAAAAGGAAAAGCAAAAGGCTTGGCATGATTTCCATATTAGAAACAAAAAGTTTAAGGTTGGGTAGATGGTGTTATTGTATGATTCTAAATTTCTGCGTCATCCTGGGAAGTTGAAAGTCCATTGGTTAGGTCCCTACACAATCTCGTACATCCTTGATTCGGGCACATGCCAGTTATAAGTGCTGGATGGAACGGAATTACCTAGACACTTCAATGGAAGTAGGCTAAAGCCCTAGTATAAATAAGTCTTCTTGGTGTTTGTAAATAAGGCAATTTTGCCAGTTAGTCTAGAGTTCTCCTTTATGAATTTTCCTTTCCTTTCCTTATGTTTCCCTTTCACGTTGTTGTTTTGTTTTGCACCTTAGGTGACGGTAACTTTATTGCTATTTTTGGATAATTTATGAGTGAGCAGAGGACTGCACATTGTTTAAGTGTGGGGTGGAGAAAAGTGAAGAATCACGTGTTTTAAAAGTACCAAGGAAGTTATGTTGAAGAGCCTTGTTGAGTAGCCCAGTTAAAAGAGAGAATGGTTGGTGCTAGGGTAAAGCTACTCATAGATCCCACGTACAAAGGAAAATGAAGTGCATTTAAAGCAACACAAGGTAGGTAGGTGAAAGAAAGAATCTGGATAGAAGAAGTGCCTTCGGCATGGGTTGAGCGTGCGTAAGAGTCTCTTGTCAGGTTGGTTTTTTTACACGTCAGAAGGTTGGAGGAGTTTTCACGTAGGAAGGGCACGTGAGTAAAGGTGCTGAAGATGGGTTTTGTTTTAAAAAGCCGCATTAAATGAACAAAATAGAGGGTAAGTAAAGTAGCATTTAATGACCAGAAAAAGGAAAAACTATAAATAAAGGGATGGGGAACTCTCATTTTACTTTGCGAAATTGAAGAGTTGGAGATATAAGTGAAAGATATAAGCTAGGAATTTTTCATATTCGATCAGAGAGAAGATTTGTGTGATAAAAAAAAAGAGCCTATTTGAGATTGCAAACTAGAAGGAAGGAATTACACGGGCTTGGAATGAAGTGAAAAGATGTTGTTTTGTGAAGAATTTATTGAAGTTAGGGTTTATAAAACTAAGGCACGGGTTTAGGAGATTTGTATCATGGATTTGAGATCGAAGGTTGGGAGAAGGAAAGAAGAGTAACAAGGAGAGGATAGGAGTAATACAATTACCTCGACCATGGCACCAAAGAAAGGGAAAGGCAAAGAGAAGGCTAAACAACCAGAACCTGAGGTGGAAACAAATGAAGAATGGTATGCATAAATGTAGTACACTGACAGAGTGATGATGGGAAAGAAATGGGAATCCCATTTGAGAAAAATACCAGTCAGTGACTATAATCACCGCACCAGCACTATAGAGAAATAAATGACATTAGAACTAGTACTCCCAACCAACAAGCGAACACCTAAATGGTTTCCTATCTATAATGATGATGTGAAGGTCAAGCTGTCGAAGGTAGGGTTGTTACAACTCTACGAGTTGTCTTATTTTGGGAAGCTAGATCACTTGTACTAGTGGTTGATGTATCGGGTGCATGAGGACTACTTCCACTTTGCTGGGTACAAGATGTGCGTAACTCCCCAGTTGATTGCACAGTTTATAATCCTCATATGTGAGGGAGATAGCTTGGAAGATGACCTTGGCAATAAGGAAGCTATTCAGGAGACCGTCACAAAGTATGCTTGTAAGAAAGGGTCATGGTATTATGACATCTCAGACATCAAGGACCTAGTTATGAAGATGGCCGCACACCTGGTAATGAAACTGAATGGCCAAGAAAGGTGGACGCAAGTGAATAAGCCATGGCCGCATGTCTGTAGGAATATTACAGAGGGGACTATTTACAACTTGTCCACATACATTGCCGAGGAAATTTTAAAGTGCACAAAGGAAGGAGACAAGATCCTCTTTAGCAATGTCCTACTCACCATAGTATTTGCATAAGTTTGTGTGGGAGTACCCAGCTGAAGACCATTCTCCAGTGAAGATGTTTGATAAGTATGCATGTGATACAATGATGGCTCCCCACAAAGCACGGCTCGAAAAATGGTATACGCACTTGAGAAATGCATTCAGGGTAGAGTGGAAGATCCCCAAACAACTCCCAGTAGCCACATAAGGAGAAGTTGAGTTTTCATTGTGCCAACACTATTTCTTGGGCAGGTTTAAACTTGTTAATGAGTCATGAAGCCCTTGGTGCAAGCTCCCTTTCACATTCACTTCCCAGTACTTCCAAGTGGGATTGAACAGATTTAAAGAATCAAAAAATATAAGGTTGGAGCTAGTAAAATTAGACTAGGAACACAGGGATATGAGGAATAAAATGAACTATCTCAGAGGTAAACACATGTACATGGAGAAGTACGTGTCGCACGAGATCCACATGACTAGACCAATAACACTTCCTATTGCTAGAGGATCCACGACGTGCATATACATATGCATAAGGCCAAAATTTGAAAATGGCACATACTTGGTGGATGAGATCTCCATACCTGAAGTCCCCCTGGGAATGAAGAAGCCAATGTCTATGAAGATGGGCAGAGGAGAGGAAGGAGCACCAAGTGTACCAACTACTCAGATAGTGAGTATGCCTTCTACGAGTGCCAAGCCAAGCACCTATGTTCGAAGGAAGAAGTCCCCAGTAAAGGAGAAGACACCAAAAGTAGGGGCACCCGAACAACCCATCACCTTGGATTCATAAGAGGAAGAAGAGAAGGTAGAATCTCCTGACCAGAAGAAACCTCTCGGGAAGAAGCAGAAGGTAGATGAAGAACCTGACTAGGAGGTGATCGATAACTTGGAGAGATATCTGGGAGAAGGAGAGGATGAGAGTGAAGGAGGTGATGATGAGGAGAAAGAGCCAAAAAAAGGTAATGAACCTTTGGAACCTTGTATAGTTAGTGTCTATGACTCGGAGGAGGAGAGTGGAGAAGAGAAGAAAGAGTTCATATTCACACAGTGGAAAGTTGCACAAGGATATGAAGGCACTTAAGATACAAGGGAAGATGAGAGGAATACCGAGAGACAAAGAGCCACAAATTTTACCAAGGAGCAGATAACCAAAGTGGTAGAGCTAGAAGTGAAGAAGATGCTCGAGATCCTTATAGACCAGGAATTAGAGTGGAGCACAGACATAGTGCTAAAGGAAGTGAGGGAAGAGAGCGGTAAAAAGGGACATGATAGCCTAGGAGGCACCTCTCTGACAGTCAGCTTTCCCAAAGGTGCGCGCTCAGGTAGAAGACCTCTAGATGCAGAATAGAGTCAGATAATGGGCTACATGGATGACTCAAGGAAGGTGCTACGTGCACAATTCTAGAGCATGGTACCCACCGAAAGACTTATAGCCATGGGATCATTCAAGAAGGAGGACGTGTACCCCAAGACCAAGAAGATGCTTTCTTGGGCATTTGAATCCCACGTCAACAAGTCAGAATTTGAAGTCTACCAAAAGGTGCTTATCACGTTACCAGAGTCTAAGGGAGACAACCCCTTAGTAAATGCCCAGGAACTAACAGATGAGAAAGTATGTAATACTCTAAATAAGGTCGTGGTGGAAATGAAGGCAAGACTATTCGCGCAGAATGACAACATAAGGGATTTAGAGGAAAATCTAGCCAAGAAGGAGGAAGAGTTGACTAAGGTGGCTAGAAACTTGAAATAGGAGGAATTAATTAGTGCACAGCTAAGGCGTGAGCTCAAAGAGTAAAAGGCAAAGGTGTAGGAGATGTATAAGAAAGTAGACTTGATCAAAAGTGCCATCATCTTGAAACACCCAGATCTAACGCCTATCCCATAGAGGTATGCATTGATGCTAGAATTCCTAGAAGACTTAACACACATCCTCAACATGGAGAGGTGACCCTTGGCATTGGAATATGTAGAGGAAGTATCCGCGCACTTGAAGGAGGAGGACCAGTTAAAGATGATAGCACTGGTTGCTAAGTATAGCAAGGTGCTCACAGATGTAAAGGTTTCTTCCCAATATGCTGAGGCCGCATATGACACATGCACATATAAAGATAAGGTTACGAGCTCCTTGGTCACCACACTCGAATTAGAGATGAAAGAGTTCTAGGAAAAGAATAAAGGAAATAGGGTGGAGTGGGATAGAGTCCTGCGGAAGTAGAAAGAAAATATGAGGAGATTGAGGCACTAAGGGGCTCAACCAAGACACAAATGAAGGAACTATATCCTTAAATTACTAGGAGAATGGACAAGCTCGTAGACCTAGGTAAAGATATGGAACAAATTGTGGACACTTTGGGCACACAGGGAGCTGGCCTAAGGTTTGATGAGGTAAACCTCCTGGTTGGTGACCTCTGTTAGAAGGTGCAGAATGAGGTCGATAAATGGAATAAGTTGGAGGCAGTCTTGTGGAAGGACTTCCCCAACCTTTTGGTTTAATCCCCCCCCCCCCATTCTTCATTATTTACCCTATTCTTTCATTCCTTATTCATTTTTGTAATATTTATCTACATCTTGGTTCCACTGAACCAACTTGCACCTTGGTCAAGTAGAATGTTTCTGAGGGTGGAGAATAGGTGTAGTGTGGGGTGATGTTGGGCCCCTGAAATATTGACTAATTATGAAGGTGCGTGGGCACACGAGACCCCAACTATAGGATGGCGCGTAAGGCAAAAGCGCATAAGAGAAAAGGCTCAAGGAAACATATAGCGTGCATGACACACAAAAGGGGGTTCAGGACTTACCATATTCAAGCAACAAATGTAGAACATGTGAAAAGTGTGATCAGTTACGTGTGGATAACATGTCATCTTGGCAACAAGTGGCCCAGGAAAGAGCATGCCAGCAAAGGAATCTTCTAGAAGACCATCATGAGATGGAGTGGAGAGCTCAGGCATGAGAAAACATGCTTGCTAAAGGACCACATTCAAAACTTGGTGACGGATCTGAGGGCGAGGCAAGGTGAGTTGGCAGCATGGGAAGGTGATTATACAAGTGCCTGCGGACCAAAGAGAAGATAGACATAAGAGGAGAAGATAGGAGAGATACACACAGAGAGAGATAACATGGGTAAATATTTATAGGATTGTTGTGAGTGGGGCTCAGATATATTGAGCTCAGTATTGTAATTTCTTTTCTATTTTTGTGTAGTTATACAAGCCTAGTGATGTGCATGACTGTAGTCTACCCTCTATGGCTCTTCATAATGAAATGATGAATACAATGAGGTTACCTATTGTAATTAGATATGATTATCAGTGGGTTCCATGTATATTTCGTTCATAGAATTTCTCTTTCCTTTCATGCTATGAATGAATGGTTGTATCTTTCTTTTTGTTATATTATATGTTATGGAGTCTTTTAAAACACACAGTTTAAAGAAACTACAAGGATCTAGAGGCCATCCTAAGCCCTGTAATCCTTGTATGTCTAAACTTCTTTCCTGAATACTCCTACACTAATCATTGATGAATTCTTCCCACTAAAAACTCACATAAAAGAGAGACTTGATACCCACGCATGCCTTGGGTGAGCGCTCAACTTCTGCTGGGTGATAGGTCGGTGTGTATGGGATTCCTTCCTCTTATAGTGGGAGTAAAATTGACTGTAAAAGTATAAATATGATAAAAATTTGGTGGTATTGTTTTTTTCAATTTTTTTTTGTGTCTTTATCATTAAATTCAAATGTCATCTTGTTAGTCTAGTGTCACAATTATATATGCATCATCAAAATAAAGAATTATTATTATTATTTTAGTTTGTTTTGTCAAAATTCATTGTTTATTTCATATAGTCATTCCATCAACAAATAAAGAGAGAGAAAGTGTGTCATTGTCAGATGTCTTGCTGTAATAGAGTCATTAACATTATTGTGCTGTTAAGTTAGTCAAATAGGTGATTTTAGGATATTTTTTAGTCAACATAGTCAAAGTGTCAAAATATTGTAAAAATAAATAAATAAATTGCCTCACATTTCAATAATTGGATGCATTTTCGCTTGTATGTGATGTCAATCCTGTGGGGATAAATTGTACAATGAGCTCCATGATCAAATCTAGTTGAGCTAGCAGAATGTTAATGGAGGATGGAGGAATCGGAGGCTGGAGGTCAATCAGTGACCTCTCATTAGTCACCAATGAGAGGGATGGTTCACTAATTTTTTGGCACATGTGTGAAGTGTGTTTGTTTTTAGTTGTGCTTTTCATATTTCCAGTATGGTGTGATAAATAAGAATAGAGGTTCATTCCTATTCACTTGTGTATGTGACTATTCCTACACAATTCCCCAGTGTAATAACATAGTAAAGAATAGATAACATAGAGAAACACAACATCATGATTATTGAAGAGGTTTAACAATCATATGTGTTCCTGTTCATACCTAGGTTTTTGGTTAGCCTCTGGAAAAACATTGAAAGATGTTTAGATGTGTTCCTACTTGAGTTCTCACATTGTTAGGTCAGATGTGTTCCCTAAAGTGATTGGTTTATAAGTAGATGATTCATGAGCATGTTCCCATCCTCTTTAGTCAGATGTGTTCCTAAGAGTGCATGGGTGATAATAAGTTGATGTGTTCCTTCTTCTACCTTCAGTTTGAGTGTTTTACCAAAATCACAAGCAAGCACGGGTGGCAGGCTACTGAGGAAGTGTGAAAGTTCTTTTTCTACCATGTAAACATTAAGGGGGGGTATGTTAGGAAATTAATGTTTACTATGGCAATTATTCATGGTAGATAGTTATTGAATAGTTAGTGAGTGATTTGTAATAAAAAATCACATATATATTTTTTGGGCATATAATTTGTTAATAACAACTTATATTTATGGATTTTTGCATAGGTTTAAACAACTTACATATATGAATTATTGTTGAGTTGTTCCCTAAATATTAGGAAAAAACTCACTTATAAATTTGGTCTGCGTAATGTTCCCATTCAATCAATGAAATGAATATATTTAGTGTTTAATCTTTGTAACTATCTATTTTTATGAATTACTACCACTCACTCTATTTCACAATACATGCCACAATCATCACAGCCATTAATATCCATACCACAATTTTCTCCTGATCAAAACATTCCACAACAAGAACCATATTATGCTTCCTCTGATATGACCTTTCAACAACCACCTCCTTATTCACAATTGCACCCTTACCAATATATATATAATCTTCACAACCTTTAGCATCTTAACAATAAATTCCACAACAAAACATTCCTTTATAACAAAACATTCCTTCATAACAAAACATACCTCAACAAATTATACCACAACAAAATATTCCACTTACTTATAACATACCACAACAAAAAATCCCACAACAAAACATTCCACTTACTTATAATATCCCACAACATATTATCCCTTCACAATAGAGCATTCCTTCTCAGCAGTATATTCCTTAGATAAAAATTCCTCAGCAAAATTTTCAACTTCAATAAAACATTCCACTCACTTATAATATCCCAGAGCAGAATATACCACAACAAAATGTTCCTTATCAACAAAACATTCCTCACCAACAAAACATCCCTCAATAGTACTAGATGTCCTCACAACCTAGCTAATTTACATTTCAACCTAGCTCATCCTCACAACAACCAACACAAAATGACCCCCTTCAAGCTCTCATGAATCGTATATCTAGTCTAGAAGGTGCCTCATATGCACCTAAAAATGTGCTCTCCTATGATAAAATATGCAAAGACCCTATTCACCCCTCATTCCCATGCAAATAATATCCACCTCATTGGGAACTTCCAAAATTTATTAATTTTTTTAGTAAGGAGGATCCTCAAAAACATATTCTTTCTTTTTTCATGCTTTTTATCTAATATCCCATGATCAAGAACTCATGTTGAGGAATTCTCCCATGTCCCTTGTCAGTCTTGTGTTGGAATGGTACAATATCATTCCACATTATTCCCTTTTCTCCTTTGGACAACTTTGCACAATTGTTCTTAGAACACTTTTCTATAAACATAGTCTATAAATTCACTATCAAATGGTTAGATTATGAATCCATTACTGATTTTTTTCCCGATGGAGGGGTAAAATCAATCGATTATCTTTTTCATTACTAGAATCTTAATTGATTAAAGTTTTATGTCGATTGTGTGCCAAACATAATTCATCAACATTACAAATTCAATCATTCCAGACCTTTGACAAATCTTTTACCATGGCCCGTACATTGGAACTGCAAGCTATAGAAGACAACCATGTCACGCTTCATCCTAAGAAACCACAAACTAAGTTTCTATCTAAGTCATCCTCTAGTCCCAACAAATCCAAATCACCTGCTAATGCCATAGTAGTCAAATCTGCTCCTAAGAAAAATACCACTACTAAATGTTCTCATTCACAACGTAATTACACACCAATATGAGAAACTTATAGCACGATATTTGATAAATTAATCGTTGCAAATATGATAACTCTCCCATATCTTTAACCCATTAATACATCTATATATAAACCCTCTTGGTATCGAGATAATGATTATTGTAAATACCATAGGGTAAAATTACATGACATTGAAAGGTGTCATACATTTCGAAATGTTCTTCAAGACTTGATTGACAAGGGTGAATTTCACTTG
Organism: Taxus chinensis; assembly: GCA_019776745.2. Lineage (NCBI taxonomy): Eukaryota > Viridiplantae > Streptophyta > Pinopsida > Cupressales > Taxaceae > Taxus > Taxus chinensis. The sequence goes on along the minus strand of CM034150.1, from coordinate 330,563,076 downwards.
GATAATCCAAATGCACCCCCAAATCAAAACCTTGACATATTTAAGTATCCTTTTCCAAATCATCCCCCATCCACTGATCAACCGCAAAAAAAAATTGTTCATTCTAACCACACCATTAACACCATTACTAAAATGCTACTCATTCCTGAACCAATATCAAAATCTATTAAATCAACATCCACATCTACTGAACAAACATATACTGAATCAATATCCACATCTACTGAATCAAAAACCATACCTATGGAACAAACATCCGCATCCACACAAACAACAAAAATACCCACTAAACCTAAATTTGTATCTACCAAATCCCTATCTATTATTGATCAATGTTACTCAAAATTATCCTTCCATCCTCATCACATGGTATTACCAAATCCATCTTCCCACAAATCATATCCTTTAGTATAGTTACACCTACAACTACACCATAATTTACAAATATAACTATGATACCTCTCAAAACGTTTATAATATAAACACCTCCACCTAAGGACATCACAAGCCACATTCATCCTCCATCTACAAAATCAATTTTCTCTACATCAACCAATACCAAAACTACAAAATCCACAAGTTATTTGGACCTCATCAATCATTTATCCAAACCCCCATTCCTTCATCAAAAATTACCTCTACATCCATATCTAGCTCATCCAATACCCTGAAAGCACCTCACATACAAGGTATTTTACAAGTTTTCAAAATTCCTTATTATACGTTTCCCAAACAATACTGGTTCCATGGCCCTCAAACTTTTCTTCCACCTCCTCCTAGAATGGTCATTTCAACTACTAGTAATCATCCTATTGTTCCACGTCCAACACCTCCTTATCAATATTCCCCACTAGGTCCTCTTCCCCCATTTACTATACTATATAGGACTCATCAACAACAAAAATTCAACGACATGTAATCAATTTCTTATTGCCACTAGAAGATAAGATACCTACAACTTCATCCCCATCCACATCACCACCTAAGGGGCGTTATGCAATAATTTTATATGACCTCCTCAAAAAATCACTCATAACATTACCACCACTAAAACTATAAGATCTATGAGGATGGAAACCCATTTGTTATGATTACATCATCTAGTGTGATTATCATATAACACAAGGACATTCCATTGAGAATTGTAAAGCCTTCCATCTGATCGCACAAAAGCTGACAAATCCATCTTCCCTTCCTGTTGAAAGACATGTAACATCAACATCAACATCATCACCACCTTTTCCTAAATCAAATGAATCTATTTCTAAAAAACCTTCCCATCAGGTTTATGTTGTAAATATAACTAATCGTTTACATAATTATGAAATAAACCCATTTGAACCTAAGAAAGGTAAAACCTTAGTAGTTATACCTCTGCCACAGATAAACACCTCCTCTATTAGATAAACCAAAAATATCCATCCCTGAAACATCTAGACAAATAATTTCACCTAGAACTAAGGTTTCCATCCTCGCCGCACCACCTTCACCCTCCACCATGATGCAAAATGTTTTCATTAAATAATTACACCAATCTCCCATTAAAATTTCATTATAAAAATTAATACAAGTGTCACCACTTCATAAAAAATCCATGATTGAAGCCCTCCAATTAATAACAATACCTTTATATGATCCTTCATCCTTTACAAACCTTTGTAGGATCCCTCAAATCATCTGTTGTTATATCATTTGAACGATCTGAAATAATCTCTCTTAAAAAAGAAGATCATGACTTACAAATTTTCATCACTGCTCAAATTAATGATGTTTGTATTAAAAGGGTCAATGATTAATAGCAGTGCCACTATTAACATTATATCCTCCCTCACTTTTGATCAAATTAAGCTACCTGACACTGTTATCACTCAAATTCTAGTCCTGTACTATGGTCCTTCAATTTACACTATTACACCCATATTAGGCACCATTATCTTACCACTTAAATTCAGTGTTGAAACCTTACTTGAAATATTCTACATCATAGAAGGAGAATTTAAATATAATATCTTACTAGGATTTCCATGTATACACACCATGTGTGTTGTTCTATTTACTTTTCATCGATATCTTAAATATGAACATGAAGGTCAAAAATTCACCATTCCCGCAGATCTAAATCCTTTCACTGATTGTTACATGATGTATCCTCTAAACGAGGTTTGTGTTCATAAGTCCACAACTAAATCATATAATGAAGCATATACTGTAATGTCTATATCTTCCTCTAAACTACAATATGATTCCTCCCTCAGTGATTTTGTACAACGTCTTACGTTAGATAGCGTATTATCTCCTAATGATTAATCACATTCCTTCACCTAGAAGACTTACAATCACCCTGAAAAACAACCAACATATGATCCTAATGTAGGATATGTTATCTCCTATGGTCCACTTATCTCAAAAACAAATCTTATCTATGGGAGACTTGGTTATCCTTCATCCCATACAATTGATAAACACCATGCCATGCCTTTTACATTAAAGGTCAAATCTTTAGATAATCCAAATTTTTCTTGCATGTATCTTCACCATTGTGCGTGGAAAGGTTTTGGCCTTGGCCGTTATGAACAAAGAATGCATGATGTGGTTATCTAACATTCCTTTAAAAATTATGAGAAATATGGTTTAGGTTATAAGAAACATGGATCTAAAACATTTAAGGCCACTACATTAAAACCTGTCACATCCACACTCATTACTGAATTAGAACCATCAACACCCACAGCCCTTAAGGATCCTATAGATGTATATGATGTTTTACCTATCCAGCATTTCTTTTTTTTAGTCAATATCATATCCTTAGGACCACTCACTTTTCAGTCCAACCATTCCATTAAACAAATTCCTCTTGTTTGGCTAGAAATGGTTGAAGAAGATTCACTTATAACATATATCCTTCAATGTAATGATGATCAAGACATACTTTCTCATATGGGAGGTGAGGATAAATTCTTACAAAAATACCTAGGTTATGATACACCAACTCTTCTAAATGAATCAACCATCGACACAAACTTAGGAACCCCTCAGGATCCTCGCATAGTTAAATTCAGTCAATCATTAAATCCATATGAACTAGATAACTTCACCACATTTTAAGAAAAATATTACCAAATATTTTTCTTGGTCATATAGCGATATGCCCGGAATTGACCCTAATATTGTTTTACATAACATTGTCACATATTCAAATGCTAATCCAGTTAAATAAATTTTTTTAAGATAAATCCATGCATAGCTCTCATTGTCAAAGAAGAGTTTCAACGCCTTTTATCCACTAATATTATCATACCCATTGACTATCCACAATGGATCTCTAACATCGTTCATGTAACCAATACTTGGGAAATTTACGTATCTACATAGACTTTAGGGATCTCAATATTTCTTGTTCTAAAGATGATTTCCCTCTTCCAAACATAGATTAGCTCATTGACCTAACAGCTGGCCTTGAAATGCTTTCCCTTATAGATGGTTTTTATGATTATAATAAAATTATTACCACCACTAATGACCAACATAATATTTCTTTCATCACCATTTTGGGAACCTTCTACTATAATTTCATGACATTTGGTCTTAAAATGCAAGAGCTACGCATCAACGTGCCATGACTTACATTTTTCATGACCTCATTCACAAAGCAGTCATAAACTATGTAGATGACCTATTAAGAAAATATAAGTAGCATAAAGATCATCTCGGTGTCCTTGAATCCATCTTCACTCTTCTCATTTAGTATTTTCTTTGTCTCAATCCCGCAAAATGTGTTTTCGATGTCCTCATTGGAAAATTTTTAGGATACATTATATTTATATAAGGTAACTAAGTTGACCCAACAAAGGTTAATGCCGTCATTGAAATTAGTCACGCATATAATCTTACAAAGTTGTGTATTATTCATCATAAATTATATTCCATTCACATTTTATATCACAACTTTCTGACCTTTGTCAACCATTTCATCATCTTGTCCATAAGGATGTTGATTTTCACCAGGATTTTTATTGTCAGAAAGCCTTTGATAAGATTAAACAATATATTCTATCACCACATGTGTTACACCACCTCATGAAGGGGATCCACTTTATTTATATCTATCTTCTTCAAATAATTCCCTTGGAGCCATTCTCTCTCACCGTGATAATCATGTTTGTGAATAAGTTGTGTATTATATTAGCTGCACACTCCATGAATATGAAGCTAGTTACAATGAAGTTAAAAAGATATGTTTTTATTTATATTTTGCCACTTCCAAATTGTTTCTTTATCTTCTTAATCACAAAATGTATGTTGTTACTAGCTTCAATCCCTTAAAACTATACACTCTAAACCATATCATAAAAATCGTATCACCCGATGGCTTATGCTTATGACTGAGTTTCACCTTGAATTCATATCACAAAAATATATTAAGGGACATGCCATTGTAGACCAGCTCGATGGCACCCTTTCCTGGCAATCAACTTCCTCATGAATACTTTCCAAAAAAATCCATCGGTAATGTTGATGAATATGAATTTGTCCCTGTTAAAATGATTCTCTTTTTTGATGGTTCTAAATGCTAGGAAGGGGGAGGAGTTGTGTTGTTATCATACCTCCTTAAGGAATTCCTATTCCATTATCATTCAAACTTAACTTCAAATGCACTAATAATATGGCAAAATACGAGGCTTTAATCATGGGTCTCATGACCACTATTCTCCTAGGTGTTCACATCTTAGACATCTATGGAGATTCATAACTATTGTTATTCAATTCAAAGGATAATATCAGTGTAAAAATGAAATCTTAAAAAATATAAAGACAATGTTGACTTTCTCCTTAGCACTTTTGATCACTACACTATCCAAGCCATCCCACGATCCTCTAATAATTTTATATATACAATGGCCTCTTTAGGAGCCTCATCCCATTAGAAATGGAAGAGTCAAAAGACAACACTAAATTATATATCATTATTCAATGATAAGATCACCCTTCACATCCAAATGAAATTCATCCTATCAACATTGTTGATGATAACCTAACTATTTTGTGTATACTCTAAGATTTACGACCATTTTTTTCTGAAACAAAAGTTCCAACCAACTTACCACATAAGGCTAAATGATCATTTTTTCAACGTGCCACTCACTTTTTCATCATTTTTGGTATCCTTTACAAACCTATTTTGATGGTATCCTATTAAGGTGCCTTAAATCACATGAATCAACTAAAGAAATAGAAGAAGTCTGTGATGGAGTTTGTGGAGGACATTTCAGTGGAAATTCCATCGCTAAACATGTCATATGGTTAGGGTACTACTGACCTAGTATCACCAAGGATTTTTGTGAATATGTCAAGAAATGTGTTAAATTTCAACTTCATTCAGATCTTATCCACGTCCCTAGTCAAGCATTACAACCCGCTAGGGACCTATGGCCTTTCTCTCAGTGGGGTTAGACCTTATTAGTGTCTATTAATCCTAAATCATCTCAACAACATCACTCTATTATCACAGCTATTGAGTAGTTTACTAAATGGGTTGAATACATCCCTTTAACATCCACTAACTTAGGACCTATTATCAATTTCATATATCAATACATTATATGTCATTTCCGCATCCCATATAAACTTATCACAGATAATGGAAAATACTTTTAAAAATAAAGAAGTTAAAAATTTTTGTGATACCTTCAACATCAAACTCATATTTCATCACCATACTATCCCCAAGAAAATGGATAGGCTCAGGCATCAAATAAAACACTTAATAAAATACTCATGAAAATAGTAAATGATGCAAGAAGAAATTGGCATCTCCAAATCCCATTTTCTCTCTAGGCCTATCGAACTAGCATCCATACTCCTATGGGAGCTACACCTTATTCACTCATCTACAGATCTAAATTTTTCTTACCTCTTGAAGTTCAAATCCCATCACTTCATGTATCACTTAAGGACTTCATCCCTGATGAAGAATATCAACAAGACCGTTTAGCACAACTTAAAATGTTAGATGAAAAACATCTAATGGACCTTTAACATCATCAATTTTATCAAGAACGCATTAAATGAGCATTTAACAAACATATCAAAGAAATTGAATTTAAAATTTGTGATCTTGTGCTTACAATAAAATCGAAATATGCTATCAGTTAGAATGAAGTAAACGTGGAAAATTTCCCCTAATGGGATTGGTCCATAAATTATCACTCACAAGTACGGGATGGGACTGCATCGTCTCACTTCCCTTGATGGTGAACCTAAAAAGGAACCATTGAATGCCTTTCACTTAAGCCATTTTACTGTTAAATTATTGATTTCATGAAATAGTTACATTTAAAATCTTACCACTTTGTCATATCATCCATCTTGTCATAGTAATGATTTGAAAGCATGTGGTTATCTATCATTATCTTAGATATACCTTAAATATGAACACCATGGCTCTTTCCATCGTATATTTCACTATAGACAAGTTCCTCTCTTGCAGGAACCCCTTTAATCATTACACTCACTTATCATGTAAAAGGTATGATATGGGGCATGAAAGTGTAGATCATATATATCTTCTCCCCTCCTTGAAATGGTCTATTACGAATTTTCCCTCAGCTAAAATATATATATATTGAAATCATTTGGATGCATTTCTCAAAAGATATAAATAAATGATATATATGATATATTATAATGTATGTATATGTATATGTATCCATATATAATATATATAATATCCCTTAAGGACACATTTCTCAAATTCATAAAAAATGATAGACTGATCCCTTGAAAAACCTTTAAAGTCAAAATTAAAAAGTAGATCCCTTGAAGGACAACTACAAGTCAAAAATGAAGACCATATTCTCGAAGGATGGTTACACATAAAAAAATCTTCCCACATTGATCATCCTTCAAAATCAATACATCAATATCAAAAACATCTGAAAAGATTCCCGCATTGCCCATCTTTCCCCTCATAGAAAACTTCCTGTATTGATCAATTTTCTTTAAAATCAAATATGAAAAGATGGGGCATTTCTCTATGAGCTCGTGGAAAAGGATAGCCTTATTTCTATCCGAACCTACACATGTTTAAAACCATTTCATGTCCTAGAAATAACATTCAATTAATCCTATGTTTTATTAAGATTTGTGTAACTATCTATTGATAATATCATTAAACTTTCATTAAGGTTGTTAGTGCAAATATATTCAAGCTTTTAAAAAAATCATGTTTATGTGAAATCTATCATGTGGAAATTATTTCATTTTACTTGGTTCATTTCAGATTACATTTTAAAATCATTTAATTAATTTTTTCAAATTTATCAAACATATTCATAAACCATAATATTACAACTAATGCATCCACCTAAATCCATCAAAAACTAATATATATTTTAAAATTAAAAACATACACATGAAATTAAAACAGCATAAGTCATAAACCTCATCATCAGCATCATATAAATCAAGTCCATATACATCATGATCATCATCATATAAAAATTTTCTTCTAAGATCCATACATCAAAATACATCATGATCATCATCATTATATAAAAATGGGCTTCAATGAGCCATACATCAAATAGATCATCATTTGGTAAACTGGAAACCTCTGAGCGACTTGTTAGGAGGGGTTGTACTACCCTCTCCTCCCTGAGCATATCTACCCCAAACTATCTCCTACATCACCAACCACACCAGATATCCTCCTCCCCGTCACTATCACCTACTCGCTCTGGTCTCTAAGGTGGGTGACCCACTCACTTGCACTAGTACTAGGGCCTGCCACCTTAGTGACCAAGTGATCACATATAAAGTGGTATTCAGGATAATCATTTGCGATCATATCAACATAATAATCATGCTCTACCTATAATTATTCATAATGATCCCTAGAAACCATTCCAAACCTCATAGGTGGCATTTTTCCACTAGCTTGTGGCGTCGATCCACTAGCCCCTGGTCTCTGTTCCCATAGCCTATCTGCTATCCTGAGCTCTTTATCTACTGGCACCTGTGCCATCTCCGTCCAACTCCGCACCAGAAAAAAGGCCTAGTAATCCTAAGGAATTCTGATCCCATCTCTTTGTTCCTTATACTAATCTCTATCTGCAATGGCCTGAGCTAACTCTAGAATAATTCCATCACTCTAAGTAATCAAACTATCTCCACTCAGCAATCAATTTATCCCAAACTCCTAGGAGATTATTTTTCTCTCTCCTAACCACATCACTCTCCCCTTTCATTATGGCCTTCTCATACATCACTACTGAAATAGTTATAGCTAAACCATCATCACACTCTTCCTCACTATCATCTTCAGCACCCTCCACTGCATTGTGTGTAGGTTTTCCTCTCCTCGCCCGAGCACGTACCCATATAACTCTCTATACTGCTCTCTGTGTAACTTGGGTCCTGTTAAAACCTCTCAATTATCAGGTCCACCATGTTGTATACTCAGGAGTAACCCCCACATCATCAATATGCACAATCACACCCTCATCATTAGTTTGTATGGACCCCTTGATCTATGATAATCTTAGGCTCTGTCACAATCTCCCTCAGAGTCTCTGTATCTCTGTCCTCTCACTTGTATTGTAAAGCTCCTTAAGACACTCCCTGTACTAACCCAAATTATCTCCTAACAAGATCAAAATGGAGCAACTCGTGCTCACCCCTTGGTCAGCGATCCTGAAGCCACCTAGCCTATTGTAAACCCATGTCAACTCATGAGATAATCATGCCAAACAGGAAAATCTAGGTAAGGCCTCCATAACAGATCCCCCACTTGCAATCCAGATAATAACTCCTGATAGTATCCTATCGTCCTCTTCTTCAACCCATTACTATGCATCCCCCCTCCATCTCAAAAATTCAAGATTCCCATCACTAATCCCCCATGACAATGCCACTAGTCGATAAAAAACAATATGCTTGAAGGTCCAAGCCTGTAATAAGAACCCAATATCAATACCATATCTCTTGTGGGCCTTCCAGGCCCACAACTCTCTAAATTTTTGTGTAAGTAGGGTCAGAAACCACTCAAAAATAGTATGATGCTCCATTATCTTGACCACAACCCCTATCATCATCGATGGAAATTTTTTACCTCCAGAATCAGGAAAAGCATAAAAAATGATGGCCATCATCATGGTCATGGTCATCTGAAAAGTACATATCTGACATCCTCATCATCCTCCCTATAAAATCTAGTCATCACACCAGCCCTCCCCTCCTCAACAATAATATATACACCCCATCGGTGGATAGGGATCCTCAGGATACAATGTACATCCTCTAAAGTAATCATGATCTCCCCAGTAGGAAACCAAAAAGTACAGGTGGAAGGATTCCACCACTCTAAAAAATCCAACATCAAACTATGACATCTGTGTAACCGTCGATAATGTCTCATGGCACCAAAACAAATAGCCTCAATGTGCTCCCAATCATCATCTATCATGTCAACCCTCACCTCATCCAAGATCAGTGGTATACGATCACATATAGTGAACTTAGCATCCACCTACATGTACATCAAAAATCTAAAAATATTAAAAAATGTCATCCAATAAATATCAAAAATATCATCCACAACATATCAAAAATTCCTTTAGATCAACATCAACATCATCACCTAAGAATACCAACAAAATCTAAAGCATCAAAAATTTGTGATGGCACATCATTGTCCAAAATCAGAATTCTCCATTCATAAACAAAAGTAACTATAAAAAATTACTTAAACATCATCATTATATAATCAATATCAACATCAACTATAATTGCATAAAACAATGATTAGAATGGAACCACAAACACCATATAAACCTAGAAACATTTCTTAAAAATCATGTCAATAATCACAAATGCAAATTGTCCACATTACAGGTGAATCACTGATGATTCAATTCAATTGCAAGAGATTGCATGAATCATTGGTGATTCATGTTATTCAGAACTAGGGTATCCATACCTCCCCAAAATGGTGAAAAAACCCTAATAACTACACAAAATTCAACAAAACAGGATAAAATGACTTATCTCAACCATTAGGGGCTTCCGATATCTACTAGAAGATGCCATTTTTCCAAATCTTCACCTATTCACCCAAAAACACATTTTTCACACGCTCGTGTTTTCCCAAAATCTGTTTTTACCCATGGTAACAATGAGACAAATGAATTCGCAATTGGCTATTTATAGCCCTATTTTTTTACCTTGGGGAAATCATTGGTGATTTCCTTAATCGTCATTTATTTTGTCAATCGCTAGTGATTAGCCGCTATTTTAGCCATCATTCTCTCCCCTAAAAACATGTCAATCATCACTTTTTCACAAATCTTACTTTCAATGGACCCTAATCCTTGAAAATTAAATCAAACAAATGAAATCAACATTGTGATTCGTCATTTATCTATGGGACGTGTTCCCTTTGGCCCCCATCACTTGACTTTCCCTATCAATTTATCCTACCCTTGTGAATCATATGTCTATAGGTGTTGAACCCCTTTGGTAACCCTATTATTTGATTCCTTCGGTAGACACATATTGTTTTGGTATTCCCTGGAGCTGGGAAAATAATTACGAAACACATTATATACAATCACTGGTGTTCCCTGTATACTGCTGTAGTTGGATCACCCATATAAATCAACTCTTCATTATTTTTGTCTAACGCTTTGTCATTAAATGACTAGACAAAAAGGGGAAAATGTAGACACTGAAAATATACACCCCTCATCCTTGTCCAAACTTTACAATGCTACCCACCTCATTAATTAAATAGATCAAAATTCCACATTTAATTATTTAAACCTACCTTACACCCCACACCCTCATTACTTAATTAACACTCTGATTCTATATTAATTAATATTTAGGACTATCATTATTTTCCATCCTATTTATCTCATTTTATCTTACATTATCGTACATTATCCTATAAAATCTTAGGATCGTACACCTAATCAATCACTAAATAACCACCTAATACTCATCTTAAAACAAACTTAGCCAAATTGTATAATATCTAACCTATCTTATCATTTCCCTAAATAAATTCCACACATCACTAGCCAACTAGACACTTTCAAACAAACTCAACAAATCCATCCTTCGAAAATACAAACAAAAATATCAAATTAACAAATTGTTCCAACCATTTTCTAAACAAGCCCAAAGAGACCGAAATCGCCGGTGATTTAGAAAATCACGATTGATTATTTAATGCCATTTTCCAGTCTCTTTTTAGGATCATCTACTGACATTTTCAAGCCTAAGTTTTCTATTGGATTTTATCAACGTTACTCTACATCAACGCGAATGTATTATCATCCAACACTCTTTCTCACAATCAATCAACATCTTGGAATTAATTTTGGAGCCTGCACATCATCCAGCTACTTACTTCATCAACTCCTTACATCATCTTCAAATCAAGGTCATATATCATTTTATAGTTCTTTTTTTACATTTAAGTGTTTCTGTTTGATCATTTTTTACTTTATAATATCCTCTCAAAAACTACAATCAATAAATCAATTAGTTAAATTATTCATTTTATCATCCTTGTTATAATTTACCAGAATCTCCAGTCATTACTAGAATCACCTGTGATTCCTGTATATTTTGTTTTCCTGTAATTTATCAAATTTCGTACTATAATTTACATTCAATTATATCATATATATTTTTATGCTAACATTTTTTTTTATCAAGAATGGCTTCTGTTAGATGGAAATAAGTGGACTAAGTCATGAAATAACAAAAATCAACTCTCTTACTATTATCTGTCATCCGTTATATTGGAAAAATATGACATTTTACATGATTTTGAGTTGTGTGCCATTCACTCTGCCCCTTTGGATCAGTTACAAACCATTTTTGAATCTACTTAAAGGATTCATGAAGCTACAAATGAATTCTAGGAAGCCTACTTTGAGGTTCTACGTATTCAAGCTGATTTAGATTGGTTCGCATATCAATATGAAGTTGAATTAGAATAATTGAGCTTTGAGACTGAATCTGAAGATCAAACTGATTCTAAACATTCTAATTCTGATTCTAAATATCAGAACAACATGGAAGAAGAAGAGCCAGAATATATTTCTGAATTCTTTAAGGAAGAGTATATTGGAGATGAGAGTTCATATTCCTTTGGAGAACAAGAATCAGAATCCACTAGAGAAGAGAGTTCTCCTTCCTATGAGAATTTTGATACTAATTTAGATTCTAATTTCTAAGAATAGTTCATATCTATCATCTTATATGTTATCTAATTTTATATTGAAACTTGTCAAAATATTTACCAAAATTATTATTTACCATATATCACATCATATGTCATCAACCAACTTGATTGTAAAAGTTGATTGACACCCTTTTCAAGAAGTCCTTTGATTTCTAAGGATTGACCTTTTGTAGGAAATATACCTAATATTATATTAATCCTATTTTTTAATGGTTGCGATCTATAGGTATTTTTGAAGGAAATGATCTTGTATTATTTTGTATATGGAGTGAAACAATCAAACACCATTCATCCACATCCATGGGTATCCCTAAACCCCGCCATACTGAGGTTAGGTAATTTTTTTCTCTTGCTTATTAGGTTAATTTGAAGAGGTAATATTTATTCATAACATGGGTAGCTAAAAATTCTAAATTTCAGCTTGATACCTGAGGGAAGGAGAAGTTATATACCTCAAAATGTTGTCCCGGACCTATTAGAAGACTCGAGAGAAAAATTTAAAAAAGGTGACATATAAAGAGTTACACATATAGTTAAGCCCTAATTTTTTGCAAGAATATTAGAGGAGTTGAGAGAAAACTAGTGAAGGTGATAAAACTTGGTGGGTATCCCTAGAATTTGGTTCACATGAATGAAGCAAATAACCTTGTTTGAAGAGCCTTTAAGAGGACAATTTTTCTTAACAAGATAAGATCTTGTATCTTAATGGTTTGAATGTTTTTCCTTATTATTTATAATAGTGGATTAAGTGTTTGAATAGGATAATAATAATAGGAGGATACAATCATACAAAATACCCAAGAAGTGCATATTGAACCAAGTAATTAGTACAAGAGATCTACAACAAGAGTAGAATAAGTTGAGGTAAGTACAATACCAATTGGAATTAAGGATGAGTTATTTCATGAATGGAGTACTAGTATGAGGAGATTTAGAAGTAGTGTTTGGTGAGCCCAAGACACTCAAGGGGTTATAATAATTTTTTTCTCAATATTTTAGTCATTATAGTAGTTTTCTAGCATTATAAGCTTATCGAACACCCTCCTTATTTAGATATAAGGATAGGTTGTATTACAACCTCTTGTAACTAGTTATAAGATTTATGTTTTATTTTTATTTGCATCATTTGGTATCAGAGTAGGTTGAATGTCCTTGATATTCATATGTTGTGCTAATATTGAAGTGAACAAATTGTAGAAAAGTGAAGGAATCAAGATTGTGTAAGAAAGAGGTGAGAAGGAAATTGTTAAAGGACGACATGGATGTTCTTAGGTACTAAAACATGGCTCAAAGGTATGGAATTACTAGTGACCAAATATTAATGAAGAATACTTGTTTATGATGAGCCTTGAAGATTGAATCATTCTTACATTTCAAGTGAATATTGTTAATCTTTGAAGAGTGAGTCCTTGATTTTTGCATATAAGAGTATTACCAAACCTTGAAGTTTAAACTTGAAATTTTAAGGAAATTTTATGTTTGAATATTTCTAGAACATTATGGAATAATTAGTTTTAGTGAGCTTTGAGGTATGTATGTATCTAACAATTGGTGAAGTATTGAATGATTAATAGATTAAGAAGCTAGGAGAGAAATTTTTCTAAGAGATACAAGTGGAGGAATCTAAGAAGAGATAGAAGACTATAGAAAACAGCTTATAGCACTAAAATTATTAGACAAGACCAAAAATACTAGGGTGTAAAAGACCTAGGTGAGGAATTAAGGAGACCAGTAGACGAAGGTGAAAGATACTTAGGTCAAGACCTTATAAATAGGTTGAAATGATATATGAGTAGAAAATCCAAGGGATTGAAAGAAGGAAAAAGCTATGATAAAGAGAAGAAAAGTACAAAAGTGAAAGAGTTATTCTTATAGGAAGAAAAAAATGAAACAAAAGAATGGTTTGAGAAGTTGGAAACAATGATCAAGACCATGATGAAAGTAGAAGACAAAAGACTTGAGTGGATGTTGAAAAATAAAGTCAAGTGGCCTATCAAGCTACTTATGAAGAAGGATAAGAATTAAAAGATGATGGATTTAGAAAAATGAATAGTGAAAGACACTCATGAAAAAATGAAGGGAAATGTGATGTTATGTGAAGAAGAGAATGAGAAAAGAGAGAGAAAATAAGTGAAGAAGAGGAATAATTTCATGGGGGCTTATGGGATTTATTCTTTAATCTAACTCTATGTTTGAGTGTGTATTTGTAGGTATGAAGATAAAATTGATGAAAGTGAAAGAAAGAACCTAAAAATGGATGGAAATAAGGTCAAATGAAGCACATGTGGAAGGAAATGAATCTAAAATAGTGTAGGTCTAGCTAATACAGGGAAATGAAGACAAATTGGAAGATCTTAAATCTAACCAAGAATACTATGAAGACCAAATTCCATTCTACGAGACTTGGGAAGGCTACTTGGGAGAAGAACAAAGTGCTAGTGAGAAAAGTGAAGCTAAAAAATATGAAATATGGAAGCCAAATCAGATTGTGCAAGTTGGAAGAGAAGAAGAAAGAGATTTGAAAGTCACTTTAAAGACATCAATAATAATAAGGAATATGCTAAGATAAAATGCCAAGTCTCTCAAGAAAAGGAGGTAATAAATTATGGGTATATTGTGCCTAAATGGATTAAGAATAATGTGAAATCATTAGAGTCTAAAGAATATGTAAGAAAAGAGTAGATTTATCAAGGTTTTGATTCAAGTTTACAAGCCAAAGAAGAAGAAAGGGATGATATAGGACATAGTTCAAGCTATAAGAGAAATAAATCAACTGATATGCAAACATTGGACCAGCCTACGCACATGGAAAATAATAAATGGATAGTCAAGACCAAGAGAGAAGAAAGACTACTACAAGAATGCATGAATAATGAGGTGAAAACTAGTTCAAGAGAACAATATGGGATGGATAAATACATCCAAGCATGGAAACCAAGAGTTTTGCAAGGGAGTGAAGAAAATCATCAAGTAAATAAAGGAAATTTCCAAGGTAATGAAGTGGTTTTTCAAATATTTGATGATGTACCAAACTGTGCTGATTTTAACTCATTAAGTGAAGCAATGAAAGAGAAATACATAGCTTTCAAAGAGATGAATAGATAAAATATATGAGAAATTAGTGAATTCTCCTACAAAAATTAATAGCAAACATCGAAGAAAGGTGAAGATTGTGCCAAAAAGGATGAACATGAAAGCCCCAAGTTTCATGAGGCTATGGATGAAGAAGATAATCTCATGTTGAGATAAGAAATATACATGATTGAATAATTTATTTACTCTTCAAAGGAGATACATGCAAGTAATGAAGACAAGGTGAGTACATTTGATGGTTTGTTTCTCGATAATGAAGATTGTGTAAATTAATATACTAATGCATTTTAGGAGCATGACACAAGAAAAACATGTGTGGATGGATGGGTACAATGAACTTAAGAGGCATGATGATCAACTTTTAATAGGTGAACTAGATGAGTTATTATAAAATATGATTGATATAATGAACAAGGAAGAAAAAATGAAGCTTTGATTGATAGAGAGATGATTTCTTGGTCAAATATGAATCAAAGTAAGAATAAAGAAGAAGTAATTATAAACATGAAGAATCTTAGCATAATGGTAAGTGGGAGAAGAAAAGGAATTGAGCAAGAAAATGCAGATTGTGGAAAGACAAATGATGAAAAGATGAATAATATGAGATACATAAAGATGAAGAAGGTGATAAAAGGAGACAAAGAACATGTATTTTCTGATATTATCTTTTTATGTGAAGGTAGATTAGATGAAATATCGAGAATGATAAAGGAGAAGATTAAATTAAAGAATACAAGAAGCAATGTAAAAGAAAATGCAAGGAAAAAAGACAAGATATGGGACCCAGGTGGCTATGAAACAAACAAGGACAATGAGAATGAAGAAAAAAAGGACAAACAATGCAAAGAAAATGAAGAATCAACTAAAAACATGATTATCAAAACAAATTTTATGAAGAATCCTTCTCCATCTTGGGAGTATGATGCTGGAGCATTAAGGAAAGAAGTTAGAACAAAGTCAAAACCTCCTCCTAATAATGTATATAGAAGTAAGAAAGGTGAATATTAGTCATTAAGTCATGAATAAAGTCCAAGGATACAATAACAAGTGGTAAAGTGGAGTCAAGTTGTACAGTATTTCAAAATACGAGTTTCCCTCCATTTTCAAATTTGAACTTTTAAAGTATGTAAAGGAGTCTAGTTAGCTTGTCAAAGGTATGTTAATGGTTAGGTGAGTAAATACATGTCCTTGAAGTGAGTTGAAGTCTATGTAATGACAAATAATGTAAAATTCCTTCTTTATGTGTATAAGGTCATGTGTAAAGGTCATGAGTCAAGTTAGTTAGGGTTTAAAAACATGAAAGCGAATGAGTTAAAAGAAAATAATTCAAATGCAGGAGTTAGTTACCCTCTAAGTGAGTAAGGGATGAAGGAGAGAGAGGTATTCCTTCAGAAAGAGGATGGGAGAAGTTTGTGAAATATGCAAAATTTGTATAATGTATATGCCTTTCATGGTGACAACTTTGTTTTGGTGAATTTGTGTGTTGAAATTTTACTAGTAAATCTGAGTATTGATGTCCTTGATCCAAAATATTGATGATCCTAGTGTGATAAAATTTCAAGATTCCTTCTCAGGAACCATGCAAGTTGATTACATATGTATGTACTCTATTTTTAGCATCACTTATGAGTTATGACTATAATGTGCATGTGTGCAATGAAATGATATATGTATTGATATTTGAAAATCCTTTCTATGAAAAATAAAAGGAAATAAGGTGAATTAAGAGTCATTGTAAGGTGTGAAAAGTGATAGTTATGATATTATTCATTGCATGCATGAATTCTTGAAGACCGTGACTATACTTTGTGGTTAATGTTCCTAACTGTGAATTTGTAGTAGAAGTTATTTAGATCCAAATTCAAAATACATTAGAGGATTATGGGATTTTTCATGAAATTTCTTGATGATAAGATTCTAGGATCCTTTATTTCAAGTTGAGAACATATCAAGAGGTGACGAAAGCAAATTCCCGAGACACTCTTTTTTGCATAGTTCAAACTTAGTAGGAAACATGTGGTTAAGAATGGCGAGGATACAAAGGTGAATGATAAATGAGTGAAAAAGTTTTGGATGAAGGCTCAAACCTATGGGAAGGGAGATAAGCATGGAAAATAAGTTTCATTAGGTCTCACTAACACCTGAGGGTTTTAAGAACTCTAACACCGCGACTATATAGTTTTGGCATGAGATAAACCTAGTTGAATCTCGCTCATTAGTAACCTTTGGAGCCTAATGCTAATATTTACACATGAGAGAGGACAATGTGAACATATAGTAGGAGAAATAAGTTTTAAAAATGAATTTAATGCACTTGGGGCAACTAATTTGAGTTCTCGGGGTGTTATAGTCCTTCAACTAGGGTTTTTATGGAAGATTTCCATTATCTTGTGAATGCATCATTGGAAATTGATGAAACTTTCTATAAAAGTATTTTATGATGTATTTTAAGTTTCTAAAAGTGTAATAAGCCATTTCATTGGAGTTATACATGACCGTTTATAAGGAGGAAGTAAAATACAGTTAGAAGGCTAATTGGAGGGGTCCTTTTACAAAGAAAGTACCCTTTATGATGAGATTCAACCCCTGAAAATTGATATAAACGTAGATTCCCATAATGGGTAGATAAAAATGTCAAATTTAAGCCAGATACCTGAGGGAAGGAGAAGTTATGTGCCTAAGAATGTTGTCTTAGACCTATAAGAAGACTTGAGAGCAAAATTACAAAAAGAGTTACACAAAGAGTTAAGCCCTTAGTTTTTGCAAGCATATTAAAGTATTTGAGAGAAAAATAGTAAAGGTTATAAACCTTGGTGGGTATCCCTATAAGTTGGTTTATATGAATGAAGCAAATAACCTTGTTCTAAGAGCCTTTAAGGGGACAATTTTGCCTAAAAAGTTAAGAGCTTGTATATTAATGGTTTGAATTCATTTCCTTGCTGTTTATATTATTAGATTAAGTGTTTGAATAGGAGAAGAATAATGGGAGGAAACAAGAAGCCAAAATACCCAAGAAGTGCATATTGAACTAGGTAGATAGTACAAGAAATCTAGAGAAAGAGTAGAATAAGTTGAGGTAAGTAAGTACAATATCAATTGGAATGAAGGATGAGATATTTCATGAATGGATTACTAGTATGAAGATACTTAAGAGTAGTGTGTGGTGATCCCAAGACACTCAAGGGGTTATAATAGCAGATTTTCATAAGATTTTAGTCATTATAGTAGTTTTCAAGCCTTATAAGCTTATAGAATATCATCCTTATTCATAGATAAGGATAGGTTGTTGTCTTACAACCTCTTATAATCAGTTATATGATTGATTTTTTTGTTCTGCATCACCTTCTCTTCCTTACTCATATCCCCACAATCACTCAACTTAGAAATGAGAAACTACAAAGCACTTTATATACATGACTCTAGCTTATAACACCTCTTAGTTTAGCCAAGATCAATAAGGTCAGTATTCCCAACATGAAAAAATCTAATCCATCATATTAAATAATAACATGAGACCATATAGGTTTTCATAGGCCTAAGCACACCAACTTGCACGAGGAAACTCTAATAGGCCTAGAACTAGGTCTCTATCTCCAATTAATGGAATTCGGAATTCAAGGGCACAAGACATCATTATCATGAATCCATCACCTTAGGAAAGATCAAAAACATCCTCTCAACATCATCAATAAGGGAAAGAATCTCTACAACCTTCATCATTATAATGACATTATCCATTTTGAAAGCTACTTCAACTAGGTCTCAAGCACCTAGAAAATAGTCTATACCACCTCTTTATTATGCTTCTCAACTAGGAATTTTGTTTTACTTCATTCATCACTGATTTAAATACCCAACATTTACATCCAGCATAAATATGAAATTTAATCCATTTGATAAGATTCATAAACCATGTGCAAATGCATAAGTCACTTACTAAACGATCGCTCATAGATTACTCTTTACGAGTGTGTATACAAGGCATATTATTGGTTTCATTTTTATAGGAATTGATAATCAAGTAATGATTTCTAAGTTCATACCTAGGAATCAATCATTTGAATCCCATCGGGAATCCTACATCTTAGATCTTGGTGAATCGGGATAGTGTAATAACCATCTTACACTACTTTGGCCCAAGTTTCAGAGACATGTTTTCCATTCTCAATTCCATGACGACACATTTTTCACTAGGAAATTGTCCTTTACCCAATTCAAATAATTGGATCCTTTTCCCTTTCTTAAGTTATTAATTTCATAGTTAACAACTTAAACAATCATTTATGTCTACTCTTATTTACTAGGTTCATTTAGTTTATTAATACTACTAAGTACATTTGTACTAACCAAGAAATCACGAAGGGCTTATGTACTTCATTTTGTACCATCGTGATTTGGTTGTTCAACAAAGGTACTCTACGACGTAAATGTGTGTCACTAATGGTAGAAGGAAGTAACCTTAATCAAATTGTTTTCATCATATAACTTAGTTAAAACATCATGCTTAGCATCAGGTTTACTAAGTCTTTTAAGTGTAAGATAATGGTATAAAATTGCATTAGTTGATTCTCATTTAGTTTCATACCAATTAACTTATCATTTCCCAACTTGTTTATGCATGATCAACAAGTACATATTTTATAATTAAATCCCTTAAGCATGCTTTCATAACTCAGATTTAGTCTTAAGAGGTTACAATATATTCTTCCCTTGTTTATAGCATTGGTTTAATACTAGTTACTGTGGCATAACATTATATTGCAACATATTAAACCAATCATGAATAAGTTTTTAGTTCTATAAATTTCAAGGAAGGATCATTAGTAGGTTATTTGCATACTTCATTTGTAGTAATGAAGACTAGTATACTTTAATTGTAAACTTATCTTCCTTCTGTGTCATGCTACCTTAATCACATTCATGTTTTCTACTTATAAGAACCTAAAGACCTTTTATTCAAATATATATATATATATATATATGTATGTATGTATGTATGTATGTATATATGTATGTATGTATCTATATATATATATATATATATATATATATGAATCATATCAATATATCAATCAATAGTTTCTAAAACAAGTTTTGAATGACTATAAGGAAGGTTATTTATTACATAACTTGACCAAATAATTCCTTCTCTAATTATCAACTGATAACCAAAAATTTGGAACCAATCACAATCCTAAGGATCTGAAACATCTCTTTTTATTATTTAATAATGATTAGTAAGTCTTATTACAAAGTCACAACCGACAAATCAAGATGATCATAATTTACAACAGGATTAATTTCCTTATATTAACAATCAAGTATTTCACATTAAATTCAATTCTAACACATTCTTTCCATTCATAAAATAGGCACAAAATGATCAATGCAAGACAATCCATCCTTTCCTTTTTCTCAGCTTAAAGTTCCCTTAATTCCTACGACTAAAAATGGTATTGCACAAACTGGCATGATAAGTCCTCTTTCCCACTTAACAATTTATGCCATTTAATATCCACATAAACAAAATACTACAATATAAAAATCATATAAAAAACATAATAGCACACAAGACCAATAACATCAACTTAACATAATTTACATTGCATCATTCAAAAGAACTGTTCATAGTATTAAATCTGAAAGCATTTAACAAAATATTAGCAGGCAAATTTATTAACAACTTACATTAAGATCCAATCATTCACATCATAGAATTTTAAGTTGAAGTACTATATCCATATTATAAAATTTATACACAACTTATATGAATATCGAATTGCCTTACAGTATCAAATACTTCTCTTAAGGACAGAGTAAAGGTTTTATTTATGGTAACCTTCATAATAGAACTGATTCGCCTTACATCAAATAAGTCCTCTAAAATTGTAATGATATAGTTAACGCAGACCGATCATGATCCCACATCTTTACACAAATTCTAATTTCCATACACATTGACCTTAATAATGATAACCCATAACAATCCCAAACCGTTGACATCCTTAATGAGGAATAATCAAACATTTGAAAAAATTAAGGTAAGATACGTTTTACCTTAACTGTATCAAAGAACATCAAATAGCTCACAAGATTATCAATCCCATCGAATACAAATTTGACTTTGCATTCAACCACAATTATCAACATATACCCACCAAAGGAGATATGTGAAATAGTTAATTAGAGAAGCTATTGTTAGTGCAAATCAGCAGCACCCTTGGATGTTGATCAGATCTCTAGTTTTACATTTTGGACATCCAATGTGATTGCAAAACATTAAATATTTTCCCCAAGTGTGGGAATTGTAAAATTGGGAAAAGAATCTCCAGGATAGAGGTTGGTTCCTCAACATATCTTATCAGGTATATGCATGAAATTTGCAGAGGGTTAATTTCCTAATTCCTACTCTAAATTCCAAGGGGACAGAGATAGAGAATCCAAGAAAAATGAGACTAATACTGATAAGGTGAGGCACCAAGGGATTAATAGACACCTGATACTGCAAAACATACACAGTCCAGGAAGAAATATAGCACAAAAAATGCACAAATTGCCAAAATGTGATGAGAGGTTAGGAAAACAATGATAAACATATGAAAGGATTGAGAAAACTTTTAATCACAGAGCATATATTATCATTCCAGGTCTAACACAGTGCATTACAATGACCAAGAGGCAAAAGAGGTGTTGTATTTGCATGGAAAGGTAAAAATTTCCACAAATTTTTCCCAAAAGGAAGAAAAAGGAAGTTGCAAAACTAAGAGAGTGCCTCTTTTTTTCAAAAATGAGCCTATTCTAGCTTTTACAATGCAAGAAATGAGCCCAGGAGAGAGAAATGTAGGAAAACATGAGAGGATCTCCAACCACTGACCAAAATGCAATAAAACAACATGGGCATCCTTACAGGTCCATTCCCTGACATTTTTCACCATGCTAGGAGAGAATGAGAACCATTCTTCATTAAAAATGGTGGTTGAAATGTATTTTTTGTTGATTTCCATGTGACAAAGGTGTTTTCCAATTTTATCTCTCCAAAATCCATCAAAATACAAAATTAAGCCTAGAATCATGTAGAAAATTCACTAGCTTTCTGGTGATATAAAGAATGTAAAAAAATGAGTTTTGGATCGAAAGTTATGGTCATTTGAAGATTTAGGGCAAAACAGGGCCAAAACAGGATGGCAGACCGAAAATTTGAAATTTCCCCACTTTTTGCATTTGGGAAAATTTTCCCAAAAATCTTCATGCTCTGCCACTCCTGGTGCCACATAATCAGTCGCGGGCTCTTCCTGCTTCATTTTCCATCATTTTTCCCTTTGGAAAATTTTCCAAAAAAAATCTCTGCTGGCTGGATGACCTGAGGACACATGGCATGATATGATTCGTTGCGGGCCTCTACTTTCAAATTCTCCACCTACTCTAGACTATTTTCCATGATGGGACATGTGACAAGATCCTATTGGGCACGGGCCTTTATGCTCATTTTTCCCCGCGGGATTGCCTTGTGTTTTTTGCCGCCACATGGACATGTGGCATGATTTGATTTGCTCGGGCTTTGGGGGGCGAGCTCTCCCTTTCAATATTTCCTTCGACTTTGCTTTGGGAAAAATTCCCAACTTTCTCCCATGTTCTGCTAGTCTTGGGACACGTGGCCTGCTCCCATTCGACACGGGCCTTGGGGGCTAACCTTTCTCCTTTTATCCAACCTTTGGGAAATTTTCCCACTTTTTCCCTTACGGCCAAAGCTCCAATGCCCCTGGGACACGTGGTCTCTCCTTATTGGCCACGTGCCTTGGGGAGTGGCTTTCCCTTTGAATTTTTTACACTTGGGAAAAAAAAGGAAAGAATATTTTCATGCCCTCGACCCTCGAAGCTGCGGTAACACGTGGTTTGACCTGACTGGTCGGTGGGCCGACGGGCCAATATTTCTCCTTTCCTCTCACCAAATCACTTCCCCACATTTTTAAGTCTCCCTCCACAGTCTACTGGTCCTGGGACACGTGGCCTGATTTGATTCACTCAGGCCTTTTCTGGAGATTTTTCCACAGTGTCAATACTTATGAAATTTTCCCAATTTATTTCCCTTGGACACGTGGCATGATCTTATTTGCTGGAGGGCCGTCGGGGTGAAAAATTCCTTCTGAAAGCTTGCCAAACACTTTGTAAAAAATTCCAAGTATACCTCTGCCTCTGCCCTTTCGAGGACACGTGGCCTCACCTTATTGGCCTGGGCTTGTCCAGGGAAAATTTCCCACAAAAACTCCACCGAGCTATAACTTCAAAAATACATGGAGTAAGGGGGAAAAATTTACCTTTCTGGAAAGTTGAGAAAAAAATATATCCAATGGTGCCATTTCCAGAAGGTCTTGAGTGCTTGAAAAGAAAAAAATATGACTGAGGCACAAGAGAGGGAATAATGAAGGGGGTTAGCCACAAAATGAGCAAGGGGCTCATTTTGGATAACAATTTTGGCGACTCAGAGGGGGCATCTGTTTGCTGGATGAAGTTACCAGTTTCCTAAAGAAATCCATTGGGCATGGGGTCATTAAATTATCTGTTTGGTACCCCTAACTTATTAGAACACTTCAAGGAGGAAGATGGAGGGTAGAACACCATCTGATTGGAGCAAGGCCTGCAAAACACATTTCCTAGAACAGAAAGCTTGTGCCAAAGCACTTAGGGAAAGCAAAGCTAAACTACAACAAAACAATGTGCATAAGCCTTGGAGGAATGAAAACCTAAGCTAATATGTACAAGGTGGAGAGTTTCTCTCAGTATAAATGTTTCAGATGAATTGTTGTCCTTACACTTTGTGACCATATATGGGCCACTCTAAATGGCATCAGATTTTGAATGCCTCCTTGGTTTTGCTCTATCTGCATCCCATTTTAACACTAGATCTCCAACTTGGAAAGATCTATCCTTGGCCTTTCTATCAAAGGTATTCTTGATCAAAGCATGATCCTTCTCCATTACTTGGGATGCCTGATTTCTGATTTCTTGGAGCTCCATCAATTCTGCATATCTAACCTCCATGGGTCCAAACTCCAACAACTCCAACTGTTTCATGAGTTCCAATGTTGGCAACTCAAGTGACATGGGAAAAATTTCCTCTCTTCCATAAATGAGCTTGAATGGAGAGTTACTTGTAGATCTCTTGGGAGTTATCCTATTAGCCCATAAGGCTGATTTCAACTTAGTATGCCAAGACCTCTATTTCTCATCAAGATTCCTCCTAATGATCCTTAACAAGTTCTTGTTTGTGGATTTAGCTTGGCCATTACCCTGAGGGTAATAATTTGATGAAGTGCTTAGGTAGATCCCATTCTTAACAGCCCATTCAGTTACCTTGAACCCAATGAATGCCAATGCATTATCTGATATTATTGTAGTAGATATGCCAAATCTGGTTGCTATTCCTTCATATAAGTCTAGGATGCTAGATTCATTTGCTTCCTTGAGTGATACTTCTTCAGTCCACTTGGTGAAATAATCTGTTCCTATTAGAATCCATTTGTGCCCTTGGATTGAATTTGGATTAATGACTCCAATGAATTCTAAACCCCATTGCATGAATGGTTGGTCAAATGAAATTGGATGCAATGGAAGGGCAGCTAGTCTCTCCTTACCCGTGAAGAATGCACAATTCTTGCACCTCTTGATCCATGCATAACAATCACTGAAAATATTGGGCCAATAATAGCCAGCCCTCATGATCTTCAGAGCTGTGACTCTTGGTGAAAATTACCACCAGCTGATCCACCATGGAACTCTTCCAACACCCTGTGAATCTGATTTGTACCAATGCATCTCAGCAACACTCCATTCACATCCCTTTTGAACAAAACACCATCAAAAAGGGCATATGGGACATCCTGCAATTTGAAGTGTCTTCTTTTGTTCTTGTTCATCTCTAGAGGGTATAGACCTGTGTTTAGGAAGTGCATTATGTCTTGGGTCTAGCAAGGAGTGAGGATACTATCATTTTCTTCTTGAGTGCTTCCTTGCTCATGGCTATCTTGCAACGCCAAAAAAACCTCCTTCTCATTGCATGCTTCCTTGGATTTATTCAAGACCAGCTGCTCACATAATCCTTTTCCTCTGACCAACTTGGTGACTTTGATCTCAATGTCATACTCCATGACATGAGTAATCCAACCTTCTCTCTTTTCATTCAGGTCTTTTTTGAGGAGGAAGTCTTTAAGTCCCACATGAGAAACCAGCAATTGAACCTTGTTGTTTGAAACTAGATGCTTGAATTTATTCAAGCTCCTGATTACTGCAACAACATGCTTCTCAATGAAAGAATACCTCACCTCATAGTCCTCCAAAATTTGGCTTTAGAAAGCAATTGGCTGCTCATCATTGTCTTTGTTCTGCTGTACCAAAATTGCAGAAATAGTATCATCACCCCCAAATGCATATGGGATGAAATCCTTGGAGAAATCCGAGTTAATGAGAGTTGGGGATTGAGAGATGGCTTCTTTGATTGCTTTAAAACTTTCCTTTCCTTCTGCTGTCCATTTGAAATCAATGCTTTTCTTTAACATCTTGGTGATAGGCTTGACTAGGGCTGTAAAATTTGGGACAAACCTTCGAACAAAATTTATTCTCCCCAAGAAACTTTGAAGGGCCTTCTTGTGGCTTGGCAATGGTAGTGCTCTTATGGCTTCAACTCTTTCTGGATCAATTGCTAATCCTTATTTGGAGACAATGTGGCCAAGGAGCTTTCCTTGATGGGCTAGAAAAATACACTTTTTAGGATTCAAGGATACTCCAAATCTTCTGCAGCTTTGGAACACTTATTTCAATTGAAAGAGATGGTCTTCTACATTTTTTGAAAAAACAGTGATATCATCAAGATATATCAGCACCATATTGTTAATCAAATCCTTGAATGCCATGTCCATTGCCCTTTGGAAAGTAGCTCTAGTGTTGGACAGCCCAAATGGCATTTTCCTGTATGCATAAGTTCCCTATTTGGTTGTAAAGGTTGTCTTAAACCGATCCTCTTCTTTCACCATAATCTTATTGTACCCTGAATAGCCATCAAGTAATGAAAACCTTTCAGAGCCGGCAACAACTTGTAAAATTTTCTCCATAGAAGGAAGTGGGTAATGATCCTTGAGAGATGCTCTATTCAGATCTTTGAAGTCAACACACAATCTGATTTCTCCACTCTTCTTTCTAACTGGAACCAAGTTGGCCACCCAACTAGGATGCTTGATAGGGAATATGATACTTGACTCTATCAACTTATTCAATTATTTTCTCATGAGAGGCTCCATGTGTGGATTGAATGGCCTTTTTTTTTTACCTGACGGGTTTAGTACTTGGATCCAATTCAATGGTGTGTTGATCTAACTCGGGATTGAAACCTTTCAAATCTTCATAGCTCCAAGCAAACACATCATGGAATTCTTGACAAAGTTGTATGAACTCATACCTTTCTCACTCAGTTGTCACTTTACCAACTTGGAGTGATTTTCCTTCTTCCACCAAGATGGACACTAAATATTCTCCCTTGACTTGGATGTTTGCTTTCTCCTTCCTAAACTGATCATTAGGATTGAAAATGGACTCCAAAGTGATAAGTCCCTTTGGTAGTTTGTTGGTTCTTAGCTATACCACTTGGTCACCATACTGCTATTCCAACTTTTCCTGATTTTTAGCTGAGAACTCAGCCTCTTCTTGCAAGAAATGGATGATTTGTTGATTACTTTCAAACACTTGCCAACTCACATTGTTGTCTGGTACCGAAGGTCTTACAATCACATGGATGTTTGGTTGTACCTTATCTTTTTGGATGCTTTCAACAACATCAAAGGCTGCTCCAACTACTGTAAGATTGTCAGCAGCTTGGTTCTCTTTTCTAGGAATGGATTTGATGCCAAATCCCTCAAAATATTCAATGAGGTCCCACACCCTATTTTTGTAGTGCTTGAGCAGATCATTCTTTGCAGCATGCTGCCCCTTAACTTGGTTGACGATCAACTCACTATCACCAAAGACTTGAAAATTCTTTATCCTTCTTTTGATTGACCAATGTAATCCTTGTATCAAATCTTCATATTCAGTAGTGTTATTAGAACATGTAAACTGAAATCTAAAAGTTGAATAATACCTAAATCCTTGAGGTGAAACGAGCATAGCTCCCCCTCCTGCACCTTGTCTACTCCTTGATCCATCAAAAAACAACTTCCATACCTCATTGTCATCCTTGTAGTCTAGCTTGGTGATGCTAGGGATAGGTTGATTTTCTTCATGCATGCAATAGACTTCTAGCTTAGATTCTTCTATTTCCTAATAAGGATCAAAAGCATGCACCTTGCTTGCCCATTCATCAAGAGTCAAATCTGGGAAGCTTCCAACCTTGGTGTCAACTTCACCAGTGCTTGGATAATCTTCTTGATCAAATGCTGAACAATTGGTATTGATTTGGCTTGGAGTGTGAGGCTTAATGTGAAATTTTGTGATAGGCTTAGATCTAATTGTGGCTTTAGTTCCATATCTAGTTCTGAACAACATGTGTGACCAATCAGTAGATAATTACCCTCCAATCTTGGCTATGAAATCCCTTGACAAACATAGGGCAAAGAGTGGTGGAAGGTCTATTACCGAGACATCTTGCAAAACAACAACGTTGGGGCATGCATGCAAAATAACACTCAACTTTTGATCATTCAAACTGTTGTTACTGCTGTCCCATCCAATTGCACTACCCCTTTGGATATGAATTCATATTGAAGCCCCAACTGATTAGCTATTTTTTTGGGCATTACTGAAATACTTGCCCCAGAATCAATCATGCAATTGTGTACTAAATGGTTTCCAATGATCAATGAAACATAGAATCGAGGGGGATTCAACATTTTACCTTGCTATCCTCCATGATTCCTCTTAGGCTGGGTAGCATTTGTGAGTACCTTCTCTTGCATTTGGACCCGCTGATTTGAAGTTGACCAGTCCTTCATGGCAGCTTGTAGCGAATCTCTTTGGCCTAGGATGGATAGTGATTCCCACATTGATATGTTTACATTTGTTTTCTTCATCTGATCAATGATGTTGAATGGAGATGAAGCATCTCTGTGTTGTCCCTTGGCCTGCACATTCATTCCTTTCACATGGGCAGCAACAACTGGCATCTGAGTTGGCCTAGGAGTTGTTTTAGGTAGTCCTTGCGTGTTTGGAACTGCATTTTGTTTTCCAATAATTTGTGGAGTGGTAGAAGGTTGTGGATTACTTGGAGCCAATGGATTTTCTTCACCCAAATTTCTCCTTTTTGACCTTGTGTTGGCTGCAACACTTTGGGAGATTGTTTGATTCATGCCACAAAAATATTCTACCTGCCAGTTTACAAGTGTGGTATCATTTGGAGCTGATTGTTGATGGAATGTTTCTTGTTGTTGGTTATTTCCTTGACTCCCTTCACCCTCCACACCAATAGTTGTCACCATTAATGCTTGATTTAAGGAACTTTTGAAACACATAGATTGGTTGTGAGGTTCATTGCATGGGAAACACCAATCATACTCTTGAGCTATGTTGTTTTGCACTGGCACTATTACTTTAGAGGCAGATGTAGGATTGGTATTATAGGGCTGAAATGGTCTGTTGGTAGGAGGTCTTGCTTGATTTTGATTTACAACTAGATTGGGTGGTATTTGAGGCTGGTATGGCTACCTATTAGGCTGAGCTTGAGGTTGGAAAGAAGGTCTAAAACCTTGGGATTGCTGCCTCTTGAGTGTAACCAGCTCATTGCCTAAATTTTGCAATTACTTCATGACTTCTTGAAGTTCATTTGAGGCACTAGAAGATGAAGTAGAAGCTTCACTTGAATTCTGATTTCTAGAGTGGGAATAGGAGCTAAAATAGGCACTTAACTAGTACTTGGGCTCTCTAAACTTGGATACAATGGCATTGGAGGCCTAGGAGCTAGCTTTTCATCTTGAATCAAATAATTTTCAGCTCTAATGGCAATGTTATAAGCAACAGGGATAGTTGTGCCCCCCATGGATTGAATTAACATAGAAATATCAGAATTTAGAACTTTAAGGTAATATAGAAAAGCACCTTCTGCTATTGGCCTTACTGCCACTGGAATTTTCTCCCAAGTCATTTGAAACCTGAAGTTGAAGTCAGTCAGATGCTCATTGGGAGCTCTCTTGATGGTTGTCAACTGTTCCAAAAGGGACAAGTTATCTCCCTTTTCTCCAAACTGCTCATGGAGGGATATACATAGCTGGTTCCAATTTTGGATAGACCCTGAGGCAAGAATCCCGAACCATTGCAAATCTTTCCCTTTGAATGAAGATGCCAATAATTTGACAACAACTTGCATCTCATTAATTTCATGGATTGCATAAATATTAGCAATATCCTTGACATGATCACCGGGAGTGGTCTGATTCTCTCCAGTAAAGTATGAAATGTTCTTTAATGCTATAACTGGGATTGGATTTTTTGCATTGAGAGCAAGTGGGATACTTCAAGTGAAATTTACATATGGGTTGTGTTGTGCCATTTTGATTAGCCTTAGAACCCTCGTTGATTGGATGAAAGGTCTACTAGGTGGAGGAGTTGATAGAGTTTGGTTTGGTGGAGATGGAGACCTTTGAATTCTCCTCCCTCTTTGCCTTATTCTTGGAGATAATTGCAAATAATCAAACAAAACCTCTTCTTCTGTAACTCTTGACCTTGTGGTGATTCTTCTCATGAGTTTTCAGGTCTGCACTGCTAAAACCAGCTGATTCTTCTTCCTTGGAGTTGCTAGATGTGTAATTTAGGGCTCTTTTAAGCAAGAAACTTGCAACAAATGCACATCAATTTGTTTTAATGAAGATGAAGACCTCTAACGTCCCACCGGGCATGCCAAAATTTTTAGTGCAAATCAACAGCATGCCTAGATGTTGATTAGATCTCTAGTTTGAAATTTTGGACATCCAGTGTGATTGCACAACATTGAATCTTTTCCCCAAGTGTGGGAATTATAAAAATGGGAAAAGAATCTCCAGGTTAGAGGCTAGTTCCTTAACATATCTTATCAGGTATATGCATGAAATTTGCAGAGGGTTAAACTCGTAATTCCTACTCTAAATTCCAATGGGACAAAGATAGAGAATGCAAGAAAAATGAGACTAATACTGATAAGGTGATGCACCAAGGGATTAGTAGACACATGCTACTATAAAAAATACACATTCTAGGAATAAATATAGCACAAAACATGCAAAAATTTCCAAAATGTGAAGAGAGGTTAGGAAAACAATGATAAACATATGAAAGGATTGAGAAAACTTTTAATCACAGAGCATATATTATCATTCCATGTCTAACAAAGTGCATTACAATGACCAAGAGGCAACAAAGGTGTTGTATTTACATGGAAAGGTAAAAATTTCCACAAATTTTGACCAAAAGGAAGAAAAGGGAAGTTGCAGAGCTAAAAGAGTGCCTCTTTTTTTCAAAAATAAGCCCATTCTAGCTTTTACAATGCAAGAAACGAGCCCAGTAGAGAGAAACATGGGAAAACATGAGAGGAAATCCAACCACTAACCAAAATGCAATAAAACAACATAGGCATCCTTACAGGTCCATTCCCTGACATTTTTCACCATGTTGGGAGAGAATGCGAGCCATTCTTCATTCAAAATTGTGGTTGAAACGTCATTTCTATTGATTTCCACGTGCCAGAGGCATTTTCAAATTTTCTCTTTCCAAAATCCATCAAAATAAAAAATTAATCCTAGAATCATGTATAAAATTCCACTAGCTTTCCGTTGATATAAAGAACATGAAAAATCAAGCTCTGGATTGAAAGTTATGGTCATTTGAAGATTTAGGGAAAAACATGGCCAAAACGGGATGGCGGGCTGAAAATTTGAAATTTTCCCACTTTTTGCATTTGGGAAAATTTTCCAAAAATCTCTATGCTCTGCCACTCCTGGTACCACATGGCATGATTCCATTGGTCGCGGGCTCTTCCTGCTTCATTTTCCATCATTTTGGCCTTTGGAAAATTTTCCAAAAAAATCTCCACCAGCTGGATGACCCGAGGACAGGTGGCATGATATGATTCGTTGCAAGCCTCTGCTTTCAAATTCTCCACCTACTCCAGACCATTTTCCCTGATAGGACATGTGGTGAGATCCTATTGGGTGTGGGCCTTTATGCTCATTTTTCCCCACGGGCTTGCCTTGTGTTTTTTGCCACCACATGGACACGTGGCGTGATTTGATTAGCTTGGGCTTTGGGGGGTGGGCTCTCCCTTTCAATATTTACTTCAACTTTTCTTTGGGAAAAATTCCCAACTTTCCCCCGTGTTTCACTAGTCTTGGGACACGTGGTCTACTCCTATTCGACACGGGCCAAGGGGGCTAACCTTTCTCCTTTTCTCCAACCTTTGGGAAATTTTCCCACTTTTTCCCCAGCGGCTGAAGCTCCAATGCCCCTGGGACATGTGGTCTCTCCTTATTGGCCACGGGCCTTGGGGAGTGGCTTTCCCTTTGATTTTTTTACACTTAGGTGAAAAAAGGAAAGAATATTTTCGTGCCCCTGACCCCTGATGCCGCGGTGACACGTGGTCTGACCTGACTGGTCGGCGGGCCAACGAGCCAATATTTCTCCTTTCCTCTCACCAAAACACTTCACCAAATTTTTAAGTCTCCCTCTGTGGTCCACTGGTTCTAGGACATGTGGCCTGATTTGATTCACCCGGGCCTTTTCTGGAGATTTTTCCACGGCGCCAATACTTAGGAAATTTTCCTAATTTCTTCCCCTTGGACACATGGCACGATCCTATTCACTGGCGGGCCATCGGGGTGAAAAATTCCTTCTGAGACGTTGCCAAACACTTGGTCAAAAATTCCAAGTTTACCTCCACCTCCACCCTTTCAAGGACACGTGGCCTCACCTTATTGGCCTGGGCTTGTCCAGGGAAAATTTCCCACAAAAACTCAACCGAACCATAACTTCAAAAATACATGGAGTTAGGGGGAAAAATTTACCTTTCTGGAAAGCTGAGAAAAAGCTCTATCCAATGGTTCCATTTCCAGAAGGTCTTGAGTGCTTGAAAAGAAAAAATTTATGACTGAGGCACAAGAGAGAGAAGAATGAAGGGAGTTAGCCATAAAATGAGCAAGGGGCTCATTTTGGATAACAGCTATGAGATCTTCCTGCAGTAGTGTAAAATATATTACGATGTCATTCGTATAGGTGAGGCTTCATAGCCACAAAGGTAGGAAAATCTACCTAAATTAATAACTCAACATTTCATGTATGTTTTGGTAAAACCTTATTTACCTTAAACAAAATGAAAGCCACAATACCTACAGAGATCACATTACAATAAAGTTCGTAATGCAAAAAAGATAACCCCAAAATGAAATAGCCATTCCATAAATCTTTTGTATACCGTTAAAGGTAACAGACACAGAGAGATAATATCAAAATAGAGATTTGAACCCATACCCATGTACAAATATTTTCCATCAGAAAATTGTAATCATTTAATAGAGATTCAAACTCATTCCAACGTTAAGTACAAAATCACCCATGAAAAAGTATTAACTAGGCTTATATTACCTTGTTCAACTATCAAAGATGGAAGAGAGAGTGAATCCATTAACAAACAGAGTTTCCCCTGGATAAAACAAGGATTCAACTTGAGCTTGTTTGTTGAGCAAGAAGGTGTAATACCAGAATTTAAACATAATCTTACTCAACCCAAAGCTGGCTGAAAACCCAAATGGGTCTTCAAGAAAATAATAAATCCTTCATTAAAAATTGCGAGTCAACCCCAAAACAGGCCGAACAACGAGTACCCACAAAACAATGTTCACAAATAATTACAAAAGCAACATCCACATTAAAACTAGAGGATTATAAATATTAATAACCATAAAACCATAATTTACTAGGTATTACGCGTATTACATGCCATAAAATCCACAAAAGATTATGTATACGAGTATATCAACAAATAGCATAATAATAATAGTTATAATCAATATTGTAACTTTATAAAACACAAAATCATACCCATATTCCAACATCAAAACACAACACAACACCCAGAAGTAATACCACAGAAAATCCCAGTTCAAAAATCAAACAAACACAAGTGTAAATATTTTTAGTATGAAAATAGTAAATGGAAAAATACTTCAAGGAGGAAATATAACAGATCATGCTTGTAAATGAAAGCCCACTCCTCCTTACTTTCTAAATTTTCCTCCATAAGCACAGACCCATAATCAATTCCAAAGCAAAGCAAAGACCTCAAAAATTATCCTTGATTATTTATTGAAGCCAAACATTAATGCATCCCACCATAATCTCCACTTATAGTTGAAAAATGCATGCAAGATTGAAAACAACAGAGAACCCCAAAATAGGGAGATATTCATGCATTCAGAGTTCAAACTATACCTCCAAAAATTAAAAAACAACAATATTAAAAACAACTCATTGTTTTTCCCCCAAAACCACCTATGATCTCCTTGAGGTCTGTGCCAGATTTCAATAAAATTAATGCATGCAAGGACATGCAAAAATCCCTCCAAAACTTTCACCTATCCTTTTTCCATTTTCAAATTTAACAGTGCATATTACCTTACAAATAAATCACTAAGTGTAGTTGGTCACAAAGATAACTGATCCTTTAACTAATTTATCTCCCTCATGGAATGTTTGGCAGTGGATAATAAATGGCCCCCATAAATATCACAGTTGCTAAAATCCATGAAGGGGGGATTCCATCTTACTCCCATCTACTTAGGCTTTGCCGACATGGGTTCCAATGTACACATGCTTTATATTTTCCTTATATAGGCCTTACATATTAATGCTCCATATTTTTTAAATTTAGATTCAAGGGTCATAAACATTAGACCCTTCTACATAGCTTACTATCATAACTTTGTTGTTCTAGGTCTTGAAATTTTAATAACAATATCATATTACTAAAGAAAATATAGTTCAATTTGCACATCTTAATATTATCATCAAGACCCAATGATAAAAATTAATAAGAATAACATGATCTCTTTACATTTTCCCATATATCACATTCTCATACCTATTTGCACTCATCCGATATATCTGGTATAGTAACATAATGTGACACTTATACAGATGTGAGCTATAATATATGAACTTTCTAGGATGAGTCGATTAATGTGGTCACAAAGTATAACAATGGAATCAAGGTAACAATGATACACAAACATGTTCAATTGTTAGTGTGCTAATCCCATTGTTACAATAATGCTACAAAAATTAAAATAAATGAAGATCAAGAACTGTAGCAATGGGTAGAATATAGACATAGAGCATAAGTAAGTTGTTAGTTCATCCCTTTTCGATGAAACAGACCAAAATTGTGGGATGTGACACAGTCCCAGAAAGAAAGCAACTTCACATACTAAAACACCTCTTCATGGAATAAGAAACATATGGATGAAAATATCCCAATTTATACTAGCTCATATAACTCAAATAAATAACTAAATCAAGGCATCGGGCACCAAAACAACTCCATCTCTAAAACAACTCAAATCAGCATGCAGGCCTCAGAAATAGGTCACCAAAAACTAGAAACTTGGTACAACAAATCACTTCACCATTCCAAAAATGATACATCATTGGAAACAAAATGATGTCTAATGATTGATGCAACTCTCTTCAACCTCAAAATACCATCTTGATACTCTCAACCACTTCAATATCTGAAACTAGTCAATATGGCAATTAGGACTCAAGAACCAATCTCGAGCAGTCATGCTTCAAACACCTTTACCATCACTTACAGACTCAACAAATTCATGGAACATATCAATAGGGAATAGACACACCTTCTCAAGACTTCATAAACATACATCATATGGATAAAATATTCGTTTCACACTTGTTCCATGATACCTTGATAGGCCTAATAAATCTAATTAGGACAAGAGTAATTCAACATAAAAACACCTCATCTGACCATTCCAAGAGCTCAAATGAAAAATTTCAGACCTTTACAATATTTTCATGATCATCTAACTTAGCTACACCATGTAAAAAATCAAGACTCATCTCAAACCTTCATAACTAGGTTTTAGCCCTTAAGGCCAAAAGAAGTAGTGAGCCTTTGGAGACCCTTATCTTCAATTTCCTCGGCTAAATATATTTAAATATTTTCATGAAACTTCCATCTCATCCCTATATATGAAAATATCCATAAAACATAGATTTTTCTATAACTTGTTAGCTAATTTAGAACATGAAACCACCACCAAAATGAGCTCAGAAAAATTATCTATAACCCTAATGTATCACATTTTCTTTCCCAAGTCGTTTAGAGACCATGCAACTCATATTTCTCTTATTGTTATGTTGTTATGGTTTTAGGAGGGTTTTGAACTCCTCAGCTTCTTAACAATCATTCATAAATTATAGGGCATCATTTAACTCCATAATAACTCTGAAGAATATTAGTTCCATTCCTCAACTATGGTTAAAATCTCATGACCCCGTGAAAATATTTTACGAGAAAATGAGCACTCCAAACATGACCTCGAGCTAGGAAATACACTTCTAGAAACTTGGTATGACAAAAAGTGGTTTATCTTGCAATTCCTTCAAAACCTAACCTGAAACTTGGCATAAAGCACTATGAAAACCTCCTTCATGTTTTCCAAGTCTCATCCATGCCATGAAACCTTTAAATCTCTCCAAACACTAAGAATTACCTATGCATTCCTTTCCTTTTCTTATAGTCTTGATCCAAAAGGACCTTCATCATACATCATATGCCTGAATAGTGACCTAATACACCTCTTACACCTATTGTGTAACCTCAACATACTCCTTACATTCTCATACCATACTTCCCTACTCCATTTCTCATGTTACTAACTCATCTTACTTGACCTAGGTATAAATTTAGTCCCAAAGTTCCCCAACTTAACACATGACTCACAACATTTGATCTTGTTACCACTTTACAAAGTTATTAACATATTAAACATGTCAAACTAAACATTATAAACATAATAAATACCTTTGGAGAGATCATGCCAGACCACACAACCTCTTGTTTGTTTGAACCAAGCTCAAGAACCATGCAAAAAGACTAGAATAGCTCATCGTGACATAAAATTTGGACACTACCAATCAATCTTGAAGCTTGAATTTTATTAACACCTCACAGATACACCTAAGCCACCTAAATCCCCTTTTCCATCAATGAAATTTGACATCAATGAAAACTACACAAACACAATGCCCAAAAATATATCAATCATTTTCCCCAAAATATCCTCCAAGGATGCAATCCAAAACACTCTAAACAAATTCTTATAGGAACTTAAAACTGACTTTTTTTAGGGTAAATATATTATTACCTTAGTTAATTATGCATTGCATAGTTAGATTATTTAATTATTAAATGCTATAAGGTTATATTTATTTATAACCTTTTAAATTGTTTATTTGTTGCATTATTGTTGCAAATGTATGTTTTTATTTAGTTTGGTTATGCTTCCCGGATTACCTTTTAAGAAGCTTATGTGAATTATTTTTTTGTAGCACCTACACAACATATTTCCGTGTATGTATTAAGTTGTTTAATTCCTATAAGAATTACAACACTCCATTGTAATTGATTGAATGATTTCACATTAATAAAATTATACATGCCTCCATCCTTGTTTGTGAAATTACATTTGGTACCATATTTGGTTGAAGCTCTTGGAAAGGTTGGAGAAAGGGTACTATACAATGGAAAAGTGACAAGCGAGCTTGGGAATCTACAAGTAACTCTTCCTCGCACCCAACCTCTCAAGGTCATGCCGAGACAGCCGGTGGGGATGAAATATGTATGGGATATAGACAAACTAGTTAGGCAATCTAATGTCTTCGACGTGCACTAGTTTTAAATTGTGAATCTAAGGAAAAGAAGGACCTCCTAACCTAAACTGTTGTAATAGATCGATCAACAAGGATGACTGCTCGAAGGCTCCAATCAATATCGAGCTCTAGCGTGATTCAATCTATAGGTTGTGTAATACGTGGAAAATGTCTTGGGATAGTTTCATGTATATCCCCAGATAAGGTCATAGGGCAGACGGTAAATATAGTTGAATCTATGGGAGATTCTCTGGCCTAGTCCAGAACTCCTTAGCTTTGTTAGTTGCTATGTCTAATAAGGATAACTGTGTGATGATGATAGGTGGAAGTGGAGTAGATCTGAATACTAGTGTGCGTAGGCCAGTGTCTATGTCTGATTCACTTACGGATTCGTTGGGTTGCGGTATTTGTGGATCGCAACCGTAGACTCTTGGTTGTGCAGTCCTACTATGGTCATGTACGAATTCAGTCCCTGATCCCTAGTATCCAATAATCATATGCTTTCTCAGCCTCTATATTCAAAATTAATAGCTGTGAGATCTTCTCAGAGTACCTCACAGGCGTTCTTGCAACCTGAATTCTTAGGCTAGTATCTATGTCTGTGAGAATGAACATTTACTCTCTTTCAAGCTCTTCTACAGTCATGTGGATATTTTTCTAGGGTAATCTGTAATTTGGCTGATTTGACCAAAATGCATGTGCTTGATTGTCTTCTATGTTTAATCCCCTCAACTAAGAGCTGATCTGTTGTAAGTTTGTTGTTGTTTAGAAGACTTGGATTCTAAGATTCTAGTCTATGTCAACTATTGCTGTGATGAGATTGGGTTGAGGCACGATTGGCTCGAATACATATTCTCTGGGCTCCCTAGGTCCCGTGATTGTCATACAAAAGAAATAATGTAAACAAACTGCAATAAAGTGAATTTAACTACGTGAAATATATCTATAGCATATATGATTTCTCTATTTTTGTATTTTCTGATGAACTATTCAAATTAATTTAGCAACTAATTTAATACATCTAGAAATTGGTAGCTAAGATAACAATTTAAAACAAACAAGATAACCGAGTATAGCTATTTGTCTGTGCAATTTGTAGATCTACTCTAAACAATGAAATAACTGATCTAATCTATTTGCAAGACTCTCGATCCTACCTCAGAAGTGAGGAATGAATCATAGTCTCTTAGAAACTATCAATCCCCACAACATCCCTGGCAATATCAAAAGTAAAATTAACTGAAATAAAGCAATTAACTACTCTATTTGATATGATTCTAATTTAGAACTTTGAAAGCTAGAACCTGGATTCCGCAGAACAATGGCGAATCCAATGGTGTGTGTGATTTTTTCCCCTCAGTGTGATCTCCTCGTTCCTTCATGTTCTCGTGGATCAAGAAAAGTGTGTAATGATAGCATCAACAGAAGTAGATATTGGGACAAAGGCAGCTCAAGATATAGACTAAATATAATGCGAGTAGGAGAGGGATAGCGCAAGAGTACAGAGTTTGGCTTATGTAATTCCTAGTAGGATTTATTGCGATTCATGCAACATGAAACTTCCAGAACCTAAAACTATCTTGTTTGAAGAACAAAACCTGCAAATTTAATGGCTTCCTATTGATAAACAGACTATCCTATTCCAATGGATTGGATGAAATAACAACAGCACTTGCACAAGATGGATATGTGGCTTACTACCAGTAAAACAATGCTAACTAAGCATGCAATGAAAGAAACTAAGCATTCTAAGAAAAATGAAAACTAAATCTATTGCAAAGAGAAATCAGAGGCAAATTTGAGGGGCCATTTGCTTGATCACAAGCCAACTATTTATAGCATTTGCATTTACCCAAGGTAAAAACCAAATAGAACTCTTAAACTATAAACAATGGCAAAACACTATTCCAGGGAACCAGAATCATAAATGCAAGCTTATGGCAGTGAAAGAAAGCTAGTAAAACATTGAAATTACATGAGTCATGTTAAAAGAGCTTTCTGGAAAACGCGTAAAGGACCGCCGCCTTGAGCAGGGCGGCGGTTACAGGACTACCGCCCTATCTGGGCAGCAGTCATGAGACCGCCACCCAGGAAGGATGGAGGTTTTGTCACTGAAGAGAAAAAGGCCAAGAAAAGAGGGGAAAAGGAAAAAACAAAAGCACGCCGAGGGCTAAGCGGGGCATGCGGGATGTTAACGCACACTTGGAGATCTTTTTTGGATCCAAAACACCTTGCGAGGAGACCTGTATCATCATTGGGGAAACTGTTACATTGTTTTGGCAGTACAGTACCTTACAATTTTGGGTACGTAGATATTGCCCCCTCAGAGAAGCGTTTTAGCCATGAAGAGGCATAAAATAGTGGGTCTGAATATGGCGGTCCCCGAAATGGGAAGTTAGAAGTTATACCTGATACGTCCGTGTGTTGAAATGACGTCGTCCAAAATTCTCGCTACCTGTAAAACAAAAAGAGAACTCAAGTGCAGATAGACATAATAGTTTGGAAAATAAACACTAAAATAATAGGAAATGAGAACGTACCATTTGTGCAGGGATAAGAAATTACCTCCGTCAGTGCTCCAAACCTGTGAACAAGGCATTTAAAATGAATCAGGGTGCTACATATATGAAAGTGGGCCCATTTTCCTATTCATTTCCGCAAGTTGATTTGATTGATTTTGAGCTCTGGAACCCTGGGTGACGATTTCTTGCGTGAGTAGAGTCAAAACATTCGTGATGGGATAGTGATCATGCCTCCGCGAGTGGAACATCGACCCGCAAGATCATAGGTTAGTTTTCTTCAATTTATCCCTTTTACCCCCTTAATTTTGAAATGCTAAAATATTTGTCGTGGGGGGGTAATTTTTGAAAATGTTAGTGTTAAAAGGTTCATCTAGGGGGGGTGCCTACTAGGTAGGCTTTGTTTTTAGGTAAAATGGTTTTTTTTAGTGCTTTTAGGATTTTTAGGTTTTAAAACCCACGTGGGTTTTTAGGCCATGACCGCAACCCTGCCCAGGGCGGCGGTTACACGACCACTGCCCTATTCAGGGCGGTGGTTATATGACCACCACCCTTAAGGCAGCGGTTACAAAACTGCCTCCCTACTCAGGGTAGCGGTTTCGCACATAATGCTAAAAGAACATCTGTTTGAGATCGTTTTTGCATTTTTAGCATTTCTACATGTTTTTCATGATTTTTCCAGTATTATACGGATGCTAACTTGCTCTGTTTTGTGTGTTTTTGGGTGTATGCAGGTGAGAGAGGAGTATATCTGGTGGAGCCGAGAGAGGGAGTGTGACTGGCTCCCAGGAGTGTTAGATGCCCTCTCACAGGATGAGGAGGATACTCTTTAGCGGGCTGGTATACTGCGTATATCACGCGTGCCCCACGTTGCTCCTTCTAGTCACATTCTTTGTGACTTGTTCTCATATTGGGATGCTGATCGGAACACCTTCCGATTACTAGGGGTCCGCGGTGAGTGGACCATTACTTTGGAGGATGTCTATCGCATTCTGGGGGTCTCAATTATTGGGAGACGTCTCACCCTTGAGACAGCAGGTTCGCGGGCCTAGATAGCATAGTGGGCTACATACATAGGAGATGCAGTCATCTCCACGGGGTCAAAGAAGGGGGTTATAGTTTGATCTATTCCCAGTTTTCCCATCCCCCTACTTTTCCAGGCCATCATGGGGATCCTTGCCTCGAGACTGATCGGGGACAAGGGAGGAGACACATTGTTATATTGTTGGTCCCCTATCATTGCACAGATAGAGGGACATGGCTGGATATATGCCTGGGGAGCAGACATACTTGGGACCACCTACCATGATTTATACAGGGTAGTCCATTTGCAAGGGTAGTCCTTGATCCACCTAACCCTGGTTATGAGTTGGGTCTATGAGCACT
Source organism: Taxus chinensis (assembly GCA_019776745.2). Taxonomy (NCBI): domain Eukaryota; kingdom Viridiplantae; phylum Streptophyta; class Pinopsida; order Cupressales; family Taxaceae; genus Taxus; species Taxus chinensis. Next base: position 330,521,931 of record CM034150.1, on the reverse strand, counting down.
TCATCCCCTATGGTAGAGGTGTAGAGGTGGCAGATCCCGGAGCTATGAGGGAAACTAGATGGATAGACATGTCAGTGCTCTAAGAACCTCATCAGCCAGTTGCTTCTTTGACCATTGTTGACATGGAGGCCACACCGTACCAGACTATGGCAGGTATATGTGGCGAGGAGGCTCTTACGTTGATCTCCTACTCCACCACAGGGAAGCTTATTGATAGAGTGGGGCGAGTGGAGATACATCCCTTTGGCCAAGTTCCTCAGCAGTTTGGCCTACCTTACATGGGTATGCTTCCCCTAGTAGCGCCAGTATACATATCAATCTGAGAGGCCAGAGGGGGGCCTAGAGGCAAGGGTTGGACAGTGGTTACTCTTGGCATTCCTATTGCAGCCAGGAGGGTAGTACGTGCCAGAGGGAGAGCCGGTGTGCCTCAGGCACCCTTGATTCATATTACTGTGGGTCCTTCCCATAGAAGCGATGACCCCATTGACATAGACTCTGAGTCTGAGGAGTTTATAGGGGGAGAGACAGAGGAGGACAGTGATCCTGAGTGGCATGACACTCAGGATATTATGCAGGCAGCGAGGGCCGAGTAGAGTGCAGAGAGAGTGACTCTGGTTTTAGAGGATCCACTCTCCCAGGGCCATGGCAGGGAGGATGACTCCGTTGTAGGGCACTACATTGCTCCAGTCACAGGAGCAGCCCCTCAGTCAGTGGCGGCATCCGTGGTAGGTGCTGATCTTATAGATCCATCCTAGAGGCTTGGTGATCCGAGTAAATTACCCTTTCTCCTTTTAATGTTTTTTTTAGTTAGGATCTCCTTAGTTGTTATCTCTCCTTTTGTTTACTCTTGTGTTTTATCTCTTTTTTATTTCTAATTTTCCTTTGTTTCGTTTGTTTTGCAAAGACTGCTAACGAGTGGCGAGACTTGATTTGCAGGGTATGCACTGATACCCTGATGATCCCCATGGAGAGGACCCGTGCCGAGTTATGTGTGGATGCTGGGGAGCCCTCAGCAGTTGGTAGAAACACTGACATCTTTTCCTAGTCTAGCATGTGGCTAAGATGGTATCGACTCTTCGCATGGAGCTAGCGGGGTATAGGTGGCTGAGCATTTGATGAGGAGCCATTCTTGTGGTGAGACTATGGCTGCCCCTCAGGATCCTGAGCCCTCCGTGCACTTAGAGTGCCGGCGTAACCATATTCCTAGGCGTGGGCGTGCACCTTCAGAGGGATCTTGTAGGGATTGAGAAGCCACTTTGCTCTCATAGATTTTATATGATACATTCTTTTGTATATCTCGGGTTCTTTGAGTGTTTTGACCATGGTTAGTGCATGATGGCATTATATAGAAACTTTGATCATATATATATATTATTTTTGGATCAAAACCCTTGGTATCTATGGCTTACTTTCCATTTCCAATTTCCTTATGTAGATTATGATGTATGTATGTATGCTCCTTAGAATGTATGCAAATGGAGAACAAATGATGCAAGTGTTTATTTTCCTTTTGTATTTTATGATGATGATATATGATGATGTAGATACAATGTGATTTTGAATCTCAGTTTCCGTAAACAATTTTGGATACTTCATATTTGTTTTGGTAAAGTGATGAATATAAACCAGTATGATGAGAAAATAAACCTACCCCTACCCCCAACTCCACGCAACTAGTAATATGCGAGGGCTCATCACCGAGAGTTGGGAAGGGCGCAAGTTATGAGATGTGTTGAAATGATAGTGATGAAAGATAGACAAAGTTTTTGCGGAACCAAATTAGGATGCCACAAGCTTACTCCATTCAAGTGAATTCATAGTTTTGGATGCAACTTGCTTTGCGGTTTATCCAGACTTAGATCCTTAGATGGCCACATGGTAGACAAAATCTGGGTTTTTAGGATTTTGAATTCTTTTGGAATTTTGGACATCTGATTCATTTGTTTTTGACTCAAAGACTTTGAGATTTGAATTGTTTGTGTATGACCTTTTACATTTGTTTGTCAATAGGACCCCCTACACTTTGCCCCATGCTACTGGTAAGAAGCGTGGGTTTATCACCGTGGGCAAAGCATAGGCGAGTAAGGGCATTTCCATCCTTTCCCAACCCTACGTCACTAGTAAGAGACGCAAGCTCATCACCAAAGGTTGGTGGGGTAAGGAAATGTGTAAAATTAAAATTTTATGTTTTGATTAATATTTGACTTGTTTTCTTGAGTAAAATGTCAGTATGTGCTTATTTCCAAAAGAGATATACGTATGGGATAGATGTGACACCATGAAGCTTCTAGAACAAACCATAGGCAAGACACTTATCCTAAGAAGAAACCAAAAGTGAGAATAAACCAGTAGATCTTGGCATGATTACCATTAAGACTTTGTCATATCTAGCTTTATTTGATAAAATGATTCCAAGATAGTTTGATGATATTATAAAAATGGAGAAGTATGAATAGAGTGTTTATGCCAACAATATCATGAGTTTGTAATGAATTTCTTTGAGAACAAAATTCCTTGATCACAATTTGTGTACAAAACAAGTGGACAAAATGATCTTAATCTATATGAAGATGCAATGTAAATATAATTATAAATAGTGCTAGTTGCTTACGCGTAGAACCGCTTGAGGTGTAGGGAATTGACTGTTTTTCCAAATTCCTCACCTTCCGGCATACATAAGAGGTATGCACCATTTCCATAGTCCTTCATGACTCGGTATGGGCCCAACCATTTGGGTCAGAACTTTCTTCCTTCACCGGTCTTTTTGTCGATCCAGCTGTCTAGCCTTACAACTAGATGACCTTCATATATGTCGCATTCATAGAATTTATTTTTATACTACTGACACATCCGGTTAGCATAGGCTCTGTGCCACTGTTTAGCATCTAACCTATCTTCATCTAGGCTTTCTAGTTGGGAGAGACATTCTTCCCTGTAAGCGTCTTCATCTAGAATCCCTTGTAATGAAATACAGAGACTGCATATTTCAACCTCAAGTGGGAGAACTGCCTCTTCCTCGAATACTAGTGAGAAAGGAGTTGCTCCCATTGGTGTTATTATTGAGGTTCAATGGGCCCATGAGGATGGATATAAATTCAAGTGCCAATCTCATTTGTTTTCTTTCACCATTTTAAGGAAAATGGCTTTCAGTGTTTTGTTTGTCGCTTCAGCCTGTCCATTGGCTTGAGGGTAATACAAGGAAGCCGTATAATGACTTATTCTAAATTTACTACATAGTTCGCGAACTTCGTAATTTTTAAAAGAAGTTTTGTTATCTGAGATAATGACTTGTGGGATACCGTATCTATAAATGATTTGGTTCAGAATGAACTTGGCGATTACAGAACCCGGTACAGTGGTAAGAGGCATAGCCTCTACCCACTTGGTGAAAATATTTGGTGGCCATGATTATAAAATTATGGCCATTTGTAGATGAGGGAGAGAATTTCCCTATCAAATCAAGACCCCACGTAGAAAAGGGCCATGGAGTAGCAATTGGTTGTAGAGCTTGTGCTGGCATGTGAATCTCGTGGGAGAATTCTTGACACCTATGACACCTGCATACAAACTCTACTACATCGTGCTCTGGAGTGGGCTAGAAATAGCCCATTCGATGTATTTTACGAGTGGTGGCATGGCCACCGAAGTTACCTGCACACATTCCACTATGAGATTCATGGAGAATCTTCTTGGATTCTTCTGTGTCGACACATCTTAGGAGCATTCCATCGAATGTTTTTCGATAGAGAACTTGTTCTATAATGATGTATTTTGCTACGATAATGCGTAACCACCTTCTTTGTTATGGTGTAGCCCCTTCTGGATATGTATGGTCCATAATATAATTAATAATGTCAGTATACCAGGGACACTCAGAGATAGGAGGTCTGGTTTTAATGTAGTATACGCACTCATTGGGAAAGTCTAGATTTACTAGATCGCCTCTGTCTAATGGGTTATTAGCTAACCAATCCACGATGATTTTTCCCTTAACAGATTTCTGATTTACAAATGTTAATTCGAATTCCCCCATTAAGGTTATAAAACGTCCATCGTTTTTAGAAAAGGACCCTTGTGTGAGGAAAGTTCGTAAATGGTCCATTTTTATCATGACCCTTGTTTCTTGATTCAACATATAGTGTCTTAAGTTCTTAGTAGCAAAGAATATGGCGAGGCATTCTCATTCTTCTTGTGTATAACATGTTTTGTAGTCAAGAAACGTTCAGATAATGAAATAAATCACTCATTCTCTTTTTTTATCATCTTCTTGAGCCAACATACAGGCCAGCGAGACATCGGTAGCTTGTGAATATAAAATTAACGGGTGGTCTAGCTTAGGTGGCATTAGTGTAGGTGGTGATAACAAGAAATGCTTAACTGCGTCGAAAGATTCATTGCAATCTTCAGTCCAATCAATACTATAATCCTTCTTGAGTAGATTGTTGATTGGATGGATGGCGAAGCTTAAGTCCAGGATGAATCTCCAGATTGCACCAAGTTTTCCGAGAAATGACCTGATTCCAGATTCATTCGAAGGTGGGACCATTTCGAGGGCAGCCCAAATTTTGGTTGGATCAACATTTATCCCTCGTGATGATATGATGTAACCTAGGAGCTTCCCTCCTGTTACACCAAAGATGCATTTCTCTAGATTTAGCGTGACTCTGTATTCTATCAGATGTGAAAGAATGATGCGAAGTACCTCCGGATGGTCACAACGCTTCTTGGCCTTAGCCAACAAGTCATCTACATAGGATTCCACAATTTTATGAATTAGATCATGAAATATATATGTCATAGCTTGCTGGTACGTAACACCAGTGTTCTTGAGACCAAATGGCATAACAACATAGCAATAAGTTCCCCAAGGAGTTATAAACGTGGTTTTAGCTTGATCTTGTTCAGATATTCTGATTTGATTGTATCCCAAGAATCCATCCATGAGAGACAAAAGTTCAAATCCAGTTGTTGCATCAATAATGACATCTATGGATGGTAATGGGAAGTCGTCCTTAGGACATGCTTTGTTAATGTCTCGGAAATCTATGCAGATGTGTATCTTCCCCTTATTTTTGAGAACGAGAATGATATTAGATACCCATTGAGAGTAATCAAATGGTTTGATGAATCCTAATTGGAGGAGCTTTATCACCTCCTCTTTCACCATGAGAGCTACCTTAGGTTTCATTGGTCTTGACTTTTGTTTGACTGGCTTTATATCAGATTTAGTGACGAGATTGTGCACCGCAATGTGGGGTGCAACTCCTGTCATTTCCTTATAATTAAATGTAAAAGCCTTCTGATATTCCTTGAGGATTTGAGTGTTTATTTCTACTTCTTCTGGGGTTAGCAGGGATCCTAACTTCAATATCCTTGGTTCATCTTCCGTTCCGATGTTAACATCAATTGTTTCTTTGATTAAAGAGGCATTACCTTCTTCAAACTCAGGTGGCGCTGGAGGTAAATCCAAATCGTCCCCATTTTCTATTGTGCATACGCTAGGTGCCATTTGTGAGGGAAGCTCCATCATGGGATTTCTGAAGTAGGAAGACGAATGTGGGATTAAGGAAAAATCTATCATATGATAGGAGAGCTTGTAATGCCGCATAGGTGTTTAAGTAATTCAGAGTGGCCATATCACTATCAATGTGGTCTAGGATAGTGGATTTGTTTTCATTTCCGTTTAAAACAGAATTTTTCATTGTTTTTATCAATGGTTCATCACGAAGGGATACTATGAAACGGGTATCCTCTAACTTACTGTTTGGAGTAAAACGTGATGCTGAAGTTGCTATTGAATCAGCGAGAATATTTTGTCTCTCGCGGGATTGCTTCAATTGATATGAAGTCAAACTCCTTGCTTAAATCTCAATACAGTTGTTTTGTAAAGCTGTAAGTGCTCGGCTTTGGTTTTATATATCTCAGAGACTTGGTTTGCTACCAATTGTGAGTCTGCTAAGACTCTGATGTTATCAACACTGATTCTCTTAGTCTAAGATGAGGCCAAGGAGGAGGGCTTTGTACTCAGCGCCATTGTTTGTACATTCTAATTTTAGTTTAACGGCGAAAATCTTAGGACTTTCCCCTCAGGAGATGTAAGGATTATATCTGCCCCCAGCTCTGTAACGACACCTAGCCCCATCAAAATGGAGCAGTCCAATATTTAGGCTGGGGAGCATATGGAAATTAGGATATTTGTTGTATTAACATCATTCTACCTCTACCATGCAGAGATCCTACTGTTGGGAGAGAACCGACAACTAGGGAATATCCCATGCTTACAGAATCAAATGGTAAGAACATTGGTAGATCTTGTTCTATCAATTCAACGATTTTTGCAGTAGTTCCTAATGATACTGTTTCTATAGTGTTAGCCTCATCTTTGGGGGCTGCGGTTGCCTTGACTAGACTCAGAGTCTCAAGATCCGTTGTAGGAACCAACTTTTCCTCTGGTTTTGCGTCAGTAAGGTTTACTAAGTTGGTTTGTTGGGAGTTCAAACTCCGAGTGCACGCCTGGTCTTTTCTTTAAGTCAGCTAGGTGTACATCGAACGGTTTTAGATCACCTTTAGCTACAAATATCTTTCCTAAGATGCAAGAATCTTACTTCTTGGAATAAGGTAGAAGGGATTGCCTTCATACAGTGTATCCATGGTCGGCCAAGGATCATATTGTAGTTAGTTTCCCGATCTATAATATAAAACTCAGTCAAGATTGTTTTGGGTCTTAAGGTGACTGGTAGTATTATAGTCCCAATCGAAGTGGCTTTAAGGCTATCATAGCCTCTCAATGTATTTCAAGTCATGGAACAATTTGTTTCCCCATATCCTAGTTTTTCAAGGAAAGAGAAGGGGACTATGTTAACTTCCGCCCCATCATCAACCATTTCTCGTTTCACATAGTTGTTATAAACCCATACTTGTAAGTGTAAGGTTGGATCACCTCGGTGTGTAATCTCAGCATCTGCAGGAATTTTATTTATTTCGAATATGAATTTGACATCCTTATCCGCCTGCCCAGGAGGATGAATATCAAAGTCTATATGATTTACCTATGTTTCAGGAGGTGGAGTGATGTTAATTAAATGACCTAAACCCAATGCTTCTAGAAGAGAAGCCCTGTGGGTAGGAGAATTCTTCAGTAAGTCCGAAAATGAAATGTGTGAAAAGGTTTTTCTTAGGTTGCTAATTAAATCATAGGCACCCACAGGCTTTGCTACTATTTGTTGGAAGTCCTATCTATGTCCCTGGCAGGTGGCTTAGGACTTGGCTAAGAGAAATACTCTCGCGTCCTTGTTACAACTTTGATGGGTATTGTTCGGCGTCTAACTCTACTAAACTGACTATCTTAGGTCGTGGCTGACTTCCTAGGTGTGGCACAACTAATGGATTTGGCGAAGTTAAAGCTTCATGATCATTGTTTCTCATGCCATTATGCTCTTGTTCGTCCCAGTTAGATTTAGCCTATTGTTATCGTGATTTGGGAGCGGATCATTAAAGATCTTGTAGGGGTGCATTCTTGAGGGGAAACTACCCCTGTGAAAAGCGTATTTGATGCTGGTGACGTAGGATCTGCCAAGAACATATCCATGAAGAAGTTGTCTTTGTTCATCTAGCAAGCATTGCATGAATTTATTGTAATCACGGCATGTTCTAGTGTCATGGCCCCGAATTTTGTGGAAACCACAATACGAATTAGGATTATAATTCCTAGTTTGTTGGTTTGGTGCGTATTGTGGCCCAAAATTTTGATCAAACCGTTGTCTATTAGGATTAAAATTTTGCGTTTGTTGTCTTTGGTTTGAATTCTGGTTTTGGTACCTAGTTGAATTTTGGCTTGGACCCTATGTAGGGATTTTCCATTCGTTGTTGTTGTTGATGAGGATGGTTAAAATCCACTGTATTGATTGTCGAGGTAAAGTTGTTGTTTCGTTGGTTGTTTATTTGTGACGTGAAGTATTGACAACATTTACCTTCTTAGGCTGGTTAGTTACTCCATCTATTGTTACACCCCACGATTTTTATTAAGGATTTTAGGTCCTTGATTGACATTCGTGGTAGTAGGATAAGTTGTAGTGTTCTAGTTGGAGGTGACTAACCTCCCATTTGCTCCATATGTTTTGCGACCACTATCAATTACCGCTTGATCTATTTAGAGAGCGTTCTCAAGAACTTCATCGTAAGTCCTTAGTGGGAACTTCTGGACTTCTTCCCTTCACTTCTCTGTTGAGAGAATGAAGGAATAAATCACATAGTTCCATTTGGTCCATATTTGGAGCACTGGCTAAAGAATAAAGAACTGTACGCCATCTCTGAATGAAATGAGAGATAGATTCATTATGTTCCTTCTTAATGTGTAAGAACTCCCTGAATCCTATTCTTAACAGTTTGTTCATGTCAAATGCTTTAATGAACTCTAAAACGAGTTGTTTAAAACGAATGGATGGAAGCCTCAGGTATTCTATAATATCAATCGAGAGCAATGCCTTCCAAGGTTTTTGGGAATATTTTAGCAACAACCCCATCCCAAGGGAGTAGTTCTCGTATGGTTGTAGCATAAACCTTGATATGCGCATTCGGATCTCCCTCACCTTTGTACTTGGGTAAATCGGGAAGGGGTCTTGGAAGCATGACGCTTCATATGGTGAAGTCTAAGGGCTCTTTCAAATATTCTGAATAAGTCCCTATCGCATAGGTTTCGACCATTGATGGTGCTTGTTGAGGGAGTGGTGGTGGAATGGGTTGTTGATATGGCGTAACGTATGCGTTGGTAGGCACATAAGGAAACACCTGTGTTTGAGCAAACATGCCAGGAGAGGAGAACATATCCCCTTGCGGTGATTTGGAGTACATGTTTAAGTATGACGGGGTATTGTCCAAGAATGGATTGTTTTGTACTAAACCAGGAGGAATGGTGTTAGAGATGGTGGGTCTAGTTGGTGTTTGTTGTGAATACTGAGGAGTCATGCCTAACGTACATATTCTTGTGAGGAGGTCTACCTGGATAGGATGATGTGGAGGATTAGGACTTATCCTGCCTGCATGAACTGAGAATGTTGACTAACTTGGGCAAGTTCTAACCCCCTAACCTTTGTCTACTGAGAGTTGAAATGACTTCATTTGGTGAAGCCCTGATACTTTACCTTGGCGGCATTTGTTGTATATTTTGATGTTGTATAGGTATATGATACCCTGCTATGAACTGACCATTGTATTTTCAAGTTTCTTCGAGGGTATTTCCTATATGTAGTGGTATGGAGGTATTTTATTAAAAAGAGGCCTCGGGTTGTGTTTGTAAACTCCTTATAGGTGGGTACATACTCCGAGAGTGTTGTTCATTCCTAGGATAACGTATTGATTGTTCATCATCTAAAACCAGGTATGGATCTGATTGTCTATTAATTTGTGGTCTAAGCAGCACCTAAGGAGATGAACCAGATTCTCCAGTGAATGTCATATTATTCAAGCCTGAAAGCTCTATTTTTTGTGTTTGAGTGAGCAGATTTAACTCCTCAGTTTGAAAAGATGAGTTATATCTGATCCTTGGAGTTTGTGTTGACAACTGGTTAGCTGAGTAGTTGTCACCCCATACTGAGAGTGAGGGTGATGATTTCCTATTTTGTTGGGCGTAGTATGCCTCAAGGCCCAAGAGGGGCCTACCATATGCATCGAATCTTGACATATACAGGGGGTATATGAATACCCACAGAATAATGGCAAGGAGCAAAGGTGATAGTGAAAATTGATGAGGTAGTACAAATCTGACTCCAAATCAGAAGGTAGAAAGTTCATGTCGGGTTCACCAATTTTGTACGACGGAAAATTGACAGGTGATCTTGGGAATCTACAAGTAACTCTTCCTCGCACCCGACCTCTCGAGGTTGTGCCGAGACAGCCGGTGGGGATGAAATATGTATGGGATATAGACAAACTAGTTAGGTAATCTAATGTCTTTGACGCGCACTAGTGGAAATTGTGAATCTAAGGCAAAGAAGGCCCTCCTAACCTGAACTGGTGTGATAGATCGATCAGCAAGGATGACTGCTCGAAGGCTTCAATCAATATCAAGCTCTGGCGTGATTCGGTCTATAGGTTATGGAATACGTGGAAAATGTCTTGGGATAGTTTCGTGTATATCCCCAGATAAGGTCATAGGGCAGATGGTAAATATAGTTGACTCTATGGGCAATTCTCTAGCCTAGTCCAGAACTCCTTAGCTTTGTTAGCTGCTATGTCTAATAAGGATAACTGTGTGATGATGATAGGTGGAAGTGGAGTAGATCTGAATACTAGTGTGCGTAGGCTGGTGTCTATATCTGATTCACTTACGGATTCGTTGGGTTGCACGATTTGTGGATCACAACCATAGACTCTTGGTTGTTGTGGTCCTGCTATGGTCATGTACGAATTCAGTCCCTGATCCCTAGTATCCAATAATCATATGCTTTCTCAGCCTCTATATTCAAAATTAATAGTTGTTTGATCTTCTCATAGTACCTCACAGGCGTTCTTGCAACCTGAATTCTTAGGCTAGTATCTATGTCTGTGAGAATGTCTCCTTCATCTGGATGTGGGACCAAAGGATCACAACCAAACGTTTTCTCTCTTTCAAGCTCTTCTACAATCATGTGGATATTTTTATAGGGTAATCTGTAATTTGGCTGATTTGACCAAAACGCATGTGCTTGATTGTCTTCTATGTTTAATCCCCTCAACTGAGAGCTGATCTATTGTAAGTCTGTTGTTGTTTAGAAGACTTGGATTCTAAGATTCTGGTCTATGTCAACTATTGCTGTGACGAGATTGGGTTGAGGCACGATTGGCTCGAATATGTATTCTCTGGGCTCCCTAGGTCCCGTGATTGTCATAAAAAAGAAATAATGTAAACAAACTGCATTAAAGTGAATTTAACTACGTGAAATATATCTATAGCATATATTATTTCTCTATTTTTGTATTTTCTGATGAACTTTTCGAATGAATTTAGCAACTAATTTAATACATCTAGAAATTGGCAGCTAAGATAACAATTTAAAACAAACAAGATAACCGAGTATAGCTATTTGTCTGTACAATTTGTAGATCTACTCTAAACAATGAAATAAATGATCTAATCTATTTGCAAGACTCTTGATCCTACCTCAGAAGTGAGGAATGAATCATAGTCACTCAGAAACTATCAATCCCCACAACTTCCTCGGCAATATCAAAAGTAAAATTAACTGAAATAAAGCAATTAACTACTCTATTTGATATGATTCTAATTTAGAAATTTGAAAGCTAGAACCTGGATTCCGCAGAATAGTGGTGAATCCGATGGTGTGTGTGATTTTATCCCCTCAGTGTGATCTCCTTGTTCCTTCATGTTCTCATGGATCCAAAAAAGCATGTAATGCTAGCATCAACAAAAGTATATATTGGGACAAAGGTAGCTCAAGATACAAACTGAATACAATGCGAGTAGGAGATGGATAGCGCAAGAGTACAGAGCTTGGCTTATGTAATTCCTAGTGGGATTTATTGTGAGTCATGCAACATGAAACGTCCAGAACCTGAAACTATCATGTTTGAAGAACAAAACTTGCAACTTTAATGGCTTCCTATTGATAAACAGACTATCCTATTCTAATGGATTGGATGGATATGTGGCTTACTAACATTAAAACAATGCTAACTAAGAATTCTAAGCAAAATGAAAACTAAATCTATTGCAAATAGAAATCAGAGGCAAATTGAGGGGCCATTTGCTTGAGCACAAGCCAACTATTTATAGCATTTGCATTTACCCAAGGTAAAAACCAAATAGAACTCTTAAACTATAAACAATGGCAAAACACTATTCTAGGGAACCAGAATCATAAATGCAAGCTTATGGCGGTGAAAGAAAGCTGGTAAAATGTTGAAATTATGTGAGTCGTGTCAAAAGAGCTTTCTAGAAAACACATAAAGGACCGGCGCCATGAGCAGGGTAGCGGTTACAAGACCGCCACCCTGTTCAGGGTGGCGGTCACGAGACCACCGCCCAGGCAGGGTGGCGGTTTCATCACTGAAGAGCAAAAGGCCAAGAAAAGAGGGGAAAAGGAAAAAAAAAAGCACGCAGGGGCTAAACAAGGCATGTAGGATGTTAACGCATACTTGGAGCTCTTTTCTGGATCCCGAACACCTTGCGAGGAGACCTGTATCATCATTGGGGCACCTGTTACGTTATTTTGGCAGTACAGTACCTTAAAATTTTGGGTACGTACAGGTACAGAGGAAGGAAAAGTTTTGGAGAAGAAAATTGCTTCATCAAAGAGCCAGTGATGCCTCCTATAGGTTCCCTAAATTCCTTGCAGTATCATAACCTCCTGTGTAATCTCTAGGTAAACGGAAAGATTTTTTTTCGTTAGCGCTCTCTACACCAGGAAAATTTCCATCTAGAGCATTTTCTGGTTTATAGAAATAATATTAATTTTTGTTTTAAAAATCATTCTCCCCATTAGGGGTTTAGTCAATAAAATTTAGTGACACTATTAGTCACACCAAATAGTGGCAGGAGAATCAAATTTGGAGGACTATGTTATTATTTTTCCGTGAAGTATTTTCCACCGAGCTCCTATCAAGTCTCCCCATCAATCCCTTAATCGATTTGTGCCATTAAATTCCTGACCAAAATTTACATCGAGTTGACAGGTTGCATTGTGAACTGATCAGATTTGTTAGCATCGAGTTGCATCCTATCTGGCAAGCTGAGTAGATCTTCAACTATGTTCAGCATTTCATTTAGCATAAAGTCAAGTTTTCTGGAGCTGAGCCGATAGTCCCTACATTTCCAAGCCAAGCCAACATTGGCATTGAGACAGTTTTTCTAGCTACAAGTTGATCTTTGACATGCATGTTTTCTATGTGACTGAGTAGCTCACGCTTGTAGCCGAGCCATCCATCATTGATGTTTCATTGGCTTTCTCCACACAAATGACTGAGCCAAGGTGAGCAAATCCTGTAGAGGCAACTAAGGCTCAAATATTCAAAGCGGACAAGTTTTACATTTGAAGTCAAGTCTTGCATACCGAACCTGCAACGAAAAAAAATGACTGAGCTTTGTTTAGAGAAAAACATTTCCTCCTCAAGAACTCCCTATTAGTCGAGTTGTCCCCAGTAGAAACTGTAACCTGCGAACCTATAATAGAAATAAAACAAAAACAATCAAGCAGAAGGAGATAACAAAGCTAGATCTAGTTTCTATGTAAACCCTAAATCTACCCATCTCTCAAATAAAATCCACGTGGGTCGAGCCGCTGCATAGGTCAGTTGGGTTTTACCTGATTTAAATAAAACATTCTTTATTTCTGAGCATAATATTTTGATTTAAAACATATAGAGATTTGGTGGAGAAAATAGTAAGACTGACATAGTTAAAGGCTCTCTAAACCACTTAGCCTTAATTAAACAAGCTACTACAAATAGCAGAGAAAACCCTAAAATAGAGAAAAACAAATCTCCCAAAGTGCTTATTTTTTTATTCTAAGCAACATTTGCTGAAGGGGGTACACCTAAAAATTGCATTTTCAGCTATTTTATTGCAATTTTGGCATAGAGGGTTGTATTGGGCTCTGGAGGCCACCAAGGTCTGAAAAACAAAAAAATTACCTACCATTCAATTTTTCCTAATTTTTGAATGTAATTTGTATACTTCAATATATTGTACTAATTTGCAGGTTTCCATAGTCAACCGCAAACATTATAACTACTCATAAACTGAAAGAGAATTGTAATACAAAAGAGTGAAATTTGGTTCTAAAACACTCACAAGATCCTAGATCTCATTCGTAGCGTTCAGTATTTACAGTACCTCTAGGAAGTGCTTGCGGGTAAATCTGTCATGACTATTACTGCACTTAACACCTAATATAGCTGCAACAACATTGTCTAGGAATTGATCCTTTAAATTAACAGGGAGTAATAAGGACACAATGCACACACTATGAGCCTTTTGATCTGTCTGTGAATGATTACACGACATAAATCTGGACTGAGAAATTATCCAAGTATATAGCAAAGTTACGCACATGTATGTGGATATTTCTTTGATCCAGTGTCAATAATCACACAGACCCATTTCAGTATTGTCTTGGTACCACGTATTAAATTCTTTCACTTATGTTAATGCCTCTTTCACATACCGCTAGGTATATAGAAAGGGCGAGCTTCCTCCACGTACCATCGGGTATATCAGAAGGGCGTGTATATAGAAATGTTTGGTATATCAGACTTACGGTATATAGATTGGGAAACCTTATACCTGGAGTGATAAGAGCCTAACTCTATTAGTTATTTCTACAAAATGGGCACCAATTCCCCCAAATTGTTTCTTCCAAATTCACAACTACTCAGAGGAAACAACTATGCTGCATAGAAGACAAAATAAAGACACAACTTGAGTTTTAAGAGATCTGGCCTATTGTGAATGGTACTCTTACCAGATCAACTAATGATACAACACAACAATGATAGTTTGATAAAGTAGATCAGAAGGCCAAAATCATCATCTTGTTTAGAATGTCCGATGATGTGCAACCCCACATTTGAGATGCCAAAAGATCTAAAGAAGCATGGGATACATTGAGCATGGTATATGAGGCCAAAAAAAAGAATGTCATACTGAATTTGTAGATTCAGTTACATACACTAAAGTTCAAGAAAAATGAAAAAATCAAATCTTTCTTGAGAAGAGTTGTAAAATTGAGGGCTTCACTTCTAGCTCTAGGAGAAGCGGTCATAGATGAATCTTACATTCCAATTTTTATGAGATCTCTCTCTTCTTCTTACCACATTATTTTAACAACACTAAACTTATCAGATACGACAGTTAATTTTGAAAAACTGGAAAACCTAATGCAGCAAGAGGAAGTTATGCATAATAAGTGTTGGTGCTCAAATTAGTCTCACCCTGTTTGTCATTTAATTTCCTCAGTTTGGGGCCTGTATCATGTTTTCTCTCTCCTTGTATTGATGCTTGAAGATCAGTTCCATCCTTGGTCGAGGATCACTTAAAAGTATAGAATTTGTTTTTTCATCCTCTATCTGTGTGAAAGACTTGTAACTTGGGCGTAAGTTTGGGTCTTTTCCCTTCTTTCCATTTTTCCATAGTCACGTTTTGTGGCATAATAGGATGTACATGGGTGTGTAAAAGGAAAAGCAGGGATGGCCAATTTAAAGACATATACAGAAGGGCGTGCAAGGTGAGTGCATGGGGATAGAAAAGAAGGCATGCACATGGGAAGAAAGGAAGAAACAAGAGGGCCCACACCTATTTGGGGACCGGCCCTTAAGTTTTATTGTGTAGAAGTGTCGGGGAGACACGTGTAAGTTCCCACTACCTTGCGCTAACTTAGATAAATTTTTCATGCGGTCGGTACAATTTTGGTAGACCAAAGACACGTGGAGGGAAGGCACTCATTTGAGGGTCAGCCTCAGGATCCCACCTTAACAATTGCGATAGGGAGACATGTGGAGGCTTCTACCAGCTCTGTTCTATACTTAAACTTTTCAAAGTAATTTTCTAAGGACTGAGAAACATGGTGAGCCCGCGCTTGTTCAAGGTCTCCACGTTTGGGCACCATCTCAAAATCGCACCATGAAGACATGTGGAGGCTTCTATCGGATCTTCCCATACTTGGATTTTTCAAGAAAATTTCTAAAGGCCTAGGACATGTGAAGGGACTGTGCCTATTTGGGGACTGGCCCCTAAGTTTTATTTTAAAGAAGCACTAGGAGAACACTTGGAGGCTTCCACTCACTCTTCCCTTTGTTTGGAATTTTCAACGGACCAAAGAAAAATGTCTTGGACCCTAGACACATGAAACCTTCCACTAAACTTTCAAATTTTTTAAAAAACTCTGCTGGACTGAGACACATGTTGAGCCCGCACTTGTTTGGGGTCTCTAATTTTGGTGATCATCTCAAAATGTGCCATTGAGACACGTGGAGGCTTCCGCTGGCTCCATTTTACACTGAGAATTTTCAAAGGACAAAAGGAATTTTTCTTGGGTCCAGGGCACATGGAAGGACCACTTTGTTTGGTACTTGCCTCTATGTTTCTCTTTTGCAGTTGTGCCACGGAAACATGTGGATGATTATGATATAAAGTGGAAAAGGTGCAGAATCAATAGTTGTTGTGTATTGCGTCTATTTTTTCACCATTTTTTCTCCAAGAATCCTAGAGATGTGAATATGCACTATTTTTCACCATTCTTTGATAAAATTCCTTGTCATCTCTATCTGTAAAGTTCCATATGATGGATTTAGAACTTAATTTGTGAGTCTAAGGATTGTTAAGGTCTATATTTTGAATTTGGAATTGCTCAGGTACTTGCAAAAATGGGAATTACAAGAGGAGATGGATGCAGGACAAATTTTCAGAGGAAATAAAGGGAAAAGGATGAAATGATAAAAGTTACAGGCACAAAATATGAAAAAGGTGTTGCCTCGAGAGAAAAAAGGATTACCTGTCGGATCCAACTGTGCAGAATCTCCATAAAATGATTAAAAGGGGGATTTATCACATGACAGAATTAGAATAATTAGAAGGATTGCCAAAAATTTATGACATGGCATCCTAGTCATTAGTCGAGGGCCCAAGAAACGTGATCAGTTCACAATTGGTCCAAGTGGCAGCTTTTGGATCTGAATTCGTTAAATGTCGTTGTCTGAAAAAAATTAGTAACAAACAAATGTCCCTCAAATATTCTTCTCTTTTGGGGGGAAAATTGAGTGAGAAAAATGTATAAATGTAATGAGATTACTCTTGCAAAGGGTCAGAGTTTGAATTCCTAAGAGAAAATTTGAGAAAGTCATCTTCATGAGATTCCTGTGTGCAAGTGCTGTTTTTAAACTAATGCTAATGAAAACAAAGACTAACACCTAAATAGTCTTAATTAACAAGAATTAAACAACATTATAAACACCATCATGATAAGAATTAAACAAGGGTTAAATGCTAGCATTCATCAATACAAACTTTGAAACTAACAGTGCTAAATATCTAAACTCCTCTATTCTCTAACAACAAATAAATGAATGGACCTAAGTAAGCTCCATGGCTATAAAAATAGTTGTCCTTAGTATGCCAAGTAACCTAGGAATGAGGGCCTATCAAAATTGGGCTACAAGACCCCTTTGACACCTCCCATATGACCTAAGCACTTAAGAAAGAGGCTTAACTCTTCAAGATGATGAACTCTCAAAAGGGCAAGGTGCAAGCTCTTAGTCTCTTTGCTATATGCTTTGCATTTGCTCTCTAAGGAGTTTAGGTGTGAGTAAAAAGGTAGGTGGAGGGATCTTTATATAGCCCAAAGGATAAAGGATTCAACACATTCTCATGAATGTGGGATAAAGGTAAAACATGATTAGGAGTGGATAAGGTTGCTTTATTAAAGGTAACCTTACTTTAGAAGGGTTTAATACATGTTTAGCAAGTCATGGGAGTTGGGGGGTGCTTTAATTAATCAAAGGTGATTAATTAATAAGTAGGTGTAAGCTTATAGAAGACAATTAGAAGAATATTAGTGTGATTTAGGCTATTAAAAATGGATTAAATCAATTAAATATTGATTTACTAGTTAAATGAAGGGGAAGACTAATTAATTAATAATAATTAATTAATTTAGATAGAAGAGGTGATTTATTAATGGAAGGTCGTTAATTAGGGTATTTTTTGGATAGGAAACTTAATTAATTAGCTTAGTGTAATTAATTAACTATGTATGAGGGAAAATGAGTGCTTTTGACGATATGTCGTTGATTTGCGAGAAAGGGGATAATTAGTGCAATTTAAGTATTTAAATTACTTGGGTGTAATTATAGGTGTCTACATTTGCCCCTCTTTGGGGTGGCGTAAGTGATGCCACTTCAAAGATAGTATACATAAGAGATTTTGAAGGGATAGAAGAAAAATTAGGAGGGAGAGATGCCCCCTCGAGTGTCGATGGGGTGAGGGAAGAAGCCGATCAATGATAAAAAAGGTGAGATATAGGCAGAAGAAGGGGGATGAGGCAGAATGCCTCGATGAGAGGGAGAATTAGGGGTGAAAGGGAAGTGGTGTAGATGAAATATGGATGAGGGGGGAGAAGAGCTTAACCTCAAGCCACTTATTTTTTTGGAACAAATTTGATGTCATCATATTGCCATAGGAACTACATCATCGGTCCTTATGAAAAATATAAGCATACGAAAAAGGTAGAATGACATGAAAAGCCATACTACGAATAATTTTCCATTGCTGAAAGTACCAAATCCACGCAACATACAATAATGCAATGCAATACGAGAAGGAAACAAGCTCATATAACAGGGAAAATAAGTACGAACGCACATATCCAACCCAACAATGGTCAAGACAGTTGTACAAATGTTTTGTTATCAGTGTTGAAGAGATCCACAAGTTCATGATTAATGAAAAGGGTTAAAAATGATGCCCCAAGCAAGGATACATGCAAGGGGAAATGAAAATGGACATGGGGTCCATGAAAAGCGTTTGTGTGCAATGAAACAACACCAGGTAACCAAAAGTGCCCCAGAGTACAGATGAAGCAAGCAGTTAGCTTTTGTGAATGGTTGTGAATCCAGTGATCCATGAGTCATATTAATTGGGGAAGATGTGAGACAAACCAATAGGATATGGAGAAAATACTATGTGTAAGACACAAGTTTTAGCTTTTTAGGAATTTTTTGAAAAATTTTGCCTTGTTTTTGGATTTTTTTGATATAGTAAATGTTTGTATTGTTTTGGCTTTCTGAACCATTATAAACAATAGAAGAAAGGAGAAGAATAAAAATAAGGGCCTAGGGGAAACAAAAAGTGCCCTAGGTGGAAGAAAAGAGAAACAAATGACAAATAATGTCCTTGTTTAGTGGAAAAATTAAGAAAAAATAATTATTTGAAAAATAATTATTTACGAGGGTGTGAAGAAGAATAAAAATTGTCAGGGAGCAATAAAATTGTCTGGGGGAGAAGAAAGGGGTATTTGACAAAAAATTCCCTAATACCATGAAAAATAAGAGAAAAATAGTTATTTAATTAAAAATAATTATTCCACAACGAATAGAGGAGAAAACGGTGAGCTAAACGGGTGTCCCAACCATCTAATCGGTGAAAAACAGGTTAATATACCGCCCAGGGGGGGTAAAAACATCACAATCAATTCATTTTAACTGCTCAGTTTAGAAAACTTACCATGAGGCTCTGACACTCAAGAGAGATGGTGATTGCACATGATCGTTTGAGGCATGCTGTAGAAAACTTAGCATTTTTGTTTATATATGATGTATAGATGATGTTGGATGTGATTATAGTGATGGTAATGTGATGTGAATGATAACAAAATAGATCACATGCAAGAAACACAGCCAAATGCTATAAAGAACACCAAGAATTAATGCAATACGCAATGAATCACCATGCCTTATTAACAAGTAACAAAACACAACCAAATGCATTAAGAAAGAAATAAAGAATTAACACACTATCATGTCGAAACCCACTACAATATGCACAAGTAAAAATGAATCTATTCTAAGCAAGAAAAGATAAACTATGAAAAAGTACACTCAAACAACAAACAACTCAAAAGCAATCACGCAAAACACTATATTAGCAATAAGCAAAGCAAGAAAACAAGACAATGCAAGTAAATTTTTTTGTAAGATATGTTTTCATAAACTGATTTTCTATTGTTTAGGTTTTTGTGAAACAATTTTATATTGTTTTTGTGTTTTTTGAAAAAAAATTCTATTGTTTTTGTGTTTTCTCAAAACAATGTTCTATTTTTTTGTGTTTTCCTCGAAACAATTTTCTATTGTTTTTGTGTTTTTCTCAAAACAATTTTCTATTGTTTTTGTGTTATCTTGAAACAATGTTCTATTGTTTTTGTGTTTTCCTCAAAACAATTTTCTATTGTTTTTGTGTTTTTAACAGTTTTCCAAAGCTATGTGCAGGTAACCAAGAAAGCATGGATGCGCCCAATGTTAGGTGGGGAATATACAAGGGTAGAAGCCACGCGATTATGAACAAGAAGGTGAAGTCATTGATTTTCCCCCAACTTAAGATGGGAAATAACAAAAGCCCACATCCCTTACAGACGAATAGAAGAAGGCAAAGCCAGATCAAGGCTATACAAGATGGTGTGCACAAGGAAACTCGAAGGCAGAACTAGGTCTAGGACAAATACAACTACCCTTCTAATACAAAATGCTTGTGAACAACGAATCCTCCCGAGGTGCTGAAAACTAGTTTTCACCCAAGGACTTGTCCAAAGTGCCACAATTGCGTGGTTTTCACTAGTGGATGACCTATTTTCTCTTTTTCTTTTTCTGATTTTTTTTATGTTTTTTGTATTTTTGTTATTTTTGTGCCATGTTCAAGCATAGAACTTCTTAAGATGCATGGCATTCATTAGCTCTCAGAGCTCATCACCATTGGGGTGAGCCAGTTTATATGCCCCGGTGCCGTACTTGGCAACTATGACATATGATCCTTACCAGTGTGGTTTGAATTTCCCTTTCTTTTCTCACTTTGCTCTAGTGTTGAATTGGTTCTCCTTCATAACTAAATCACCCACCTCAAACTAGAGAGGGATGATTCTCTTGTTGTAGTTGCGGGAGATTCTGTGTTGATATACCTTTAGGTGATTAAGAGTGCAAATGCGCCTCTCATCCAGGAGCTCTAACTCAGCCAATCTTGCCACTCGATAATCTTCATCCTTATCTAAATAGTCCCAAAGAGAAATTCGCAGGGATGGGAGTTCGATTTCTAAAGGGATGATAGATTCTATCCCAAACACTAGGGAATATGGCGTCGCACCCGTAGGAGTGTGAATTGATGTTCGGTAGGCCCAGATGGCTGGGTGGATTTGTAGGTGCTAGTTTCGAATGGTTTTGCTAACTATCTTCTCCATTATCCTTACCAAAGTCTTATTTGTTGCCTCAGCTTGTCCATTACCCTAAGGGTAATATGACATGGACCATTTCAATCTAATTTCAAATCGTTGGCAAAGACCTTTCACATTTTTGTTCTTAAATGACTTCCCATTATCTGTGACAATGGCTACAGGGATATCATATCGGTAAATAATGTGATTCATGATGAATTTAGAAATCTGTGCTCCTGTGACATAGGTTAAAGGGACAACCTCCACCCATTTTGTAAAGTATTATGTAGCTGTGATGATATGTGTATAACCATCAGATGAGGTAGGAGTAAGATTACCTATTAGATCAAGTCCCCACTTGGAGAATGGCCATGAGGTAGTGATTGGTTGCAATGGTTACGATGGAGCATGGATGAAATTTCCATAATTTTGGCAACGCACACATTTTTTAACATAATTACAACAATCAGTTTCCATGGTGGGCCAGTAGTAACCTACTCTTAATATTTTCTTAGCCAAGACCATTCCATTTGTATGTGCTCCACATACTCCTTCATGTACTTGTTTAATTGCCTAGATTGATTCCATCACATCCAGACAACATAACAGATTCCCATCATAGCCATGACGATAAAGTGTATCTCCTAAAAGGGTGTAATGGGCTATCTGGAAAATCAAGCTTTTCTTTTCAGAACAGGAGATATTGGGAGGGAAATTATTGTCCTTAAGATAGGTGAAAATGGGTCTGTACCACGGGGGATAAGGACCAACAACCTCACAAGCTAGGAAAGATTCTGGCACGTCATATGTGGGCTGGTGTAGATTTTCTACAAAAAATGGCATATCATTGTTCCCTAGTAGAATACGAAGCATAGATCCCACCGTTGCCATAGCATCTACCGATCTATTCTACGCTCTTGGGATCTTCTCAAAGGTAATGCGCATAAAATACTCCTTCAGAGTTTCCACCAACTTCTTATAAGGTATGAGCTTGTCATCCTTAACTTTATACTCATCATTAACCTGTTTGATGATTAGCTATGAATCACCTACAACCTTAACATGTTGAATATTCCACTTGATGGCTAGCTTCATCCCTGAAATGAGTGCTTCATATTCCGTAATGTTGTTCATGCAAGGGAAGGCCAAGCAAAAAGCTTGCGGTATAGGATCACCCGAAGGAGTAATAAGGACCACTCCTACACTTGAACCATGAAACGTAAAAGATCCATCAAAATGTATCTACCATATGATAGATTCTTTAATGTAGAGCAAAGATGCATCTAGCAGATTCATATTCAAAGGTTCTGTGCTTTGCAAAGGTGCTTCTGCTAGTTGGTTGGCAATTACTTGTCCTTTAACTGATTTTTGATGGATAAATTCTATATCAAACTCACTGAGTAGAATGATCCAATTAGCCATTCTACCTATGAGGGCAAGTTTGGACAATAAATACTTGAGTGGGTCAACCTTGGATATGAGCTTGGTCTTAGTATTTAGTAGGTAATGGTGAATTTTTTGAAAGGTAAAAACAATGGCCAAGCAAGACTTTTCAATATGAGGATAATTACGTTCATAGGTGATGAGGGTGCGACTCAGATAGTACACTATTTTCTCTTTATGGCTAAGGTTGTATTGGGTGAGAAATGCACCAATAGCGTATTGTGTAGTGGAAATATAGAGAAAAAGTGGTTCTCCCAGAGTGGGAGGCATGAGGACAGGTGGATTAGCCATGTACTGTTTAAGCAAAGAAAAGGCTTACTGTTGTTCGGGTCCCCAGATGAAAGTGACATCCTTCTTAAGAAAAAGAGTGAATGAGTGACATTTATCTGCAAGCTGGGAGATAAAGTGGCGAATGGCTTGAATTTTCCCCTGTAAGCTACGCAGTTGCTTGATATTATAAGGTGGAGGCATTTATGTGATGGAAGAAACTTTAGCATGGTCTACCTCAATACCTCGTCTTAACACAATGAAGCCTAATAATTTCCCAGATAGCACACCGAAGAAACACTTCTTTGGATTCAATCTAATTTTTTATTCATGCAGGAGTTCAAAGATACACCGCAAAATGATAGGATGATCCTCTCTTGTTTTGGACTTTCCTAGGATGTCGTCTACATAGTCTTCCATGATGTCATGAATCATATCATGAAATATTATTTTCATGTCCCGTTGATAAGTTTCTCCCGCATTCTTAAGGCCAAATAGCATCACCTAATAATAGAAAGGTGCCCCAAGGAGTTGTGTAAGATATTTTGTGTTGGTCTTCCTCAGTGATCTTAATTTGATTATAACCTGAAAAGCCATCGATAAGTGATAGCATTTCATACCCTATGGTTGAGTCAAAAATCATGTCAATGTTGGGCAATGGAAAGTCATCTTTAGGGAAAGATTTATTGATGTCCCTAAAATCTGTGCAGATTCAAATACCAATAGGTTTCTTCTAGATAGGAATAATGTTCGATATCCATTCAGAATAATCAATTGGCCTGATGAATCCTCCTGTAAGCAACCTTTCCAACTCTTATCTAACTAACAAGGCCACTCTTGGGTGCATCTTTCAGAGCTTTTGTTTGATAGGCTTAGCATCTGCGTGCACAACCAGGTTGTGCATGACCAAAGTTGAATCTATGTCGGGCATGTCTTTGTAAGACCGTGCAAACACATCAATAAACTCTCGCAGTAGCATAGCAAACATCTTTTATTCTCTGGCTGAGAGAGATGCTCCCAATTTTACTATCTTGGGATCTTCTTCGGTACCAATATTGACATCAATGGTTTCTTCAACTAAAATTTTTGATAAATCCTCCATATGTGTAGGATCGGGAGGTAGGTTGAGATCTTCATTCAAGGATGTCTCTATGAGATTTTCATCCTTGGTGTGGTCACTTTTTTTGTCCTTTGATTTTCTTATTTGTTTGTCAGCCAGTGCCTCAAAGAGGTTTTCACTGTGTGACTGGGACTTTGATTTTTGCTGAGGATTTCCTTTAGAACTCTTTCCCTCACTTTTATTTAAATTTTACTAACCATGAAGTTTAACCTCCTCGCCGAAGTAGGCGTAGGTGTCTAAGTTGATAAAGAAACCTTTCTTGTGATCTCCAATGGGAATTGTATCCCTTATGCCCATGAACTCTGCAAAAGCCTCGTCATTCTCGAATAAATCTAGTGGCACGTGACATTGTTGGTCCCATTCAACAAGGGAAGGGTACATAAGGTCAAGGATTGGTTGAGTGGGGGTTATGGTCAGGACAAAGTTATTCTTGAAAAGGTTCATGGAGGCCAGATCCTCATATTGGCTATAACAGGAATCTGTATTGTTGTCTAGATAATCAGAGCCATCCTCACGCTCTGAACAAGTTGCATCTTGATCGTTAGGGTGTGCCCCATAAGGGCGAATCCTGATGCCATATCTTTCAGTTTTGAAATGGGGGAGAGGGATTGGTTCCCTTTGTTCTTGTTCATTCTTACCACATCCTAGGCCTTTGTAGCCCATGGAGTACATCATTTTTCTCGATTTTTTATATTCCGGGGTTTGATAACAAGATGGCTGAGTGTCCTCAGGGATCCAAGTATTAGGTGGATCAAGCAATTTTTCCTCAACTAACAAGCATCTAGGTAGGAGTGACCCAATAGTGTGTTCCTCTCTAGGTCTCCTGAAGTGGTAGTTGGGTCGACCTCTAGTCTTGGGTGACAAGGAGAGGTCAGAAACTAAGAGTGCTTGTTGTACATTATACTCCCCACAGCCATATTCTAGGATTTTCATCTCCCATGAATTAAATGGAGATGTTGAAGTAGATGCCCCATGAGTGTAAGAACTAAGAGAACTTTAATCTACTCGAGATTCCATGGCCTTAGAATGAAGAGGGACAACTATATCTATGGAGGGACATGTGTATGTACCCTTTTGTGCAAAGCTATTAAGAGCTCTACAATGAGAAAAGGGCTCTGAATCTCCTGGTATTGTAACCGTATGTCCCTCATGCTTCAGCTTTATGCATTGATGAAATGTTGATGACATGGTCTAGATGGCATGAATCCAGGGTCGGCCTAGAAGCATATTATATGGAAGTTCCAAGTCTAGGATGTGAAACTTCGTCTGATGGCAAGTGGGGCCCATCTCCATGGGCAGCATAATGGTGCTTGCTGACTCTCTTTCCACGTTGTCGTATGCGGTGATAGTGATGATATGGGACTCAAGATCTACCTCCATATGTCCCAATTCTTTGGCTAATTTAAGCGTGCAGATGTTCAATCTAGATCCGTTATCCAAAAGCACCCGTTTGATTTTCCTACGGGTGACAAATACCTCAATGTATAAGGGAAGATTATGTTTAGGATTCTCGGTAGGGACCTCCCTATGGTTGAAAGTGAGATTCTCACTAGGTGCAATATTTTCCACCACGGCTTGAAGGTATGCAAGATCGACTTCTAAAGGCACTTCCGACCCCTGAAGAGTTTGATACAAAATGTCCTTATGCACATTAGATATCTTAAGAAGATCTAAGATCGAGATCTTAGCAGGTGTCCTCTCAAGTTGTTCTAAAAGGTTATATTTACCAGTTTGTGGGGTCAACAAAGAGGGTTCCAGAATCATGAGGTGGGCACGCCTTGTTACCGCAGCGCAGTCCTTTCCCTTGATCCGGATGGTATTGACACGGTCATCAGGGGAGTGAATACATCTGATAAGTGAATAATAATGATTGTTATCTCTTTTGGTATACAAGTAATTCACAGCTTTATAGGTTTGGGATGAGTCTCCCCGATCAGGTTTTGTCTTTTCTAACTTATCATCCTTAGGGAATTGTTCCTTATAAATCCCCATTTTCTCATTAGGTGTTTGCATTTTTCCAGGGTTATCCACTTCTATCTCCCCATTATCAATGAGGTCCTAAATATAGTGGTGAATCCACAGACATTTTTCTATCTTATGAACTTTAACACGATGCATTTCATAGTATTCATGCTCCTTATACCATGAAGGTTTACGAGCATTGTCATCAAATGGTTGGGTTGTAGGATAGGTCATCATTTGGGTTCGCATCCAAATGTTTATAGTATGAAAGAAAATGGTTCATTAAGGGAGGTGAATGTTTGTCGCTTTGGTGGTGGTTGAATTGGGCCCTTGGTTAGTTTAAAAGGTTGACAGGTTTGGACCGTTTTAACATGTTTGGAAACAGTGATTCCGTCTCCCACCACGTTTTTGTTTTTGTTATAGATCTTTGGATTTTCAGCGGGGTTTTGACACTTTGGTTATCTTTAGATTAGGTTTATGAGGGTGCCTTTGGCAATGAGAGCCTTTTCTATTTGAATTCCTTTCCCTATAACCTCCACAAAGTTGGTGGACACAATGCATTTGGAGGTGGAAAGCTATATCTAGGGTTGAGATTAGGGATGAAAATACTGACCATCTACTTCTTAGGGAAAGTGCAAGGGAAGCAACTAGCAATCCCTCTCCATCATTGGAGGAGGCTGAGCGAAGGTATCATTTGGGCATTGTTTTGTGTTGCACAAGTTTGCCATTGTGATGTCACTCTCTATGTTATACAAGAAATGACACACAAATATTTCTGCCAATTCTGGCTAGGTGAAAATTGATCCTCATGGTAAGCACGTAAACCATTCCAATGCTTGACCTCCGAGACTCTTAGGAAAAAGTCTGATGAGGTAATTATCCCTATAAGACACCTCTTGACATGCCATGTAGAAATCTTTAACATGATCCCTTGGTGTTTCCCTTTCCTTTGTATTTGTCAAGACTTTGGCATATCAAATTTCTTTGGAAAGGGTTGAAGGGTCATTGTCTTGTCAATAGGATAGGGGCTTAGTTCTTTGTATTAGAATTTCCTAATACTCCCTATATTTGCTTTCTTGTATGCTCACAGAAGCATTGCTTTCATAGATTACACGTCTTGTGCGAGCTATTGTTCTCTAGTGGGAGAAGTGGGGGACATGTACACAATGATACCCCATGTCTTCTTCTCATTGGTTTTCTCGATGGAGTTCGTGGATCCTAAACTTAGGCCTTAACTTTTGAACGTTCTTGTTTGTGTCTTTATGTACCTGGAATGTAAGCAAAGCTAGTTATCAGCTTAGGTTATTGAGTTGTTGTTGGATTGTGACTTGGTTTGTGTCTTCTTCTTCTAAAGGTTATTCCTCTTCGTATTATGGAGGTTCTTCCCCTGTCTCATGTTCTATCTTGTTTCTTCATGGAATTTTGATGAGGGGTTTTCTATGTCCTACCACTTTATCATTTTCTGCATAAGAAGTGGAAGCATGCCTACCTGTTAAAATATATTCCATATTGATAAGGGGGTTTTCTTCCTTAGTAGTGTCATTTATAGTTAATATTGGTTCTTTCTTGGTGGGAAATTTGGCCCCTAATTCCATGATCCGTGCAAAAACTCTATCTTTGTTTCTAAGGAGAAACTCATCTAGTAGAGTAGGGTCAAAATCAAATTCCATGTGTGGTGACTCTAATTATTTCCACAATGGTCGACCATTTCTTTTGTTTTCTTTTCTGCATAGAAAATAGTGGTCCTAGATCATGTCTGATAAATGGGTTTGACCCTTGTCTATTATAGGTTTCCTAAGCTTGCACCTGTTGTTCCTCATATGTTTGTTTCTTTAAACCTAGATGCACGTCTTGGGAGCCATGTTTTTGTGATAAGTTTCACTAAGGTAAGTTGTAGATTTGTTAAAAATTCAATGACTATCCCTAAGTGAAACACAAGATTTACATGTTAAGAGTAAATAAACAGTGTGAGAATACCAATGTGATAGAATGATAAAGTTACCAATGAAACAATTGTTTGGTACCAAAACTTAATCAAATGAAGTACTTCCTAGACTACATTTCAAAGTAATTTGGGATGCCAGATGATTAACAAGATGTCTCCACTTATGCCAAGTTCAAAGGAGGAATGAACAAGAGGTAAGTAAATACATGAAGTTAAATGTTGATCTCCTAATCAAGATATAGGATGAGCAAGCTCAAGTTTGATTAAGACTTATATCTCAAAAAGTGACAACTACGATTTGCGAATGACACAAAAATATCAACAAGATATGTTAAACCACTTTGCAAGAAAGTGAAGTATTGATATCAAGGTGTTATTGATATAACACACACAAATGGTAGTGCCTAGCACCTTTTGAAATCGAGGTAATAATAAAACCAAACAAAAAAAAAGCTCAAAGTATAACTAGGAATAGTTAAGAATGTGTGTAACGTAACCGTACAATATAGGTATTTATGTTGAGTTTACAAGAAACAAGACGTAAATATCAAAATTGTAATGATACGAGACAAACAAGCTAACTCCTCTATGGAAACTCTGTGGTGATGAACCACGCCTAACTATAATGATGATTTTGACGTGGGTATCAAGATCAAAATCGCTACCAAATGATGTGAAAATGCCTCCACTCACTTTAGACATTTAACTAACCCAACTGCAAACATGGATGGGCGTAAACAAACATAAAAGTGAGAGAAATTGTCGAATGGAAACACAAAGGTAATCACACCTCTTTTGATCAACAAAGTGTCAAAAGGATATGAAGGAAATAAATTAAGAACAATGATAAAAAATGCTAGCCTCACTTCGGCAGAGTTTTTGCCTCACCCTAAGGAAAATAAAAAACTAGGTGAAAGTAATACATCACCCATTTCTCAAAAAGAAGGTTCACAACTCAACACTGTTTTAAAATGGTCAAAGTGGACTCCTAGCCAAAGTATATTATCCTAGGTGGTTCTCTTGCCCCTAGGTGTTACAAATTTGCCACGAGTGAGCGTGATATACCCAAAAAGTCACACTGACTAGTTTGGGAGTATCTCGAGCTTTACTTTACCCCCTTCAAGAATAGTAGGCAACTAGTGCGTCTACGTGTACTATCACTAGGGATCACCACAACGGACAACCTATAACGCTATCTCACAAAGGAATCACTAGTCAAGTAGGTAGTGCAGAGCACTTCCCATTTCATCCACAAGGTTCCCTCTTGCGTGGACTACTTTGGGGTTCCTAAAACCACCCCCATTGTTGTCAGCTTAAGGTGTTATGCCAAAGGGGTTATGTTCCAGTTGAGCGGAGAGGGACATACCCTTTTACTGAAACCTACAATACAATGCTTTGAATATATTGTTCTTTTTATCTTGTTTAATTAGGTGTGGTTTTACTTGAATACCTTTTGGCAACCTGTATATCAACTGTATTAGTAGTTTTTTTATTTCGTTTTGATTCCTACTTTCGTTTGACAAGTTGTTTTTAGGTCCGGAACTCAAGCGTTAGTAGTTCTCCAAGAAAATCACATTATTTAAAAGAGGATTAAGATTTACTTTTGATTCTCAAGATCAACCGAAGGATGCAAGAGAAGAGCATACACAACAAATAATCCAACTAAAAAGTAACTAAAATATTTTCAATCAATGAACCATAAAAAATTATTGATAAATGTTTATTTCCCTAAACCAAAAGTGAAAGATGAAGTTTCCAATTTACCAAATGTTATAAAATGAAGACTAAAGTTGTTTTTGATTATCAAGATCGCCCTAAGGTGAAAGAGAAGAGCAAACACAAACTTTATCTCAACTATATAGAAATGGAAAACTTCAAATCAAAGGACTATTGAAAAATTCTTTATAAAAGGTTCATTCCCTTACACCAAAAGTGAAAGATGAAGTTTCCAATTTACCAAATGTTATAAAATGAAGACTAAAGTTATTTTGATTCTCAAGATCACCCTAAGGTGCAAGATAAGAGCATACACAAAATTTATCCCAACTATATAGAAATGGAAAACTTCAAATCAAAGGACCATTGAAAAATGCTTTGTAAAAGGTTCATTCCCTTAAACCAAAAGTGAAAGATGAAGTTTTTAATTTACCAAATGTTATAAAATGAAGAATAAAGTTTCTTTCAATTCTCAAGATCACTCTAAGGTGCAAGATAAGAGCATACACAAACTTTATCCCAACTATATAGAAATGGAAAACTTCAAATCAAAGGACCATTGAAAAATTCTTTGTAAAAGGTTCATTCCCTTAAGCAAAATGAATAATCAAATTTCTAAGTTTAATCCCAATGTTAAAAAGATATAGATCAATTTTTTTTTTGATTCTCAAGATCACCAAAATGTGCAAGAGAAGAGCATACACATGCTTTGGTCTAAATTGAGTAAGCATGGGGAATACAACATTCATCAAAACATTAGACATGTTAGAAAATGACAAGTTTTAAACTAACAAAAAAACTTGCAAATTTCTATAAGTACAAATCTTAGAATTTATATTTTCATTGCATATTTAACTTCAATACCTTTCCAATGCACAAATAAAATAGAGTCATTTCGAAGTTCGGGTGCAAACATTTGTGGCCTTCGGAAGATGGGTTATGCATATTGCTCTTATGCTCACGGGTATGCACTTGACATGCACTCAAAAAATGTCAAAAAAATGTTTCTTAATCTACAAAATTGGGAAAAAAATTTCAACCAAGATTCAATTTTGACAACAGCCCATCACATTAATATATGAATAGAAGACTCAACGCTATCAAACATTAACATACATGCTCAAGAATTTAAGATTTTCAAGAAATTGACAAAACTAGCATGTAGAATGATGAAAAAGTAAGCTCTAAAAATGAAAACATGATGAAATCTTTGAAATTTTCTCACCAAGATTAAATTTTGATAGCAACCCACCACATTAATATGTAAATAGAAGACTTAGCACTATCAAACACTAACCTACATGCTCAAGAATATAAAAATTTTTCAAGAAATTGACAAAACTAGCATGTAGAATGTTTAAAAAGTAAGCTCAAAAAATGAAAGCATAGGAGAAATCTTGAAATTTTTCTATTAATTCCAATTTTGATAGCACTTAACCTCCTTCATACCTGCAAGGAATACTCAACACATTCAAACTCAACAAAACAAGTTAAAAATAATAAGCTTAGATCAACATGTGTAAAAGAGGGTTAGCAACTAAAAATGAAACTTAACTACAAAAACTTGAAATTAAGTGCAAAGGACAATGGAGTCAAGTCCCACCAGGTGTGTGCCAAATATGTGCAAGTGTTGTTTTTAAAACTAATGCTAATGTAAATAAATACTAACACCGAAATAGCCTTAACTTAGCAAGAATTGAACAACATTACTAAACACCATCAAGATAAGAATTAAACAAGGGTTAGATGCTAGCATTCATAAATACAAACTTTGAAACTAACAATACTAAATATATAAACTCCTCTATTCTCTAACAACAAATAAATGAATGGACCTAAGTAAGCTCCATGGCTATCAAAATAGTTGTCCTTAGTATGCCAAGTAACCTAGGAATGAGGGCCTATCAAACTTGGGCTTCAAGACCCCTTTGACACCTTCCATGTGACCTAAGCACTTAAGAGAGAGGCTTAACTCTTCAAGATGATGAACTCTTAAGAAGGGCAAGGTGCAAGCTCTTCGTCTCTTTGCTATATGCTTTGCATTTTCTCTCTAAGGAGTTGTACGTGTAAAGTAAAAAGGTAGGTGGAGGGCTCTTTATATGGCCTAAAGGATAAAGGATTCAACACATTCTCATGAATGTGGGATTAAGGTAAAACATGATTAGGAGTGGATAATGTTGCTTTATTAAAGGTAACCTTACCTTAGAAGGGTTTAATACATGTTTAGCAAGTCATGGGAGTTGGGGGGTGCTTTAATTAATCAAAGGTGATTAATTAATAGGTAGGTGTAAGCTTATAGAAGCCAAGTAGAAGAATATTAGTGTGATTTAGGCTATTAAAAAGTGGATTAAATCAATTAAATATTGATTTACTAGTTAAATGAAGGGGGAAGACTAATTAATGAATAATAATTAATTAATCTAGATAGAAGAGGAGATTTATTAACAGAAGGTCATTAATTAGGGTATTTGTTGGATAGGACAACTTAATTAATTAGCTTAGTGTAGTTAATTAATGATGATATAAGGGAAAATGAGTGCTTTTGATGATATGTCGTTGATTTGCGAGAAAGGGGATAATTAGCACAATTTAAGTATTTAAATTGCTTGGGCATAATTATAGGTGTCTACAAGACCAAAGTTGAGATAACCTATTATTTTCTTTTGTGGTAGATTTTCTATCATGTCAAGTTGGTTGCATATGTATAGCCATTGACGAGCATTGAAATTTCTCTAGAATCTTTCCCCTGCTGATGAATCTAAGAAATTTTGAAATTAATTTGTGTCTTCTTTGTTTCAGAATGTTTGTAAATAGTTTCTTTCATTCCTATTGCAATCTTACATTGAAATTTTTATGAAATCACATAGGATCTCATCCCTGTGACAGTCTAATGGTATTTGCAATTTCATTTCAAGAAGAGCATTCATCTTGGATGAGATAAACAAATTTAAAATCAATTCATATTATTTTTTGATAAATATTGTCTATAAGTCTTCAGGTGTACCTTAGGCATGATTAATCATAAACTTTGGTGTTTAATTGAGTCTTGAAATTTGATCCTTCATGTTAGAGTCTCAAATATTATGTGAAAATGTGCTAATATGGGACTCCATTGAAGCACACCTTCTGGTTGAAGGAACGTCTTGTAACATACTCATTTTATACTTTAGAACAAGTGAATTTTTTTTTATTTTTTTTTAGATAATTGCATCCTGGTTCTAAATACATAATTTAGAACTCACAACTCAATAACCATTCATATAACAGACAACCATATGCAGCTGTAATGACTCGGAGTACCTCCGATCTATTCATTCCATGACTCGATAATCTACCAATCTATTCATGAGTAATAAGAGTTGGTGTTTTTATTTAACACATTACTCTTGCGGTTCTCTTCCCTAATCTGGGATTCAGAATGATCTGTCCAAGGAATCTAACTGAATAATTGTTACTATTATTCATCGGCATCTCATCCCTTAGACTAGGTGAATTAGGACAACACAATCAGCAGCTTGCGATACTTTGGCCAAATATTTGAAACATACTGTTTATGTCTCGTATTCCTTAATGGCATACTCGTCAATCTGGAATACGTCCTCCAACCCATTCTTATGTTATATAGAATGTCCTACACTGACTACTGTCAGTCCTTCCTTTCACAACTGAATCACTCGGAGGTAGATTAACAAGGTGATAATGTTATATGGATGCCCATGAGGATTAGGGATATGGTGACATACTGGTTCAACCTTGCAATTCAACCAGTGTGTCATGATACCCCGAATCTCCTAGGCAGCCTTATAACATGACCACATTCTTAATCGGACCCTGGGTAACTCGTGCGAAATCAAGTGTAAATCTTAGCGATCAATGCAAAGGGTGTCGCCATAAGTCATCTGCATTGTTGTAACTTCGAGAAGATCCTAATCTTCTCGGAGGTACAACCCTACAGTTGACTTGTGTCATCAACCTTTAAATCCACCTCGAAAAGATCTACTTAATAACATGCGTTACGCACTTGAGTTTAAATTACTTTAAAGACTTTTCCCTAAGGTTAGCCTTTTCCGATCCCTGGATTCTTCGTCTTAAGATGACCCTCCTCTATTAAACCCATTACATGGTAGAGGTATTAAGGTCAAGTTCTCATCAAGGAGTCATTAGAATACACCTGATTCTAAAGCAACAGAGTTAGACAATATCTCATAACCTTTACTTGAGATTGCCATCTGAACTCCTTTTGATTTATATCAGTTCTCTTAACTGAATTTATATCATACTTACTAGTATAAAGATATAAATGATTAAGAATCCAATTTAATATTGTCCTGTCATACTCAGGACTAGGGATTAGTAATTTAATCCAGCTTGTTTAGCATTCTGCTTAGGTTCATTTTTTTAACCTATCTTCTAGAAAGACAATTATTTAAATCCAATATTGCTTTCGCTAGAACAATAAGATCTGCTAAACACTCATATGAATTCAACCACATTTCTTGTAAGCTTTCATTGTCAATCACAAAAGCATCCAAATTATACAATGGTAACAATGCCCCTTCATTACATAAACCGAAGAAGGTCAACTATCAGAATGAGAATACAACACATAAGTATCAAACACTTATTTCCATTCCTTTCAAAATTATACAATTACATTTTATGCAAGCAGCATACTTGATACAATGCTTAATGGAAAAGAAACATCTTTTCGCATATAGTACATTTATAAAATCAAGCTGTAATTTATTTTAAACAATTAAATAATCTGATCATCTTGTCAGATCTGCATTGCTTTTACCGCTTACGGCAACCATCTGCAAAAATAGTCAACATGAGTCAGTTCAATGAACTGAGCATGATAAGCACTAACTTTTAAAACAATTGCAATCCATCAATTGTTTTCATTAAACACCCTGTTTAAATGAGATCAAATATCCACATAAGTAAACATATTCAGACTATGCCCTTGTAATACAAAATGATTACAAATATGTAACTCTATCATTGTTACAAAATAGTCTTGATCACTTTCTAATATTTCATCAAATATTAAAAATCAAGGAACGAATGTACACAAACAATCATTAAATCCAAAATCACAACATTGGACAGATCGTTTCATTCATCCAAAAAGGGAATTATCATAACAATTCGGGATTCCACCAATATGTTACAAAACAATTCCCACTGTTAGACAGATATCAACAAATATTAAATAAAAGAAGAGGAAGAACCAAATCATTCATACTTCCTTTCACATTAGTTCATTATTGTACCGTCTTCACATATGAAAAACATTCAACCAGTATGTATATGAACAAGTCAGATAAGCCACAGAAGGATCGTTGTTTTAAATCAAGAAATAAAACACAGCAAACTCCTGTACAGCAACTAACACATCAACAATCCATATATCAACCTTAAGCCCAATACTAGTTCCTTTTACACAGTAAGGCTTTTTCGAACCAAGTTTGAAATCAAAAGAACCTCTAGTATATCCTGGTCAACAACAGGATTTATTACACTAATACTGATGCTTCCATAAGACCATGCAGAGATTACCTTACTAATACCGTAACACACACTGCCTCATCCAATTAGTAAATCAGAAAGGAACCTATCATCCTGTACATACATCCGTACGTAATCGGAGTTGGTCAAATAGCACTCACGATTTACTTATACAGAGTCACGTTACTTGATACAAACCATTACTCAGGCAAAATTTCCCAATATCAAACAACAGTATATCAAGTCAAGTTCTCAACTAAGGCAAAAGAAGATACAGGTTAACTTCCACAATTCTACTGAACCCGAACAACAGTGGAATGACAAATGATTGACAATGTTTCCTTCTAGACAAGAAAATGGTGTACATATTAAAACTCAGGCAAGAAATTTTAATCACTGATTTCAAACAAAGAATCCAATTGAACCCTTGCCAATGCGACACAATGGTATTCTTACGAATAACAGAGATCAAAATAGAAATTATTCCCTTAAGTCGTTGGAACAACAATTTCTAAAATCCATCTATGATCAACCATGAATAGTGATTTAAACAAATAAATCATTCAATTGACTCCACAGAGTCATTCAATTTAAAAACGAATGTAATTCTATATTTACATTGCATACTGTTACGGGTTAATATCCATGACCTAACTCATTAAGCCAATATACAAGATGTCAAACTATTCACAGAAATCCATCAAGGCCAAAATAAACATCACGAGTTCAATCTCAGGCTTATACAGAAGCCAAAAGAAGCAAGATACCCTCCACAGGGTCAAACAACAGGATAACCCAACAGTCCTAATTGAAACAGTTACACTGTCCATCTGTCAAAAATTCAACTGAGTCCTAACAATCAGTAACCAAAATAATGTAAGATGATAAATCATCCGTGCCAACAATGGCAACATTGTAATCAGGCAAAAACAAACCAGAATACTGAATTTCCAAAACAAAGAATCCAACGATACCCTTACCAATATTTTCGCACAAGATGGCATAGGAAAGAAACGTAGAATTTCATCCAAAGAGTATAAACCACAAACTCTTGCAACACGAAGGTAAAATAATAGAGGTCATGCTACCCGTTACTCTTTGAGCACAAAATCAAATTACCAGTATCCAAATAGATATTCAAACAAAGTTCAACAGTGGTCCACAATACGAATCATTCAATGGACTCAACAGAGTCGTCCGAATAAAATACATATATCCATACTGTACACTGTCAACGGTTTAGATCCCGTTACCCAAATAACAAGGAAAAACAACTACCACTGAGTCGAAAGGAAAACTGTAACATAATAGTTACCTGTTCCCAAACCATTTTAAAAGACAGAGCGACACCCAAAAAGTATCATTAGCCACTGTCACTAAAAACCACAACAGGGCTTTCAAAGGTTCAACAAACTGAACAATCAAACAGTTCCATTAATATTTCTTCCGACTATTTCCAAAACAAGAGTCGATGACCAAAAATCGACAACATAACAATCAATGGTCTATA
Source organism: Taxus chinensis (assembly GCA_019776745.2). NCBI lineage: Eukaryota > Viridiplantae > Streptophyta > Pinopsida > Cupressales > Taxaceae > Taxus > Taxus chinensis. The sequence continues at coordinate 330,485,554 of CM034150.1, read as the reverse complement.
CCCATCACAGGAATGATTCATGGGCTTACGCCGAACAGGCCGAGCAATCATACATTTCACATGTTCCGCATAATCAATCCAAAATGCAAACACAAGGAAATAATGCCACAGTTCGAAATTAATAAACACCCATCAGAAGATAAATGAAATTTCGAACCAGAAGAGATATAGTACCAAGAAAAATCACACAAGATATCCATCGATAAACATCTAATTTCTTAAATCATTTGAACAGAGTTGTTCTAATGAAATCACTTGAAAGACAGCAAGATATTTAAAGGTTAGGGCCTAACATGCCTATATTTTTGCTCAAATTTCTGAGGTAGACCACTGGAAGAGATTGTGCTTCCTTTTCCTTTTCCAAGTTAGAGCGATCAACAAAATTTTTCTATCTCCATGGCATATATATTCTCCTTGCCAGAGAAAAGATCTAGATAACCTCATGTTCGCCATGCAACACAAAGAAGACTGGTGCGAAGAACCAGTGAACAGGCAGAGAGAAATCAGAAAATTGCGACAAGCCAAACAAACCAACAAACTTCCCGTTTGCATGCCTTCTCGTGAGTTCCGAGCTCGACTACCGAGAATATTGAATACAATTAAACCAACTTTCCCGCTAAGACTCCACTTCCACCGACCGCCAGAATTGGCGACAATCCAATGAAAACTCAAGTTCATTTCTAGTTTTGGCGACCTGCCACGTCTGAACAGGTTAGCCGTTGCCTAAACCTCCGCCATGACATGTCCCTCATCCTTATCCATGCATTAATTGTCATAGAAAACACCGCCCATGGTTCGCACCCCTCCATAGGCCCCTTTACAATCTTGTTCATTGTAACATCCTCATTTTAGACAATAGAACAAGTCAAATTTTTTTTTTTGATAATTGCATACTGGTTCTAAATACATAATTTAGAACTCACAATTCAAATAACCATTTATATAACAGACAACCATATGCAGCTGTAATGACTCGGAATACCTCCGATCTATTCATTCCATGACTCGGTAAACTACCGATCTATTCATGAGTAAAAAGAGTTAGTGTTCTTAATTAACAAAATACTCCGGCGGTTCTCTTCCCTAATCTGGGATTCAGAATGCTCTGTCCAAGGAATCTAACTGAATAACTGTTACCATTATTCATCGGCATCTCATCCCTTAGACTAGGTGAATTAGGACAACGCAATCAGCAGCTTGCGATACTTTGGCCAAAGATTTGAAACATACTGTTCATGTCTCGTATTCCTTAACGGCATACTCGTCAATCTGGAATACGTCCTTCACCCCATTCATATGTTATATAGAATGTCTTATACTGACTACTGTCAGTCCTTTCTTTCACAGCTGAATCACTCGGAGGCAGATTAACAAGGTGATAATGTTATATGGATGCCTACGAGGATTAGGGATATGAGGACATACTGGTTCAACCTTGCAATTCAACCAGTGTGTCATGATACCCCAAATCTCCGAGGCAGTCTTATAACATGGTCACGTTCTTAATCGGTCCCAAGGTAACTCGTGCGAAATCAAGTGTAAATCTTAGCGATCAATGCAAAGGGTGTCGCCATAAGTCACCTGCATTGTTGTAACTTCAAGAAGATCCTAATCTTCTCAGAGGTACAGCCCTGCAGTCGACCTTATGTCGTCATCCTTTAAATCCGCCTCGAGAAGATCTACCCAAAAACAAGCGTTACGCACTAGAGATTAAATTACTTCTTAAGACTTTTCCCTAAGGTTAGCCATTTCCAATCCCTGGATTCATTTTCTTAAGACGACCCTCCTCCATTAATCCCATTACTTGGTAGAGGTATTAAGGTCTAGCTTCTATCAAGGAGTCATTAGAATACATCTGATTCTAAGCAACAGATTCAGACAATATCTCATAACCTATGCTTGAGATTGCCACCTGAACTCCATTGATTGCCTATCAGTTCTCTTAACTGAATTTATATCATACTTTTTAGTTTAAAGATATAAATGATTTAGAATCCAATTTACTAATGTCCTGTTATACTTAGGACTAGGGATTAGTAATTCAATCCAACTTGTTTAGCGTTATCTTTTAGGCTCAATTTTAACCTATCCTCTAGAGAGACAATAATTAAATTACAATATTGCATTATCCAGATCAAATTAGAACTACTAAATACTCATAAGAATTTAGTCTAATTACTTACAAGCTTTCATTGTTAATCACAAAAGCATCCATATTATACAAAGATAACTATGCCTCTTCATTACGTAAACCGAAGAAGTTCATCATTCATAATAGAATACAACACATAAGTATCAAACACTTATTTTCATTCCTTTCGAAACTCGTACAATTACATTTTATGCAACAGCATACTTGATATAATGCTAACGGAAAAGAAACATCTTTTCTCATATAGTACATCCATAAAATCAAGCTGTAATTCATAATAAATCAAATAAACTATCTGATCGGACTGCCAGATCTGCATTGTATTACCTCTTACGGCAACCATCTGCAAAAATAGTCAACATGAGTCAGTTCAATGAACTGAGCATGATAAGCACTAACTTTTAAAACAATTGCAATCCATCAATTGTTTTCATTAAACACCCTGTTTAAATGAAATCAGATATTCACATAAGTAAACATGATTAGACTATGCCCTTGTAATACTGAATGATTACAATTATGTAACTCTATCATTGTTACAATTAGTCTTAATCATTTCCTAATATTTCATCAAATATTAAGAAACAAGGAACGAATGCACACAACAATCATTAAACCCAAAATCACAACATTGGTCAGATTGTTTCATTCTCCAAAAAGGAAATAACATAACAATTCGGGATTCCACCAATATGTTACAAACAATTTCCTACTGATAGTTCATTATCAATAATATTAAATAAAGGAAGAGAAAGAATCAAACCATTCATACTTCCTTTTACATAAGTTCATCACTGTACTGCCTTCACATATGAAAACAGTCAACCAGTATATAAATGAACAAGTTAGACAGGCCGAAATCAAGATCACTGTTCTAAATCACGAAAATAGAAACTCAGCAAATCTCTTGTACAGCAACTAACACATCAACATTTCATGTAACAACCATAAGCCCAATGCAAGTTCCTTTTGCACAGTAAAGCCTTATCACCAGTTGAAAACAAGAGCTACAAGCGTATCGCTGAAAACAACAACTATTGCATCAACAATCTAAGGTTTCCCAAAGGACTATGCTATGTTGCCCACACGGTACTTCCAAATCATGCACAGTCGATCGGGACAGATCAAATGGAAGGAAACATAGCATACATATTCTTGCTCAGTCAAAATCGGACTGAAGTGAAGGAAAGGAATTCAACCAAACGATCCTTACCTTGCAGCATGCAAGTCTTGGTGCGTTATTCGCGACTTACCCTAACAAGGTCAAAACACGAAACAGTCATCCAAACACAAGGACCTCAAAAGTAACAAGACAGTCCAAGGTCAAGCTCAAAAAGAGACAGTAGTACAAGTTACCTTCCCGGAATTTCCAATGATTCAAACGGAGGTATCAATTCATGCAAAAGTTAAAGAATTCATACAGACAATCCTCAACAAAGCATATCAATAGTCAGACAGCAAAATACTCTCTGCCAATCATTTACACTAATTTGCTCAGGTCAAAGACATACATCTCCACCTAAGAATCTGTACCTCAAATCCCAAAAACACGAAGGAGTTCCAAATTGCAATAACAAAATCGAAATACATGTTATTCCATTAAGTCGCCGGCACTTAAAATACCAACACTTAACTTTATTCAGCTCATGAATAAAATGAATCATTCATTCGACTCCTCAGAGTCGTCCAAGTCGAAATAGCATAATCTATATATTCACACAGTGACTGATAAAGGTTTGCACGCATAACCACTGAACCCTACAGCAACGTACAATGACATAGATTGATAAATCCATATATGCTATTCATGGATAACATTCAGAAAGAACAAGCGAAGCAAATTGAATATCCATTTCTAGCAAGGAAAAGCAACTAAGCCGCTTCGAACTTTCTAGCAGCTTTCACATAGAAAGGAAAATGCATATACGGGAAGTATTTATCTTTTAACTACTTCAAATAACAGTAGACAAAAGCCCTGTTTCTTCTTATCAGGCTTTTACAAGAATCCAATCACAAAACTTGCGGATAAATCTACATTCCAGCAAAAGAAAGCAATACGATTCAGTCATCGACTCCACTGAGTCGATACAACAAAGTACAGGTGTATTTATATTATACACAGTGCACAAATAATCCCGCTAACCTTATAACAGGGAAAACAACTTCCGCTAGGTCGAAAAGACTATGGTAACACTACAGTTACCTGTTCCAAGCCAAAAATTGAAAACAAAATGAAACCCGAAAGTATCACTAGTCGTTGTCAACAATCCCATGACCGAGCACCCAAAGAAGCGATAATACCAATCATTCTTACAGTATTCCTTCAAATCATTAATACAGTTTCTATATCAAGAAAACAGCGACCACGAATCAAAACATACAGTGGTCCTATACTACTCATAGGTATATTCCAAGGGCTCACGCCAAACAAGCCGAACACTCGCATATTGTTAATAAATACCTCTCATGCATAATCCAGGAAGAATGTACAAACAAGTAGAGTTAAAATTCGATTTCCACAAACACCCAACAAACGGATTTGAAGAAAAATCGAACCAGAAGAAATACAGTGCCAATAATCAAACTAGATCTCATAGAAAATTCATCCAATCTTCACAAAACATTTGAACAGAGTTGTTTTAATGAAAGCACTTGAAAAACAGCAAGATATTTAAAGGTTAGGGCCTAGCATGCCTGTTTGTTGATCAAATTTCCGAAGCAGACCACAGGAAGAGCTCAAACTTCCTTTTCTTTTGCCCAAATACAGCGACCAACAAAATTTCGCTGTCCTATTTACAATATATCCTCCATGGCCGAGAAAGAGCCAGAGAATTTCATTCTCGCCATGCAACTCAAGAGAACTGGTGCTATGAACAGTAAACTAGCAGAGAAAGAGAGAGAGAAGACCGAAAATCGCGATACACCAAACAAACCTTCCAACTTCTCGTTTGCATGTTGTTCCGCGAGCTCCGGCTCGACTCCCTAGACATTAAGTGCCATTAAAACCAATTTTCCCGCTTAATCTCAACTCCCACCGACCGCCGAAATTGGCGACAGTCCATCCAAAAACTCAAGTTCATTCCAAACTTAGTAATTGCCAAGTCTGCCAAGGTTAGCCGCCCGCCTAAGCCTCCGCCATATGCTGTCCCTCAGCCTTATCCTTCCCATTTATTGCCATAGAGAATAGCGCCCATGGTTCTCCACCCTTCAAAGGCCCCTTCCCAAAAACTCTTAGTTAGCTAGGTTAGTATCTTAGGTTAGAGTTTTAGGGTAATGACCATGCTAACCATTTTACACTTAGTTTTATTTTAGGATCATAACACATAGCCTAGGTCTAGGTTAGACTACAATAATCTAACCCCTAGGTAGGTTATTGTTTTAGGTTACTAACCCTTAGTAATTCAATTTGGTCCTTCTCCTGAAAACCCGGAGAGACCTGTATCATACTTTCTAGAACAGAGCCACTCCTGTTCTTATTACAGAATTGTATGTCAATGAATTATTACCTGGTCTTTAATCGAGACCTTCCAGATATACTAAATATCGGGAACCGTTTCATTTCTCGAGATCAGCCTGAGTCATACTCCTGACCCGCTTTCTAAATGCTTCCATACCTTGCAACCTGTTCAAGGTTCGTGATCTAATTTTATCACTTCACAAAATTAAGCATTACTTGGATCAATTCCTCTGGTCCAAGTCTAGATATTATTGATGAATACCTGTATAATTCATTCCGTGATCAGATTAATATTCAGTCACAAAATGAAATAAATAAAAGAGTCTATTAATATTTTGACTCAGTCAAGATCTGCAATCTGCAAGAAATTTAATACATATCAAGCATGATTTCCGAATCGAGGTACACAATCCATTTACTAGAAATCACATATCAACACTTGAATGCTTAGGAGAAAGTAACAACAGTTCAGGGTGTTACATGCTTCCCTCCTAAAAGGATTCATCGTCCCGATGAATTACATATTAACTTAACCTTCCGGTCAATCAATTTATTAGTACACAAACAATGTGTTTACTTCCATATTTAATAGTTTCAGAAATCAATGTCACCACACTTTTATTCAACCTGAATAAAGGTCTGCCTTAATCAAGCTTTCATAAATACTTAAAAACAATCAGTTCATAAAAGTATTTCATCAACAGATTTCATTCTGTTGCAAAAAAGAGAAGGAAAAGCAGTTTTCATCTCTTCCAGGTTTTTCCCAAGTTGCACTTTCTTCGTTAAACTGGTCCCACTGGACCTTACATTGCTGTATATCACGATTTTCTTAAATGCAATTGGCAATTTCCAGCACTCGTGTGGGTTTAACCACGATTATTCCTGGGTCTTGGACCTGCAAGGAATTCCAATTTAAAACATGTGACAGATCTGAAACGTATTTCTTAAGCAAAGAAATATGGAAAACATCATGCATACGAGATAGAGCAGGAGGCAATGCTAAACGATAAGCTACAGGATTGATTATCTCGACAATTTCGAAAGGTCCCACATATCGTGGTGACAACTTGGCAGCCTTGCCAAAAGTTTATAGAACTCTTTCTGGGTTAACACGCAGAAAAACCTTATCACCAAGCTCAAACTTTCTATCAACCCGCTTAAGGTCAGCATATCTCTTCTGTCTATCCGCTGCTTCCTTTAATCGTTCACGAGATCAGCTTAACTTGCTGTTCCATCTCTGTGAGAATCTCTGGTCCAATTACCACTCTATCCTTACACTGTCCAAACTTACAGGGGTTCTGCACTTCTTCCCATAAAGTGCTTCAAAAAGGTGCCATCTTAAGAGATGAGTGATAAGTGGTGTGTATGCGAACTCAACTAATGGGAAGATACTATTCTCCACTTATCTGGTGATCCATGCAATACATTCGCAACATGTCCTCCTCTGTTGAAAAGAGAAGGAAAAGCATTTTCATCTCTTCCAAATTTTCCCAAGTTGCACTTTCTTCGCTAAACTGGTCCCACTGGACCTTACATTGCTGTATTTCACGATTTCTTAAATGAAATTGGTGAGTTTCTAGCACTCGTGTGGGTTTAACCACGATTATTTCCTGGGTCTTGGACTTGCAAGAATTCCAATTTAAAAAAACATGTGACAGATCTGAAACGTATTTCTTAAGCAAAGAAATATGGAAAACATCATGCATGTGAGATAAGCAGGTGGCAATGCTAAACGATAAGCTACAGGATTGATTATTTCAACATTTTCGAAAGGTCCCACAAATCGAGGTGACAACTTGGCAGGGCCTTGCCAAAGTTATAGAACTCTTTTTCTGGGTTTAACACGAAGAAAAACCTTATCACCAGCTCAAACCTTCTATCAACCCGCTTAGGTCAGCATAGCTCTTCTGTCTATTTGCTGCTTCCTTTAATCGTTCACGAATCAGCTTAACTTGTTGTTCCATTTCTGTGAGATCTCTGGTCCAATTACCACTCTATCCTCACACTGTCCCAACTAACAGGGGTTCTTCACTTTCTTCCATAAAGTGCTTCAAATGGTGCCATCTTAAGAGATGAATGATAAGTGTTGTTGTATGCGAAACTCAACTAATGGAAGATACTCTTCCCATTTATACTGTTGATCCATGCAATACATTCGCAACATGTCCTCCAACACTTGATTTACCCTCTTAGTTTGTCCATCCGTTTCCAGATGATATGCAGAACTGAAGTTTAGTTTTCGTTCCAAGAGCTGCGTTAAGCGTTTTCCAAAACCTTGACGTCATTCTAGAATCCCTGTCAGATATAATCAGTTCTGGTACACTACCATGTAATCTGAAAATTTCGTGTACAAATCTCTTGGCCAGCACTGGTGAATCATCCTTTAGATTTCCAGTGATGAAATGAGCTACCTTGGTCAGTTTTATCTACAAACTACTACCAGGATAACATCATGTTTATTCTTGGACATAGGTAGTCCTTGTACAAAATCCATGGTTATTACTTGCCATTTGTACTGCGGTATGCTATGAGGATATAACAGTCCAGCAGGGTGCATATGTTCTACCTTCACCCACTGACATTCCAAACAATGAGTCACAAATTTTAATCACATCCTTTTTCATACCTTTCCAGAAGTATTGCTGTTTCAAATCAGCAAGCATTTTTGTGATACCTGGGTGTCCAGAGAAAGGTGAATTGTGAAATTCAACTAACAACTTCTTTCTCAAATCGTTCAGCATAGGTACATATACCCTGTTTTCATATCGCAAGATTCCTTCATTATCAAAATGAAAACCTTTATACCTTATATCCTTAGGTTCTGCAGCAAGCGCTGCTTTTACTTGCTGAAAGTATGCATCTGATTCTGAGAAGCACTTTTTACCTCCTCATCTTTAAACTGAGTTCTTAATGTTATAAGCAGTAGAAATGTGCCTCCTACGACTTAGAGCATCAGCTACTCTATTCTCCTTCCCTTTGATATAGCTAATATCAAAGTCATATTGTGATAAAAATTCTAACCACCTTCTTTGTCTGGCATTCAATTGGCTGAGTAAAAATATATTTCAGTCCAAGTGATCAGTTTTCAACTCAAAGGTTTTCCAAGTAAGTAGTGTGTCTCCAGACTTGAAGTGCATGAACAATGGCAGCAAGTTCCAAATCATGAGGGGCATAATTCAGCTCATGTAATCTTAAGTTTTCTACTTTCATAAGCAATGACTTGATCATTTTGTAGCAAAACACCTCCAAGGCCTTCCCCAGAAGCATCCGTTACAAAGTAAAATTCCCATTAGGGTCTGGTACAGCTAATATAGGTGCAGAATTCAACTGGTCTTTCAAACTTTTGAAAGCCACTTCGCACTTGTCATTCCATATGAATTTCTTATCCTTCTTTTGCAATGAAGTTATTGGTGCAGCTACCTTAGAAAAATCCTTTACAAATTTTCTATAGTAACCAGCAAGACCCATGAAGCTTCTTACTTCATGCACATTCTTTGGTGCAGGCCACTCAGTTATGCCATTATTTTTGAAGGATCTAAGCAATTCCTTCTTTACTTATGACATGACCCAAATAGTGAACTTCTGAATCAAGAAAGAACATTTGGATAACTTACCATACAACTTCTCTTCTTTCTCAAAATTCCCAAAACTATCTTCAGATGCTCATTGTGCTCCTCAACACTTTTAGAATAATGAGAATATCGTCCAAGAATACAAGTACAAACTTGTCCAGGTATTCTTGAAAATATTGTTCATTAAATTCATAAAGGCTGCAGGTGCATTAGTTAACCCAAGGGTAGAACTGTGAATTCATAATGTCCGTACCTTGTTCGGAAAGCTGTTTTATGAATATCTTCCTCTTTAATCTTAAGCTGATGATAACCAGATCGAAGGTCTATCTTAGAATAAACTACTGCTCCACGCATCTGATCAAACAGATCATCGATCCTAGGAAGTGGATATCGGTTCTTGATTGTTGCTTTGTTCAACATCAATAATCAATTACACAACCTTAGTGTCCATCATTCTTTTTCACGAATATTACAGGCGCACCCCAAGGTGAAACACTTGGTCTAATCAATCCTTTAGACAAAAGTTCTTGCAACTGTGCCTTAAGCTCGACTAACTCTGTAGTAGTCATCCGATAAGGCGCTTTGGAAATAGGTTCCGTTCCAGGCTTGATTTCAATGGTAAAGTCAAATTCTCTCTTGGGTGGTAACCCTGGTAATTCCTCAGGAAAAACATCCCTGAAACCTTGTAAAAGAGGGAATCGTTTCATGAAATCATCATCTTCTTCTGAAGATTCATATATCTTTACCACATAAAGGGTACATCCTTTATTTTTAGGCTTTTTAAGCTACATAGCTGACAATTTTCTAACTGAAATTTCCCGTTTCACACCTTGAATCTCTGATGATTCCAGCTGATCATGAAAACATTTTATGTTCTTTTCATAGCAATCTACCTTTGCCTTATGGTCAGCTAACCAATTGACACCGATGATAATATCATACGATCCCAAAGGTGCAACATAGAGATCAACTTCCGTGGAGAAGTTAGGTAAATCAAGGACTGCCCCAAAAAGACACTCACTCACTGTATGAACAGAGTTATTACCATACTCTACAATCCAAGATTTATCCATTTTTCCAGCTTTTCTTTTAAGTTTAGAAGCAAGTTTATTAGAAATAAAACATTCAGTAGCTCCTGTATCAAAAATAATTGTGACAGGTATGCCGAATAACTTACCGGAACTTCTATAGGTGTTACTTGCTTTTCAGCTTGCCTTGTCTGCTACTGCAGCATGTATCTTATGCTGCTAATTTACGATCATCCTTCTTCAAAGGGCATTGATTAGCATAGTGGTCTTTGCCACAATTGTAGCAGCCTCCTACATGGTCCCTTCTTAGGCTTAGAATTACCTCCAGCCTTGTAATTGTCACGCTGTCCTCCATAGGGCTTCTGCCACATTGTTATAATTTTTAACAAAATTATCCCTTACATTTCCAGTAGGCTTATTTACTACTTGCTTTCTTATTGTTATCTCCTGGAAACTTACTCTTGTTTACAAACATTTTTCCATGGTCCTTTTCTGGGTGCAAGAGAGGTTGAAGAAGGGTTTGCAGTTTTCTTCCGCACTTCCTCCTTATGAGCAGAAATAGCCTTTAATTTCTGTTCTTGCCTAATGGCCTTTTCAACAACTCCTTCCATAGTGGTTGGACTTGTGAACATCGACCTCTCCCCCTATCACAGGATTCAATCCCATGATGAATTTCCGTATCATGAACTTTTCGTCAGTTTGATACTGCGGTACATACTTGAGGAGTTTTGTAAACTGCTCCCAGTATTCAGTTACCGTTAGCTTCCCTTGAGCTAAGTTCTGAAATTATGTCATTTTTTGATCATAGAAAAGTTGTGGCAGCCAACGTTGCCTAAAACAGCCTTTGAATTGATCCCAAGTAACATTGGTCTCATTAATGTTTAGTTCAGCTTTATGGCTATCCCACCACGAAGATGCTTCGTGAGAAAGCTAATAGGCTCCCCAAATAGCTTTGGTTTCCTCTGAGAAGTTCCTTATTGCAAAGTACTTCTCCATTTCGATGAGCCAAGTTCTCAGCTCCATCTCCTAATGAGGTGCCATCATACTTAGGAGGACTTAACCTTTTTATATCATTAGTGAGTTCTGCTGCCAATCTGGCCTTTTTGTTTTCTGGTTGGATAGGTGCATTCACATCATTAACATCAACACCCATATTGGGGTTGTCCTCAGGAGGTGGTTGATTATTATTATCAGCTTTCTTCATCCTCTCTCATTTCCCATCACCTGCTGTTCCCAATACAGCTAAAGCGATCTCTTGTGTCCAACAAGGCAGCAAGGATCTCATCAAGTTTCTGGGTTGTTGCCACTCCTCCTTCAGGTGGAGCATTACCCGCAACATTCCCTCTTGTTCTAACCATTTTCTGTTACAAGAAAAATTTAGGTTTTTATCAGATTATGGACTCAATAGGTCCAAGAGCTGCAACCTTCAGCTCTGATACCAAGATGTAACATCCTCATTTTATACTTTAGAACAAGTGAATTTTTTTTTTTTAGATAATTGCATCCTGGTTCTAAATACATAATTTAGAACTCACAAATCAATAACCATTCATATAACAGACAACCATATGCAGCTGTAATGACTCGGAGTACCTCCAATCTATTCATTCCATGACTCGGTAATCTACCGATCTATTCATGAGTAATAAGAGTTGGTGTTTTTATTTAACACATTACTCTTGCGGTTCTCTTCCCTAATCTGGGATTCAGAATGCTCTGTCCAAGGAATCTAACTGAATAATTGTTACTATTATTCATCGGCATCTCATCCCTTAGACTAGGTGAATTAGGACAACGCAATCAGCAGCTTGCGATACTTTGGCCAAAGATTTGAAACATACTATTTATGTCTCGTATTCCTTAACGGCATACTCGTCAATCTAGAATACGTCCTTCACCCCATTCTTATGTTATATAGAATGTCCTACACTGACTACTGTCAGTCCTTCCTTTCACAACTGAATCACACGGAGGCAGATTAACAAGGTGATAATGTTATATGGATGCCCACGAGGATTAGGGATATGGTGACATACTGGTTCAACCTTGCAGTTCAACCAGTGTGTCATGATACCCCGAATCTCCTAGGCAGCCTTATAATATGACCACGTTCTTAATCAGACCCTGGGTAACTCGTGCGAAATCAAGTGTAAATCTTAGAGATCAATGTAAAGGGTGTCACCATAAGTCATCTGCATTGTTGTAACTTCGAGAAGATCCTAATCTTCTCAGAGGTACAACCCTGCAGTTGACTTGTGTCGTCAACCTTTAAATCCACCTCGAAAAGATCTACTTAATAACATGCGTTACGCACTTGAGTTTAAATTACTTTAAAGACTTTTCCCTAAGGTTAGCCTTTTCTGATCCCTGGATTCTTCGTCTTAAGACAACCCTCCTCTATTAAACCCATTACATGGTAGAGGTATTAAGGTCAAGTTCTCATCAAGGAGTCATTAGAATACACCTGATTCTAAAGCAACAGAGTTGGACAATATCTCATAACCTTTACTTGAGATTGCCATCTGAACTCCTTTTGATTTATATCAGTTCTCTTAACTGAATTTATATCATACTTACTAGTATAAAGATATAAATGATTAAGAATCCAATTTAATATTGTCCTATCATACTCAGGACTAGGGATTAGTAATTTAATCCAGCTTGTTTAGCATTCTGCTTAGGTTCATTTTTTTAACCTATCTTTTAGAAAGACAATTATTTAAATTCAATATTACTTTCGATAGAACAATAAGATCTGCTAAACACTCATATGAATTCAACCACATTTCTTATAAGCTTTCATTGTCAATCACAAAAGCATCCAAATTATACAATGGTAACAATGCCCCTTCATTACATAAACCGAAGAAGGTCAACTATCAGAATGAGAATACAACACATAAGTATCAAACACTTATTTCCATTCCTTTCAAAATTATACAATTACATTTTATGCAAGCATCATACTTGATACAATGCTTAATGGAAAAGAAACATCTTTTCACATATAGTACATTTATAAAATCAAGCTGTAATTCATTTTAAACAATTAAATAATCTGATCATCCTGTCAGATCTGCATTGCTTTTACCACTTACGGCAACCATCTGCAAAAATAGTCAACATGAGTCAGTTCAATGAACTAAGCATGATAAGCACTAACTTTTAAAACAATTGCAATCCATCAATTGTTTTCATTAAACACCCTGTTTAAATGAGATCAAATATCCACATAAGTAAACATATTCAGACTATGCCCTTGTAATACAAAATGATTACAAATATGTAACTCTATCATTGTTACAAAATAGTCTTGATCACTTTCTAATATTTCATCAAATATTAAAAATCAAGGAACGAATGTACACAAACAATCATTAAATCCAAAATCACAACATTGGATAGATCGTTTCATTCATCCAAAAAGGGAATTATCATAACAATTCGGGATTCCACCAATATGTTACAAAACAATTCCCACTGTTAGACATATATCAACAAATATTAAATAAAAGAAGAGGAAGAACCAAATCATTCATACTTCCTTTCACATTAGTTCATTACTGTATCGTCTTCACATATGAAAAACATTCAACCAGTATGTATATGAACAAGTCAGACAAGCCACAAAAGGATCGCTATTTTAAATCAAGAAATAAAACACAGCAAAAACTCCTGTACAACAACTAACACATCAACAATCCATATATCAACCTTAAGCCCAATACTAGTTCCTTTTACACAGTAAGGCTTTTTTGAACCAAGTTCGAAATCAAAAGAACCTCTAGTATATCCTGGTCAACAACAGGCTTTATTACACTAATACTGATGCTTCCATAAGACCATGCAGAGATTACCTTACTAATACCGTAACACACACTGCCTCATCCAATTAGTAAATCAGAAAGGAACCTATCATCCTGTACATACATCTGTACGTAATCGGAGTTGGTCAAATAGCACTCATGATTTACTTATACAGAGTCACGTTACTTGATACAAACCATTACTCAGGCAAAATTTCCCAATATCAAACAACAGTATATCAAGTCAAGTTCTCAACTGAGGCAAAAGAAGATACAGGTTAACTTCCACAATTCTACTGAACCCGAACAACAGTGGAATGAAAAATGATTGCCAATGTTTCCTTCTGGACAAGTAAATGGTGTACATATTAAAACTCAGGCAAGAAATTTTAATCACTGATTTCAAACAAAGAATCCAATTGAACCCTTGCCAATGCGACACAATGGTATTCTTACGAATAACAAAGATCAAAATACAAATTATTCCCTTAAGTCGCTGGAACAACAATTTCTAAAATTCATCTATGATCAACCATGAATAAGTGATTTAAACAAATAAATCATTCAATCGACTCGACTGAGTCATTCAATTTAAAAACGAATGTAATTCTATATTTACATTGTATACTATTACGGGTTAATATCCATGACCTAACTCATTAAGCTAATATACAAGATGTCAAACTATTCACAGAAATCCATCAAGGCCAAAATAAACATTACGAGTTAAATCTTAGGCTTATACAGAAGCCAAAAGAAGCAAGATACCCTCCACAGGGTCAAACAACAGGATAACCCAACAGTCCTAATTGAAACAGTTACACTGTCCATCTGTCAAAAATTCAACTGAGTCCTAACAATCAGTAACCAAAATAATGTAAGATGATAAATCATCCGTGCCAACAATGGCAACATTGTAATCAGGCAAAAACAAACCAGAATACTGAATTTCCAAAACAAAGAATCCAACGATACCCTTACCAACATTTTCGCACAAGATGGCACAGGAAAGAAACGTAGAATTTCATCCAAAGAGTATAAACCACAAACTCTTGCAACACGAAGGTAAAATAATAGAGGTCGTGCTACCCGTTACTCTTCGAGCACAAAATCAAATTACCAGTATCCAAATAGATATTCAAACGAAGTTCAACAGTGGTCCACAATACGAATCATTCAATGGACTCAACAGAGTCGTCCGAATAAAATACATATATCCATACTGTACACTGTCCACGGTTTAGATCGTGTTACCCAAATAACAAGGAAAAACAACTACCACTAAGTCGAAAGGAAAACTGTAACACAATAGTTACCGGTTCCCAAACCATTTTAAAAGATAGAGCGACACCCAAAAATTATCATTAGCCACTGTCACTAAAAACCACAACAGGGCTTTCAAAGGTTCAAAAAACTGAACAATCAAATAGTTCCATTAATATTTCTTCCGACTGTTTCCAAAACAAGAATCGACGACCAAAAATTGACAACATAACAATCAATGGTCTATACCCATCACAGGAACGATTCATGGGCTTACACTGAACAGGCCGAGAAATCATACATTTCACATGTTTCGCATAATCAATCCAAAATGCAAACACAAGGAAATAATGCCACAGTTCGAAATTAATAAACACCCATCAGAAGATAAATGAAATTTTGAACCAGAAGAGATACAGTACCAAGAAAAATCACACAAGATATCCATAGATAAACATCTAATTTCTTAAATCATTTGAACAGAGTTGTTCTAATGAAATCACTTGAAAGACAGCAAGATATTTAAAGGTTAGGGCCTAACATGCCTGTATTTTTGCTCAAATTTTTGAGGCAGACCACTGGAAGAGCTCGTGCTTCCTTTTCCTTTTCCAAGTTAGAGCGATCAAAAAAAAAATTGCTATCTCCATGGCATATATATTCTCCTTGCCAGAGAAAAGAGCTAGATAACCTCATGTTCGCCATGCAACACAAAGAAGACTGGTGCGAAGAACCAGTGAATAGGCAGAGAGAAATCTCGAAAATTGCGACAAGCCAAACAAACCAACAAACTTCCCGTTTGCATGCCTTCTTGCGAGTTCCAAACTCGACTACCGAGAATATTGAATGCAATTAAACCAACTTTCCCGCTAAGACTCCACTTCCACCGACCGCCAGAATTGGCGACAGTCCAATGAAAACTCAAGTTCATTTCTAGTTTTGGTGACCTGCCACGTCTGAACAGGTTAGCCGTTGCCTAAACCTCCGCCATGACCTGTCCCTCATCCTTATCCATGCATTAATTGTCATAGAAAACGCCGCCCATGGTTCGCACCCCTCCATAGGCCCCTTTACAATCTTGTTCATAGTTAGGTTAGTATCTTAGGTTAGAATTTAGGATAACACATATTCTAACCACATTACATGTAGTTACTTAGGACATTAACACATAGCCTAGGTCTAGGTTAGATTAACACTAATCTAACCCCTAGGTTAGGTTTTAGTTTTAGGTTACTAACCATTAATAATTCCAGTTAGGTCTACATTCTGTACACTCAGAAAAGACCTATATCATACCTTCTTGAACAGGGTTAGCTCCTGTTCTGCTGCAGAATCGTATGTAACCGAATTATTACCTGGTCCACGATCGAGACCTTCCAGATATACTTCGATATCGGGAACCAATTTATTTCAAAAGATCAGCTTGAGTCATACTCCTGACTAGCTTAATCAATGCTTCCATACCTTGCAACCTGTTCAAGGTCTGTGATTTTAATTCATCACGAACAAATTTAAAGCAATACTTGGATCAATTCCACTGATCCAAGACTAGGTATTATAGATGGATAACTCTATAATTTATTCCGAGATCAGATTAAACTCAGATACAAGATGAAATAGATAAAAGAGTCTAATCATATTCTGACTCAGTCAAGATCTGTAATCTGCAAAGAAATTACAGTACATATCAAGCATGATTTCTAAATCGAGGAACACATCCTTATACAAGAAATCACATATCAACACTTGTATGCCCAGGAGAAAGTAACAATAGTTCAGGGTGTTACATGTCTTAACTATTCTAAAGCTTTCTATTATTGAAGTTGTTCATTGTTGTGAAGTCCCTTTGAAGATCCAGTATAATCAACTTTGTCCTACTTCATCTCCCACCAAAATTATTCAAAAACCATGAATCCACCCGGAACTACCCCTGTTTGCCTTGTGTATCAAAAAAGGAACAAAATTGACTTACTAAAGTATGTAGAACAATCAGCATTTGTTAATGTCTTTAGTAACCTTAGCCTTGTGTAGAAAGTATCTCCATTTTTTAGAAGTGACAACTCTTAAGATTTAAATCATGGAGTATTGACTGTATTTTCCCAATTTTTTCTTCATAGAATTTGTGCAAAAGAAGGATATCTCCATCTCCTTCATCAAATAGAGGTTACACTAAGGGTCCTCTCACCCTAGTTGAAGAGGCACAACCTAAAGTACTGAGGACATGTCAAATCCTCTTAAAGGTGATATCCATCTCTCCACAAATCTGAGTAATAAAGGGCCAGTTAGATCTCATCCCTAGATACAAAACGACACATACTATGATCTGTTTGCCTCTAAGCTCCTTGTTGAATATGTGTTGCTACTCATCTTGAAAAGGAGAACGAATTTAGATACCAACACTAGTGGCGCTGCTACTGAGGACTCTTTGAAGTATTCAAACAAAGGTGTATACATAAAGACCCTGGTAATACTTCTTACACATGATGTGTGTTAATACATTGTTGAAACATCGTTATCTATTTAGATCTATAAGAATTGTTCAAACTTTTGAGTTCTGAGTGCAATATTTCCATCTTATACAGTTATTACACTAATATTTGTATCATCATTGATAAATTTGGGTAAAAGTGGAGCAGATCTTGTAAGATTTGCATGAATCTAGTATTAAAATACATTTGATAGGTCTTTCATTATGAATTTTCACAAACTAAGGTGAAAATCCTTAGTGGCGACTCCATGCTATTTAAATTATTTGTAAATACCAATGTTTTAACATATATCAAGCAAGATTTTCCATTAAATAGATGCAAATATGGAAGGAATAAGATATTTCTTCACCAAGGACCCTAGTAGAAGGTTGTTTTCAGGGTTGGGAAAGTCTGATTCAGAAGGAAGAATAATTTGGAAGGTTGTTAGAGATCAAGCATCAAGAAAAGAGATCTCCATTAGGGAAATCGATCGACATATGATTGAATATTTCAATACCTTCTCAAGTGAATTTGAATTAGGTAGTCTCTCTATTGAATTGAATTCTCAATCTGGAGAGGGTCCTTCATCTATGTTTGAAAAATTTACTTCTCAATCTTCCCCTATATTTTCAAAATCTAATAGAGTCTTCCAAGAAACAGAGCCTTTAGAGGGAAATCATTCTGAAAATTGCATCCCTGTACCACACAGACCCCTCAATCCTCATCATTTTGTTTCTCCTGTAATATCACCTCCTCAAAATAATATTGCTCAGCCTCCACCCAAACCTCCATTTTTTGTTAATTCTTTTGGTCCCATCAGTTTTAGAGGTATGGTTGGCTATCCAAATGTTGTGCCACAAGATGTAAGAAAAATATTTCCTAAGTTTTAAGGAAATAATGTAATCACTGGTGATTAACATTTGAAGCTCTTTGTCAATATGATGGAGGAATTCGAAATAGAATTTGAGGATGTATACATTAAGTTGTTTATCCATACTATAGAAGAAGATGCAAGGGACTGGTATAAATCTCTACTAGATAATTCCATTGACTCTTGGACAGAGATGAAAAATGATTTTAGAATGCAGTATGGTGATAAAATAGACCCTAGGTTTCTTTTATCAGATTTTGAAAATATAAAAAAGAATCCTAATGAATCAGTGCATGATTTCAATACTAGATTTAACAAAACATTGAGAAGACTGCATGTTAATTTGAGACCATGTGATGAATCATGTCTGATAAAGTATTCAGATGTATTTGATAAGAAAGTAGCTTACTATTTGAGGGATAAGAACCCAAAAAAATTGAGGTAGGACTTCACCATGGCTCTGCAAATTGAGAACAACATTAAAGTAGTTGAAAAACCTCCTAAGAGGGAGGGTGTTAGATTGATCAACCCTGAGAAGCCTCAATCAAGTAAGGTTGTGGATCTTGAGGAAGTTGTAAAGACCTTGCTCAGGGCTGTCAAAAAAATATATTACAAGCTGGCCAGGACAGAGAAAGGAATTAGACAAGGTTCTTAGGGTCAGCATAGGCAACAAGGACAAGAAAAACTTGCAAATCATCCTAGAAATGATCAGATTTCTAATGACATAAGTAAAGGACCCATGGGAGCTAGACAACCCCAAGCTAGGGAAAATAGAGTAGTGCATGATCCTCTAAATGTCAGAGTTGTTGTTGTTGAAGAGACAAATCAAATGGATTGGTGTGACAAATTCTTCTTACCCCACCCACCATGTGAAATAGATCAAAAAGTTAAATAATTTGATGATGATGATAACATTGATGATGATGCATGCATGGTGGACTGCTCTACAAGCTCACAGCAAGGAGCAACTTCAACTGAGGTAATAAGTAAAAGAATTGCTGCAAGTTTTTCGGATTGCATTCACTGGGTACCTCTTCTTCCTCCCTCTCATGCTTTAGAAATAGATATGGTATACGCTTTTGAACTTCCTAGTAATTATTTTGAGAACCTAAGAGCTCTAATGATTAAGAAATATGATGGATGAATCCCATCAGAATAGGATAGACAACTATTAATGAATGTTGTTGTTGCCTAAGAAAATGTGTATAACACAATAAGTAAATTTGTCAAAGGGGCAGGGCCTCAAGCCAAACCAAAGACCCCAGTTCTCACCAATGTCCCAAAAGAGGCTCCAAAGAAAGATGCATCTGGGAAAGGCCATGTTGTCTCAAGTAGAATTGGTGTACCCACCCATGCCCAAAATATTAAAAACCTTGTGCCATCTGATAAACTTGTCAATATTTCTCCAAATGATTATTTACCCAAATACATTCCCTATGACATTGCCCAAGTCTTGAGTCAGATCAAGTTTTATGTCCCAATTGTTGAACTGCTTAGGATTCCTGAGCATAAGAAGAGGGCCTTTGAGTATTTGGGGTTGGAAGAAGATAGGAGTGCCCAAGGCAGAAATATAAATAATTTAAACACTCCTTCAACCATTACAGACCTAGAAAAACCACCACCATTAGAGGAGATAGGTGAACCACCTAAAGTTTACTTGGGAACATCTTTAGTTGAGTCTCAGTTAAATGTTGATCCATTTTTTACAACACGGATTATTAAAGATAGATTGTTGTACAATTGTGTGTTTGACTCTGGAGCATCATGTAATGTTATGCCTCTAGAGGTCATGAATGAATTGAACATTAAAGTGATAACAACCTATGGCAAGTGTACTGTAATGGATTCTAGAGAGGTTCCTGTATGTACCCAAAATTGTAAGGTACTGTACTGCCAGAACAACGTGACATGTTCCCCAATGATGATACAGGTCTCCTCGTAAGGTGTTCGGGATCCAGAAAAGCTCTCCAAGTGTGCGTTAACATCCCGCATGCCCCACTTAGCCCCCATGTGATTTATTTTTCCTTTTCCCCTCTTTTCTTAGCCTTTTTCTCTTCAGTGACGAAACCGCTGCCCTGCCTGAGTGGCGGTCTCGTGACTGCCGCCCTGAATAGGGAGGCGGTCCTGTAACTGCCGCCCTGCTCAGGGTGGCGGTCCTTTACGCATTTTCCAGAAAGCTCTTTTAACATGACTCATGTAAATTCAACGTTTTACCAGCTTTCTTTCACCACCATAAGCTTGCATTTATGATTCTGGTTCCCTGGAATAGTGTTTTGCCATTGTTTATAGTTTAAGAGTTCTATTTGGCTTTTACCTTGGGTAAATGCAAATGCTATAAATGGTTGGATTGTGCTCAAGCAAGTGGCCCCTCATTCACTTCTCATCTTCTCATTTTCAGTAATTTAGTCTTTTATTTTTCTTAGGATTCATAGTTTAGTTCGTTATATGCTTAGTTAGCATTGTTTTACTATTGGTAAGCCACATATCCATCTTGTGTAAGCAGTGTTGTTATTTCATCCAATCCATTGGAGTAGAATAGCTTAGGAAGCCATTAAAGTTACAGGTTTTTCTCCTCAAATAGGATAGTTTCAGGTTTTGGATGCTTTATGTTGCATGACTCGCAATAGATCCCGCTAGGAATTGCATAAGCCAAGCTCTGTACTCTTGCGCTATCCCTCTCCTGTTGTAAATATCTCCCCCCCGGGTAGATATAGACAAACAGAAGAATATGGAAATCAAAGAAACTCAGAGCCTAATTTTTATTGCGTCACCACCAGCCCAAGGTGCAGGTAAAGGGTGCATGAAAATGGATGTCGACATGAAGATAGATGCGCCAAGGTGCAGGTAAAGGGCGCATGAAAATGGATGTCGACATGAAGATAGATGCGCCAAGGCGCAGGTAAAGGGTGCATGAAAATGGATGTCGACATGAAGATAGATTAAGGCATCTTAGGTAAAGGGCACATGAAAATGGATGTCGACATGAAGATAGATGCGCCATTAGGCACAGGTAATAGTGCGCATGAAAATGGATGTCGACATGAAGATAGCCTGCGCCAAGGCGCAGGTAAAGGGGCTTGTCATGAAAATGGATGTCGACATGAAGATAGATGCGCCAAGGCGCAGGTAAAGGGCGCATGAAAATGGATGTTGACATGAAGATAGATGTGCCAAGGCATAGGTAAAGGGATGTTGACACACACACAGATACACCAAGGTGCACCTTCAGGAGGTGCAACATTTTGAGCTCTAACAGGAAGCAGACCCTGGCGCAGATATTCAGATGGCCATAACTTTTCACAGGGAGCTCAGATTCATGCAAGGTTGGACTTTTCGGAAAGCTTACAAGGTCCTCTATCCAACTAAGACTGGATATCTTTAATTGGGTGAGAATAAATTCTTAAAACTGTGAAATATAGTTCACCACTTTTGGGTTTGTTAGGGTTCTCACCTACCACCATAATGAGATAAATTAAATGCAACCTGGATGTGGTTGGGGTACATTCAGGATTTCCTCTCTTGAGGGTTCATGAAGTCTATCATGTTACTTCCTATTGATTGCAACAAGGAAAGTTTGGGCTTCTATTCATTAAAACAAATAAAATGTATTTTGACAGATCAAACCTTCTTCTTAAACCAAGAAGATGAAAGCCTTGGTAGAGAATACCAAACCTACACAAAGCTACAACTGAAGCTGTAATGCAACCTTGCCTCAATCTCAGACTAAATGGAGTGGAGTATTGTACCAATGAATTTGGTATCAGAAAACTGTAAGCCATGGAATCTGTAGGAAAATATAGTTCAAGCCACTCTGTAGTTCAGACATGCATCCTCAGAAGATCTCCCATTGAACAATAATGGAACTATTTGGAGCATGAATCTTACATTGCAGTTTACTGCCATCTTTGTTTATTGGCAAGAATTGGTGTTCTCCATTCCTCATGCATACCTTGTAGTTTCAAGGCAACCTCGAAAATGCAACTTGGATGCATTTTCATATCCTAAGTCTGCTTGTGAAAGGTAAGACAAGGTTTGATTAAAGACAATCCTCTAATGAGTTTTACGTGTGTTTTTCAATATAGATAGAGGATGATAGGATCCACAAACTTGCATAACTCGGCTAGATCTAGAACAATGCAATTGCAAGGTCCAACCCTGGTGGTGAACAACTAGCATGTCCATACAATCGCATTGAGAGTAACAACTCTCAAGAGTAACATCAGACATCAAGGGATGCTGTGTCTTTAATACAAACAGCCCCTACTCACGCAAGTGTGCAGGAAAGCATCCCGAATGAATCCAAGATCAAGAACCCATCTAGCATCATATAGGATCTTCACCCCTGGGAAAGTGAATCACATCCAATCAGTTTAGTGAAACCCCTCACCATGTACCCCAAACTCCTATATTGAGGAGGTATCTCTCTAAGAAGACCTCCCTAAACATGTCTATCCTTCTCTTTATAAATCCAAAGCCACTCACTGATAGTGGCAGAGGTCCTTTAGAGCTTTTCCCAAGCAATGTCAGGTAATGCCACGAATCCATGTAGACAATGCCATGGATGAGGAGCACCAAGATGCTCATTCGCCAGCCAGAACTTGTCATCAATGATTCTGGTTCCCTGGAATAGCTTTTTTGCCAAAGTCAAAAGATGACATTACAGAACAATAAGGCTGTTCACCATTCAAAGAGGGTAAATGAGGCAAATGCTATAAATCTCGGTTGGCTTGTCAAGGGATTGTGACAAGAAAATGGTCATTCCCTTTTCAACCATTTTCAACTCTTGTAGTAATTGAGTTCTATTAGAATTGTTTGCTAGGATTCATAGTTACAGTCTTAACCGACATTGATCTCTACTTAGCATTAGTTTCTTACTTGTTGGTAAGCCACATATCCATCTTCATCCAAGCAGTGCTGTTATTTCATCTAATCTATTGGAGTATGAATAGCTTAGCGAAGGCCATAAAGTTGCCAGGTTTTTTCATCCCTAAAGAGGATATCCAGGTGTGTCACAATGAATAAGATGCTTGTATGGCTTGAAACAATGACTCCATGTCAATGGTAGAAATCCCGATAGCTACATTGCATGGAGCCAAGCTGCTATATCTAGATGACTATCCCTCTAAAACCAACTTGCGGCTGCTATCACGTCTGAAATTCTGAGCTTGCAAGTTATCCTATCCTATTCTATGTTTATGTGGCATGACATGTTTTCTGGATCCAATCGTAAATGCCAAGGAATGTAGGAAATCTTTCACTAAGGGGACAAGAAGATCAGCTACCAGTGAATCACTTTGTTCTGTAGACATCCAGGGGCTAGCTTTCAAAGTCCTAGGTATGAATATATCAGGATAGAGAAATAAAAGCTGATCTTTTATCTCAGGAAGATTACTATTCTCGAATTTCCAGGGATTCCATGGGGATTAATAGTCTCTGAGAAACTATGATTCACTCCTCCAACTTTGAGTAGGCCATTTCAAGAATTATCAAATAGAACAGATGTCACTAAGAAAAAGTTTAGAATACCAGATGTCCAAGTTACACTTACTCATCTAGCACTTGGTTAGTTTGAATTGTCTTGCCATGGTGTGCATTTTCAGTTGTCTTTCTAAGATATTGCTAAATAGCAATGGGAGCGGTGAGTAGATTCATAAATTTCTAGGTAGAAATAACTGACAAACAAAAAATGAAGAAAACCCTCAGTACTTTGAGAGGGACACTTCATATAGTTAAATTTCATGTTGCTACAGTGGATCAATTTACTTTGTTACTGGAATTTGTAGACTACAGATCATGGCTAGAGATGCCCAGGGAATAACATAGAGGAGCACAATCATGCACACATGATCTAAATCAATGTCCGGTCAAAATCCGATATAGTAAGATGGATTTCACGACTATAGAACTATGGTAAGCTTTGTCAACACACAAGGCTGAGTATGCAGACTACACATAGACGCAAGACCAAGTACACATGTTTTGGTTTATCCAACTGTGAGGACTACAGGCATAACCACTAGGATATACATGTATATCTACATAGTAGATAGGGTTCATCCCAAGTATATACAAACCTAGATTGTGATCTTTTACACTATATCCCAGCTCATATGCACGACTTGTGTCACTCTCCTAGATATAGGTACCAGCCATCAAGAATCAGATTGCACGAACAATCCTATAGTTGACATACCTGAGAAGATTCACACTCAGTCATTGATCCCTACAAACATGAAGCTGAGCTGGTCACAAGGGATAAACTGAATCTGTGATATTAGGGATTAGGAATTGATTTCACGCATGACCATGTATAGGTCCACAATGACTAAGAGTCTACGGTTGTGACCCACAAATCCCACAGCCCAACGAATCTGCAGGAGAATTAGACATAGACACTGGCCTACGCACACTAGTATTCCAGTCTACTCCACTTCCACCTATCATCATCGAACAATTATCCTTGCTAGACACAACAGCTAACAAAGCTAGAGAGTTCTGGACTAGGCCAGAGAGCCATCCATAGAATTGACTACATTTACCATCCACCATATGACCCTATCCGGAGAAATACACGAAACTATCCCGGGTCATTTTCCACGTATTCCACAACCCATAGATCGAATCACACCAGAGCTCAATATTGATTGGAGCCTTCGAGCAGTCATCCTTGCTGACCGATCTATCACACCAGCCCAAGTTAGGAGGGCTTTCTTTGCTTTAGATTCGTAAGTTCTGTTAGTGCGCATTGAAGACATTAGATTACCTAACTAGTTTGTCTGTATCTCCCACATATTCCATCCCCATCGGCTGTCTCAGCACGACCTCGAGAGGTCGGGTGCGAGGAAGAGTCACTTGTAGATTCCCATGCTCTCTTGTCACTTTTCTGTCGTACAGTTCCTATTGTAGGATGTGTAAAAGGTTTGGTGGTACAACTTGTAGCTTATCCAGGTAAAAACTTGAAACTTGATGCTATCATTATTGATTACCCCAGCCAAATGGGGCATGATGTTATTAAGAAATTGGGTGGCAAGTGTTGGTGGAAGTGTTCATATGTATATGTATTTTTCCACCATTCCAATTAAAGGCAGCCTTGTAAAGCTGTATGGAGAGAAGAAGATGTTGCACCTAATTGAAGATCCCAATAATGCTTCTTATGAAGTGTTGTATGTTGATTTAGATGCAGATAAATTTGTGGGGTTTTTAGATGGCAAAGAGCATAACATTGATCAATGTAAATGTCTTGAACAAGTAGTTTTACCTTGTACCTTGTTATTTGATGGAGCTTGTTCCAAGTTTATAAATGGTGTTGACATTGTTCTGATTTCTCCAGGCTAAGAAGAGTTTGTATTTTCTTTCAAACTTAACTTTGAATGCACTAACAACATTTCTGAATATGAAGCACTGTTATTGGTCTTGAGAATTGCATGGAAACATGGTATAAAGGATATCATTGTCAAAGGGGATTCAAAATTGATTGTCAAACAAATTAGAAAAATGTATGATACTAAAAATAAGAGAATGAAACAATACAAACATGCAGTATGGGATTTGATTGAAATGTTGTACTCTTTTAATATTGTGCACCATGATAGAAAGTTTAATGTTGTTGCAGAAAAGTTAGAAGTGTTAGGATCTAGATTTGAGAATTGTATAGTGACTCCATTTTGTGATTATGATGTTGAAATACTAACAAGGCCATCTGTCCTTGATAACGTTAAAAATTGGTAAGTGTTTGATGATGATGCCCAAGTGAAATGGTTTCTACAGAACCAAGGTGATTTTTCTTACCAAAATATAGATTGGGAACCAATGGTGTGTGTTGTTGAAGGAAAGGAAACATTATTTGGCAAAGACATCATCCAACTAAATACAAACATGATTCCCAGAGGTTTGGTGGCTCTTGAATAAAACTTTGATAATGTTGATTGCATTATTAAAAGAATTATGCTAGTTTCAAGAGATTTGGAAGAGCACAACCTGGGTACAAAGGAAAAACCATGTAAAATCTGGTTAGGAAGCAATCTCAGCAAGGAAGAGAAGTAGTCCTCTGTTCAATTGCTAAAAATTATCAAGACTGCCTAGCTTGGTCTTCCTCTAAGTTGAAGGCATATAGGAAAGATTTGTTCAACATGAGATTCCTCTTGAATCTAATGCCAAGCCTTTCAAGAAAAAATAGAGGCCCCTCAATTCACTCCTTTCTTTGAAGATACAAGAAGAACTGAAGAAGTTAAGGGATGGAGGGATCATTTAGCCCACAAGGTACTCATATTGGGTTGCAAACCTAGTGCCTGTCAGGAAAAATAATGGTGATATAAGGCTATGCATAGACTTCATGAACCTGAATAAAGCATCATTGAAAGATAATTACCATCTTCCAAACATGGAGAATATGCTATAATTGGTAATTGGTTCTAAATTTTTATCTACTCTAGATGGTTTCTCTTTATATAATCAAGTTGTTGTGAAGGAGTTAGAAAGGATAAAGATTGCTTTTACCACTCCTTGGGGAACTTATGTTTATGTCAGGATTCCTTTTGGCTTAATAAATGTTGGAGAAACTTTCCAAAGAGCAATGGATGTAGCATTTGTTGGTTATATTGATGATTTCATTATTGTTTATCAAGATGATGTAACTATGTTTTCTAGAAATAGAAATGATCACTTGCAACACTTAGAGAGAATGCTGATAAGGTGTAGAAATTATGGCATATCATTCAATCCCAAGAAGTGCCACTTTGTAGTGCAAAAGGTGAAGCTTCTTGGTCACATTATATCAAAGGAAGGGGTCATGATAGATCTAGAGAGAGTGGAAGCTATAAGAAAGGTTCCAATTCTGAGAACTAAGAAGGGAGTTCAGTCCTTCTTTGGAAAAATAAACTTTATTAGAAGATTTGTGTATAAATTTGTTGAGTTGACCATCCCCATTACTAGCATGCTAAAGAAGGACCAAGTTATCAAATGGGAAGAATCTTCCATTCAATATTTCAATGGAATCTAGGAATCACTAAAGCATGACCCTATTTTGGCAGTTCCAAATTACAAGAAGCCTTTTCAAATGTTTTCTTTTGCTTCAAAAAACACCATTGCATCCTTTTTTTGCAGAAGGATGATGAAGGGGCTGAGAGACCAATTTCCTTTTTCAGTAAGGAATTGCAAGGAGATGAGTTAAAATAAACCATCATCGAGAAGTAATCATTTGACTTGGTGAAAGTAACAAAGGTTTTCAGACCCTACATCTTGAGCTCTAAAGTTGTTGCTTATGTTACCCACACCATGGTGAAATACATCTTATCAGAGATGGAGGTCTCAAGAAAAAGATGCAGATGGGTGAAAACATTTCAGGAGTATGACATGGATATCCAAACCACGAAATTGGTAAGAGGTTTAGGCCTAGCTAAGATTATGGCTGAGAGAAACTTGCAAACTATCGAGGTGAATGAAGTAGAAGGAGAAAGGGAGGGTGTCCTTGAAAAGTTGGTAAGCTCTGAATGGTACATGGATATAATCTTTTATCTTAGACATCTATACTACCCTAAATATTTGAGTAAAAATTAGAAAAGATCTCTTAAGTTATCCTCTAAAAAATATGTGATTACTAATTTTGGGTTTGCTTGGAAGACCCTTGAGGGAGTGCTCTTAAGAAGCATTACTGAAGATGAGGCCCCCAAAATAATTTTTGATCTCCAAGGAGGAGTTTGTGGGGGACATTTTTCTGGAAGAGTTACAACACATATAATCTTGAGGGCTGGTTATTGGTGGCCAACTCTCTTTAAAGATACAACTCTATTAGTTAGGAAATGTGAAAGTTGCTAGCATTTTTTTGGAAGAATGAAAGCTTCGGGCTCCCTTCCTTTGTAACCTGTGTCAGTTGAAGCCCCATTTAAGCAATGGGGTATGGATTTCATTGGAATTTTTTTTTATCCTTCCAGTGCTGGTCATAAATGGATTCTTGTAGCCATTGATTATTTCACTAAGTGGGTGGAAGAAATCCCCACCAAGAAGGCAACACACCAAGTTATCATGGACTTCATGCTGATTCAAATCATATCCAAATTTGGAGTACTGGTTAAGATTGTTGTTGATAATGCCATGAGTTTCAGAGCCAAAACTTTAGTGGCAATGTGCAAAGATTAAGGAATCAATCTAACATATGCTTCTAACTACAATCCCCAAGGAAATGGACAAGCTGCGTCCAATAATAAAAACTTGTTGAAGATCATTAGAAGAACCTTGGATCTGAACAAAAGGAAGTGGGGTGAGCAACTGAAGTTTGATGTTTGGGCTGAAAAAATCACTATCAAAAGAGCTACTGGTAGAATCCCATTTGAGTTAGTATATGGAACTCAAGATTTGCCGCCCCTTCATTTGCAATTGTCTTCATTTTAGTTTGTTTAACAAATTGAAGATTAGGAGGTTAGTCCATATGAAGCTCGAATCAATTGGATTATTGAGTTAGATGAAGAAAGAAGGGAATCCCATCAGAGCCATGTGAAGTTCAAAGAAAATTTGAAGAATTTATTTGACAAGAAGGTGACTCCAAGAGCTTTCAACATTGGGGATCTTTTGCTATTATGGGATAGAAGGCATGAAGATAAGGGCAAGCATGGTAAATTTGAAGCATTGTGGATGGGCCCTTATTCAATTGACATTAGAATTGGTGAAAATACCTTCTTCCTAAAAGATTTAGATGGGGAACTACTTGAATTTCATGTTAATGGAAGGCATTTGAAACATTTCCTTGATTGATTTCTCAGAATCAAGGTATACTCCATTTGTACAGTGTATAGTTATTTGTTTTCATTCTACTTTTGTGTTTTTGTTCATTATGGTCCTTGGTGACCTAGTTTTGTTGGTTTCTCAGTTCATTTTTTTTAGGATGGTTATGGTTTCTCTGCTCTGCAAGCTTATTCCTTGACTTCGTTGCCCAATGGTCTGTTATTGGCACTTGGTCTACTATTTGTTCTTGTGGCACTCGTAGGGAGTGCCCATCCCCAAGTCGTATCCGATGTTGGTGCTTAGATTACTCTCACCTTGTTTGTCATTGAATTTCATCAGTTTGTGGCCTCTGTCATGTGTTCTCTCTCCCCGTATTGATACTTGAAGACTCTGTCCTCAATTTGGTTGCCATGATCAGTCCCATCCTTGGTTGAGGATCAATTAAAAGTCAAGAATTTTTTTTGTTCCTCTGTCTGTGTGAAAGATTTGTAACTTTTGCGTAAGGTTAGGTATTTTCCCTTCCTTTTTTTTTCCACATTCACGTTTTGTGTCACAATAGGATGTACGTGGGCACGTAAAAGGAAAAGCATGGACGACTAATTTTAAGGTGTCTATAGAAGGGTGAATGAAGCAGGCATGTGGGGATAGAAAAGAAGGCACGTGGGTAGGATGAAAGGAAGAAAGCGAGTGTGAGGGGATAGAAAATAAGGTGTGCATGGGGGAAGAAAGGAAGAAATAAGAGGGCCCGTGCCTTTTTAAGGACCGGCCCCTAAGTTTTATTTTGAAGAAGCACTAGGGAGACACGTGGAGGTTCCTGCTGCCTTACCCAGACTTAGACAAATTTTTCATGCAACCGGTATAGTTTTTGTGGACCAAGGACACATGGGGGGTAGGTGCTCATTTGAGGGTCTGCCTGAAGATCCCACCTTAACAATTGTGATAGGGAGACATGTGGAGGCTTCCACCAGCTCCATTATATACTTAAACTTTTCAAACCAATTTTCTAAGGCCTAAGACATGTGGTGAGCCCACGTTTGTTCAGGGTCTCTGTGTTTGGGCACCATCTCAAAGTTACGCCATGAAGACACATGGAGGATTCTGTCGGGTCTTCCCATACTTAGAATTTTTAAGAAACTTTCTAAAGGCCTAGGACACGTGGAGGGACTGCGCCTATTTCGGGACCGACCCCTAAGTTTTATTTTGAAGAAGCACCAAGAGGACACTTGGAGGCTTCTGCTCACTCTGCCCTTTGCTTGGAATTTTCAACAGACCAAAGAAAAATGTCTCGGACCCTAGACACATGGAGCATTCCACTAAACTTTCAAAATTTTTAACAAACTCTGCTAGAATGAGACACGGGTTGAGCCCGCACTTTTTTGGGGTCTCTGCTTTTTGGGACCATCTCAAAATACACCATTGAGACACATGGAGGCTTCTACTGGCTCCTTTTTACATTGAGACTTTTCAAAGTCCAAAAGGCATTTTTCTTGGGTCTAGGGCACGTGGAAGGCCCGCACTTGTTTAGGACTTGTCTCTATGTTTCTCCTTTTCATTTTTGCCAAGGAAACACATGGACGAATATGATATAAAGTGGAAAAGGGGAAGAATAAATGGTTGTTGTGTATTGCATCTATTTTTCTGCCATTTTTTCTCCAATACTCCTGGAGATGTGAATATGCATTGTTTTTCATCGTTCTTTGATGAAATTCCTTGTCATCTCTGTTTGTAAAGTTCCATCTGATGGATTCAAAACTTAGTTTGTAAGTCCAAGGATTGTTAATGTCGATATTTTGATGTTGGAATTGCTAAGAAAATTGCAAAAATAGGAATTAGTAGAGGAGATGGATGTGGGATAGAGTTACAGATGAAAGAAAGGGAAAAGGATGAAATGATAAAAGTTGCAGGCGTAAAAGATGAAAAAGGTGTTGCCTCGAGAGAAAAAAGGATTACCTATTGGATCCTACTATGTAGAGTCTCTGGAAAATGATTAAAAGGAGGATTTCTCGCATGACAGAATCAGAATGATTAGAAGGATTGCCAAAAGGTTATGGCACAACATCCTTGTCATTAGTTGAGGGCCCAAGAAACGTGATCAGTTCACAATTGGTCAACCTGGCAGCTTTCGGATCTAAATTTGTTAAACGTTGTTGTCTAAAACAAATTAGTAAAATGTAAAGGTCCCTCAAATATTCTTCTCTTTTGGGGGGAAAATTGAGTGAGAAAAATGTATAAATGCAATGAGATTACTCTTATAAAGGGTCAGAGTTATAATTCCTAAGATAAAATTTGAGAAAGCCATCTTCATGAGAGACCAAAGCTGAGATAACCTATTATTTTCTTTTGTGCTATATTTTCTATCATGTCAAGTTGGATGCATATGTATATCCATTGATGAGAACTAAGATTTCTCTAGAAGATTTCCTATGCTGATGAATCTAAACAATTTTGAAATTAATTTGTGTCCAATCTCTAGCAATTTGTGTCTACTTTGTTTTAGAATGTCTACAAATAGTGTCTTTCGTTCCTATTGCAATATTAAATTTAAATTTTTGTGAAATCACATAGGATCTCATCCCTGTGACAATCTAATGGTATTTGCAATTTCATTTCAAGAAGAGCATTCATCTTGGATGAGATAAACAAATTTAAAATCCATTCACTGTCATTTGTTGATAAAGATTGTCTGTAAGTCTTCAGGTGTACCTTAAGCATGATTAATCAGAAACTTTGGTGTTTAATTGAGTCTTTCAATTTGATCCTTTGTGTTAGAGTCTCAAATATTATGTGAAAATGTGCTAATATGGGCCTCCATTGAAGCACACCTTCTGGTTGAAGGAGCTTCTTAACTATTTTGAAGCTTTATGTTGTTGAAGTTGCTCATTATTGTGATGTCCCATCGAAGATCTAGTATAATCAACTTTTTCCTACTTCATCTCCCACCAAAATTATTCAAAAACCATGAATCCACCCTGAACTACCCCTATTTTCCCTATGTATCAACAAATGAACAAAATCGACTTACTAAAGTATGCAAAACAATCAGGATTTCTTGATTTCCTTAGTAACCTTAGCCTTGTGTTAAAATTATCTCCATTGTTTAGAAGTGACAACACTTAAGAGTTAAATAATGAAGTATTGACCATATTTTCCCAAGGTTTTCTTCATAGAATTTGTGCAAAAGAAGGATATCTCCATCTCCTTCATCAAACAGAGGTTACACTAAGGGTCCTCTCACCTTGGATGAAGAGGCATAACCTAAATTAGTGAGGTCAGGTCAAATCCTCTTAAAGGTGATATCCATCTCTCCATAAATATAAGTACCAAAGGGTGGGTTAGATCTCATCCCCATCTACAAAATGACACATACTATTATCTATCTACCTCTAAGCTCCCTGTCGAATATGTGTTGTTGCTCAACTTGAAAAGGAGAACACATTTAGATACAAACAATAAGGATGATGAAGAGGAGAAAATACTTTATTTACATCAAAAATGGAAAGGAAAAGGTAAAGGAAAACCTAATTCCTATCAAAAGTCCCAAAATTAGTATCAGCATCAAGGAGACAATCAACAGAAGAAGAAATGTCCAATTTGTAAAGGAGGACATGACTTAAAAGATTGTTGGTATAATAATTACAAGAAAGGTTCATTAATAAACTCTAGACCTCCACAACAACAATCTCACAAGGGACATTCTAGCTATAATCAAGGGCAAAAAAGGGGTAACTAGAAAATAAAACCCTATTAGCAAGGAAATATTGTTGAGAAACAAGAGCAGTCAGATAATGAAGACTACTTTTACATTGCTTGATCAAGTGATCATTCCATGTCATCTAGTGATGTTTGGTATGTTGATTTAGGATCCACTCGACACATGACTAGCCACAAAGAATAGTTTACTTCAATGAGGGACATGCCTTCAAAAAACCTTGTTTCGTTGAGTGATGATTCATCCTATACAATTTAGGGGATTGGAAACATTTCTCTACCCCTTTGTTCACGTAATTGTAGACTATCAGATGTCTTATATGTCCTGGGGTTGACTAAAAATATGTTGTTATTCAGTCAACTCCTAGATCACAACTTAAAAATTTAATTTTATAGTCATTCTGGAAAGAAAACGTGTTTTATTCGAGACAAATCATGAGGCTCGAAAATAGTTGTAAAAGCCTCTAATGTGGGACTCATGTTCCAACTTGATTTTGTCCACAGAGATGATCATAAACTTGTGGATAATAACTCTACCTCAAAACAGTTGTGGCATTGGAGACTTGGTCATGTTATTTTCAAGTATCTTGAGACACTTTACCGGTGTAATATGGTACATGGGTTACCATCTCTTCAAAAGGATACAGACAAGTGTCCTCAATTCCTAGCAGGAAAACAACATAGAGCTTCATTCCAGAAGAGTACTTTTCAAGATCATGGAAATTATGACCTAGTTCATACCAATATTTTCAGTCCAATGCAACTGAGTCATTCTGGATTCAGTATTTCATGCTTTGTGTTGATGACTATTCAAGAAAAATGATGATTTTTTTTCTTCGCAAGAAAAGTGAAGCTTTTGAAACCTTCAAGTAGTTCAAAGTAGCTGTTGAGAATGAAACTGGTCATCACATCAGAACTCTCGACTCAAATTGAAGGGGGGAATTCACCAGTGATGATTTCAAATACTACCTACAAGTTCATGGGATTCATCAAAAAATTCCTCCTCCACACACACCACAGAAAAATGGTGTTGTTTAGAGAAGAAATTGTAGTATCATGGAAATGGTGTGATGCATGATTGATGACTTTGGACTTGCAAAGGCATTTTGGGTAGAAGCAGCAAAGACAGAAGTGTATTTGTTGAACAGAGTGCCCACAGTTGCACTTAAAAGAGTAATGCCACATGAAGCATGGTCAAATAAGAAACCATATATTACATACCTTAGAGTATTCGGGTGCAAATAAAGTATGTATATACCCAATAAGAACAGAAAGAAATTGGAAGGAAGTCACAGAAACTCATTTTCATTAGCTACAATGGAGAAACTCTTGGGTACATACTGATGGATCTAAAGACCAAGAGAGTCTACACTAGTAGATATGTTGAGTTCTTTGAGAAGAAGGAAGCAGAGTCTCCTCCTCCAGACTCACCTAATGTAGATTCTTCACCAGTTGTAAAAATTGAAGCTGATGTTCCCAAATATGATGAAAGTGATGATGGGGATGATGGTGATGATATGATAGAACCACGAACCACGGGAAAAGTTCAACATATGCCCAAGTGGTATACTAGCATGTTACAAGATGCAAGAGTGGATGCTCCACTAGATACATCCACCCCTAGACCACAGACTCGTAGTAAAGTAAGAGAAGAAGTTAAATTTGCTTTGATGAGTATATTTATTGAATCTAATGAGCCCTCTATAGTCCAAGAATCCCTACAATCAAAAGCTTGGAAATATGCCATGGATTCTGAATATCAGTCAGTAATGAAAAAAAACAATTGGTAGCTTGTCGATCTTCCTCCAGGGAAGAAACCCATTGGATGCAGATGGATAATCAAAACGAATTAAAAATTAGATGGGACAGTAGAGAAGTACAAAGTGAGACTAGTAGTAAAGGGGTATGCACAAAAATAAGGCATTGACTATGAGGAGACATTTTCTCCCATAGGTAAGATCAAAATGATCAGGATGATCTTTTCTCTAGTTGCATAATTTGGTTGGAAAGTCCATTAGATGGAGGTAAAAAATGCCTTCCTGAATGAAGATTTACAAGAATAAGTCTATATGACTCAACTTGAGGGTTATGTTGTACCTGGTCAAGAAGAAAACGTATGCATACTCAGGAAATCTCTGTATGCCCTCAAACAGGCACCTCGAGCATGGTACATCAAAATTAATGAGCATCTTGTACAACATGGATTTGTTAGAAATCCATACGATCCCAATCTTTACCTCAAAAATTAATGAGGGGATTGTGATTTTCATTGTCTATGTTGACGATCTAGTCATCATTGGCAGTTCAGTGAGGATGATTGATGCAATGAAGAAATATCTTAATCGATCGTTTGACATGACATATCTTGGGCTAATGCATTATTGTCTTGGATTGGAAGTATGACAAAAAGAGAATAACATCTTTGTTTCTCAAATAAAATATACTAATATAACACTTGAGAAATTCAGGATGATGGATTACACACTGTAATGCCCTGCCTCAGGACACCGGAAACCATACCAAAGAGTTAATAAAATTTTGGGTAAATTTTTTATTTTTTAAAAGTGATTAAAATAATACTAATGTCTTCTTCACTGATTCCCATTTATAATTAATTTATCTTAATTTAATTTACCCATAATTAAATAAACACTATCTTAATGATAATTTAATTATTTTATTCTATTAAGTTCACTAGGGTCACAAATAAAAGTCTACACCCCTTTATAACTTAATTAGTTTGGCCCCTTTTTAATTAATTTTCCAACACACCCCTATTCATTTTATTTTCCATTCCCATAAAAATTGCATGACTTAAAGAGTGTAGGATTGAATGAGAGCCCTAGGATAGATCAAATCTTGACCATTGATTTCAAATTTTACCATAATTTCCCTAAACATCTCTATGTTTATTTTATTTCCCTATCTATTCTCATTTTATTTTGTGTTGTCATTTGCATGTATATGTTCTGGAGGAGCTCAAGGAAGAGAAGGATTCATGGGATTTATCTTTTGATGAGAAGGATCTTGATAATATTTCATTTTTATTTATTTTGTATACCTATTACAATTGAGATCTCCTTAGATTTAGCATTTCTTTCATAGCCATAAAGTCTTTTTAGTTATTTATTTTATTACAAAGGCATATTTTCCTGAGATATATATAGCCACACACACACACACACAAACACACACACACACTTAATGACGTATTGCGACAACCGAACTAAGATTAAATATTGAATACCCACAGTATCCCATTCGTAGATTTACACGGAGTCGGGGGTTGGAAATGCATGAGGGTGGCAGTTTGGAGAGAGGGTTGGCTGAGAATTATGGAGGATGGGGGAAATGTTTTGGGGGGAATAAGGTGGAGGTGGGTGTGTGGGATGTGGGAAGGAGGGTAGCTACATGGAGGAGGAGGGGGATGTGGTAGTGTGGAGGACAGTGGTTGAGGGTTTCACGCATTGTGGAGGGAGTAAGGTGTGGGCTTGGTGCAGAATGGGGAGGGTTCGGCCCTCCCCCATATAATTTTCTTTTTGATTAAAACAACAAACCCACCTCCCATTATTTAATATAACTTTTTTTTTGTTTATTTTTATGTATTACCATATTATTATATATATAATAATGTATCAATTTATGTTAATTATTGAATATCAAAGAATAATATAGATGGAATTTCTATTATTCATTATATATATATATATATATATATATATATATGATCTATAACATTTTAGAATTCTACAATAACATAACTACTATATTTAATATAATGAGAAAATTATACTATATTCGAATATATTATTGTTATAGTATAATATAACCATATTAATATATTTTAACATGTTCACAACATACCCTATATTCCAAAGAAATGTCAAACTGTAATTAATAGATTTTATTTTTAACTATATCAAGTCCATTCATCTATATATATATTACATTTAAGATGGACCACTCTAAAAGTCTAAATCATTTATGAATATTAAGATTTATTCACATACAATCTTATCCATAGAAGCCTTAACTAATTTCTTGGAAATTAAAAAAATTTCTATAGAGATGTAAAATTTAATCCTTACAACTTGCTTGGAATATAGACAAATTTAAAACTGATTTTTAAATAAAATCAACTTACTAAGATTTAACATGGGAAGGAAAGTAAAAACTGACTTCATTTCTTGTATAAAACCACCAAATTTTTTAAGAAAGTATCCTATTCTATGGCCAATCTTATTTCCAATAAAACCACTTTCGTTCAACCGATAAGAGTTACATCAAGTTCTTATTAGAGAAAATGTTTTACTATATTATTTCATTTCCAAGAGTCTTAAACTTAATATGCAACTTTTTTTTCCAAAATACATAACTTCTCAAAGAAAACCATTACAAAACTTATTTGGATGGTTGAATAGAGATTTCTCAAGCAATCATGACACAATTTTACAAGTAGTACCAAATACAAAATAGGGATTTTACAAGATAATGAAAATTTCCACATAGCCATGTTCTTAAGGTTGGAATGAGAGGTAACAATGAAGAACCATGATGGCAAGTAACTCCAACTATCTTCCACGTGAGCTCCAACTTCAAAAACTTTCAAAGAACTCACACAAGGAGAAAAGTCTTGTTTAATCACCCAACCTTTAGGCATCATTACATGCCTTTTCAAGGTTGGAAGACATGCTAGCCTCCCCCAAGCCCATGGGAGAGAGGACTAGCTTCCTCAAACTTTGCACAATATTAAGGGAGACAATCCAATATTATTTTCACATATAAGACAAGACAAATACTAAGAAAAAAACCAAATTTTACAAAAAAGGAAAGGAGGAGAAACCATATTCTACCTCCAAAATGGGGAAGAGAAGAAAAGATCCCTAGGTGTCAAAATTGTAGTCCAACATTGGATGCACATAAACAATAATCTTCACAACCTCCTTATTCCTCCAAAGTCATCAAACCCTCCTTATTTCTCCATCCTTTCACCAAAATCCTTCTTGGGAGGATTTTCAAACCCATTTGGTTTCCTCAACAAGAATGGGGAAGGGGGTTCAAACCAATGAACCACCTTCCCCACCTCAAACCATATGAGGGGAGTAAAAAAATGAACCTACATGGCTTGTCCATCAGGCCATGAGGTTTGAGAGGGAAAATCCCTCTCTCTTCTCCCATAAACTCCAAAACCCATCATATAATATGATGGATGGAGAATAAAATAAAATAACACAAATCATACACACAAGAAACAACACACATTTTAAACAAAGCAAGACTAAGATATAACATACTATAAAACATAAAATGAGCTCAAGGAGCCTACCTCCAAAAGCTCTCCAATACTCTAGTTTTTCCTCTTCCTTATCCAAGCAAGCTCTAGCTCCAAAATCACTAAGCCTCCAAGAAAAAGCTCCAAAAAAAAGTTATCTTCTTTCCCTATGAGAGATAATTTGAAGAGAAGCCAACAAAAATCCTCACAAATGAGGGGGTGACATGTGTCACCCCTCTCTTCCCTCAAGGTCAAAGATTCTCAAAATAAAAGAGAGAAAAGATAAAATAGATTTTAACACCCTTCTCCCAAATAACCCAAAATGAAAAACAAAACAAACTTGTGTGACTTTTAACAAACACACATACCAATCCATCTTACATGGATGGTGACCAAAGAGATGAAAAATTAGATGGAAACTCCCTCTATGCCTTGAAATTAAGCCCCCCTACCTATTAGGTAGGGTCCAAGGGCCTATTTTCATGCTAAGTGAACTCCCAAACTTAAAAGGGGTCACTTAAAATGCCTAAAATAGCCAAATTTCGGGTTTGGCACATTTGGGCACAAGTGTAGAGGATGTGGGGCCCACCCAAGGGTTCACATGTGACCCCAATCCCCTCTAATTAAATACACCATTACCTGAACACAAAACTTAATGCAAGTGGGGACCATTAAGTACCCAAATCAAGTTTACAAAGCAAACTAAACATCCTAAACAAGATTAATATTACATGACATACTACATTACAATTTAGGGTCACTCATGGTGCCAAAAATAATGAAATCTAATACTAAGGTCTCATACAATAAACACAGTTAGGACTTAGCCCCGTGGGCCACTTGTGTAAAATTGTGTAGACTCCTTGAAACCCACATTCTCCTGTGACTTGTCACCTACACACTCATTGCACACATTAAATGCATATGTCTGACACAATGTAAATCAACTACTCAGTAAGCGATCAATGAAATATATGATAGCATATCATCATCTTGGAATTGAAAATGCAACAACATGCATGATCACAATAAAATTTACCATGAGTTAGCCCTAGAGATAAATAAAAGTGACATACATCCATATAATCCAGGCATGCGACTAACTAAGTATCTAATATATCTCAATTAGTTCTAACTAACATCAAAATAAGTTAGTATCCACAACATCAAATGAAAAAGTTGTCAACATACTAATCAAATCAAATCGGCACTACACGCCCAAATATCCATACATGTCCAAGAAGGTCAAATATCATTACATATTGTCCAACATATATTAAATCCCTATCAAATTATTGCTATGAATAAAGAATTCAACAGATAACCGAGGCTATAAAAATATGGGAACTACACACACTGATTTATACACCTATGGAGAACATATTGCAATTATCTCATTCAGATCTATCTCCTGAGGTAAATGCCACTTTCTATCGGCAATTGATTGGGAGTCTCATTTACCTGACCTACACTAGACTAGATATAAAATTTGTAGTGAGTTATCTATCCAGGTTCATGTAGGAACCCAAAGTTTTTCATTGGAAAGAAGCAAGGTGTATCTTAAGATATCTCAAAGGATCAGTGGATCTTGGTCTAGAATATAATAATAATGATAACTTCTTCTTGTCAAGATATTCGGATTCATATCATGTAGGAAATATTGATGAAAAAAAATTCACTTCAGGGTTTTTGTTCCTTATGGGATCTGAACCAATATCATGGGTAAGCAAGAAACAAAACTTTTTTTCTCATTCTTCCACAGAATCCAAGTATCATTCTATAAGAGAAGTTGTCTATGAAGCAATATGGATACGTCGCATACTCGAAGGACTTGGAATACCACAGGACAAACCGACCACCATGTATGTTGACAATGAAGGTGTTCACAATCCAGTTTTTCATGAAAGAACAAAATACATTGACGTACATGTACATTTCATACATGAGCATGTCTTGAACCATAATATACAACTTCTGTTTTTTCTAACAGATGAACAACGAGAAGATATCTTCACAAAGTCACTTGCACGTGAAAAGTTCGAGTTTTTCAGAGAGTTCCTCTCCTCATCCCTTGAGAAAATGCAAAATTAAAGGGGGGAATGTTATGGTAAATATATATTACCTTAGTTAATTATGCATTGCATAGTTAGATTATTTAATTATTACATTTTATATGGTTATATTTATTTATAACGTTTTGTATTGTTTATTTGTTGCATTATTATTGCAACTGTATGTTTGTATTTAATTTGGTTATGCTTCTCTGATTAAATTTTTGGAAGCTTATGTGAATTAGTTTGTTGTTGTACCTGTGCAACATATTTCCGTGTATGTATTTAGTTGTACAATTCCTATAAGATTTGCAGCACTCCATTGTAATTGATTGAATGATTTCAAGAACCATGTAAAAAGACCAGAACAACTCATCATGACATAAAATTTGGACACTACCAATCAACCTTGAAGCTTAAATTTCATTAACACCTCATGGATACACCTAAGCCACCGAAACTCCCTTTTCCATCAATGAAAACTACAAAAACACAATTCCCAATAACTTATCAATCATTTTCCCCAAAATATCCTTCAAGCATGCAATCCAAAGCACTCCAAACAACTCCTTATAATAACTTCAAATTGAAAACACCTTCTTAATAACAAGATGGTCCCCTGAAAAAAAATACAAATACTCCTTTTAATAGACAAAACTCCAAATGGAGCAACCCTTAGGATCATGCCATGTGGCATGCTCTATCTGTGAAACAAATCAAAATCTCCAAGTATGAAATGAAAGACATTACAA
This sequence comes from Taxus chinensis, assembly GCA_019776745.2. Classification (NCBI taxonomy): domain Eukaryota; kingdom Viridiplantae; phylum Streptophyta; class Pinopsida; order Cupressales; family Taxaceae; genus Taxus; species Taxus chinensis. The sequence goes on along the minus strand of CM034150.1, from coordinate 330,444,441 downwards.
GCCCACATGGGTATTCTTACAACAAATCACCTCTCAACTTATAAGAATTCACACTTACTCAACCCCAAAATCCAAAATCCACAAATAAGAATAATAAAGAAATCAAAATAAAATAAAAAGAACTCACATTAAAATGACTTAAATTGCAAGAACTTCAAAAAATTCAAATCCTCAAATCAAAATAAATAAAAAACATATCCTAAGTGTGTTTCTAAAATTAACTTGTAAGAAAAGTACCCAAAATATTACACAAGTGAAAAGTAAAAATTAGAGGAAGATTTCAAGGCATTAAATACAATGCTAAAGAGTCATGAAGTGGCCAAAGAGGCCTAACATGGTACACCTTCCACATGGGTAGGTGTATGGAAAGTTTTTAGAGTATGTGATAAGGTTTACTTGTCCCATACACTTCCCAAAATTGCACCCAAATCCTAAATTCGATATTTCCATAAATGGAAATTTTCGAACCAACCAAAATTAAAGTCAAAATAACCAAAAATGGAAAATAATAGTAAATTTTAATTTAACTTATAATTTTACTAAATTAAATGATCAAAATAATCAAACTAGTTAATTCATAGGTTTAAAATGAGGGGAAAGAAATTTCAACAAGGAAAAATACACCATTAGAAATTATAAGGTCAATTCATACATTCACATCCACCAAAACAAATTTCGAGCCCAAGTTACCTATTGTTGGCCAACAAACCCTATGTGAGGTAAACCCCCTTCATCCTCTTTTATTTATTTTTTATGTTTATTTCCTAGTACTTGTTTCTCGAGCACCTGTTCATCATTTACACACTCAACATAGAAATTATACCTGCTCAAAATGACATGAAAATTTAATTCTAACCATGCACAACACTACTATTAATTAATTCAGGCACAACTCAATATATATAAATGTCAAAATCAATGTCTCAAACATCAATTACATTTTTTCATAATTTCCATACACATTTATTCTAACAACACTAGTTGAAATTTCATATAGAATAAATCAATTTGCATTACTTACACAAATTCTTAACATTCACTTATCATTTCACCATTCATAATTAGAACCAGTTTGACACACACACATACTAATAACTTGACCACTTTGTAAATAATTTGAATTCCACCAATATATTTTCAAAAATCATTTCTCTAAAAATAATATCTCATTAATAAATTAATTCCATTCATTATTTTACCATTTTCTAGCATTATAATGTCAACCATTCTAGTTCTTACTTGCAACCCTATAACTAGCTATTTCTAGGATTTACTCAATCATGAAAATCTTAATTATTCATGGTTTTCAAATTATTTCGTAACTCTTTTATTTTTATTTGTTTTTTGGTTCATAGTTTTAACCACAAGGTTCACTTGCATTCTCAACTGATTTAGCGACACCAAGTTTGTAATCAATCTTTTTACATACACCACTTTCTAGTTTAATTTAGGCACAACAAAACACACACACACACACACACACACACACACACACACACACACACACACACACACACACACACACACACACACACACACACACACACACACACACACACACACACACACACACACACACACACACACACACATTAATTGTATTATTACCCTCAAATATTTACATCTCAAATAAATTTCCAATTTATAAGAAATTAAGCACCTTATGCCGAAATAAGCATGATTACCAAGGTAGAGTAAATATCCTATAATTAACCTTATTATATCATGAATAATGTCATAAGAAAATGGGCATTAAATTCCCCTCTAGTTAAACACGGCTACCTTCTAGAAGTCACAATATAAGGGGTCTAAAATCTATCACAAAAACACTTCTCAAAATGGTGATGGACCCATCATTTCACACTGTAAGACTCACTGAACTAAGGAATACTAAATCTTGTCACCACACTGTAAGGCATTATCTAATATAATTGTGGAAGGAATACTAATCTTTTCACTATCCCATCATATAAATACAGTATGCTAGACTCATTTGCCTCTTTAAGTTCCACTTATTTGGTCCACTTAGTGAAGTAGTTTGTATTTATAAGGATCCATTTGTGGCCTAGGATGGAATTTGGGTTGATCACCCCAATAAATTCCAATCCCCATTTCATGAATGTGTCATTTACAAAGATGGGGCATAATAGGAGGGATGTTAGTTTATCTTTACCTATGAAGAAGGAACACTTCTTACATTTCTTGATCCATGACTATCAATCGTTGAAAAGATTAGGCCAATAATAACTAGATTTCATGATTCTAAGAGCTATTACTTTTGGGGCGAAGTGGCCACCTATTTCTACATCATGAAACTCAAGTAATATCCTTTCTACCTGATCTATTTTAATACATCTTAGGGAGACATCATTCACATCCCTTTTAAACAAAATATTATCTACAAGCACATAGGGTATAGTTTGCAGCCTCAAATACCTTCTATTTGGTTTACTCAAAACTTGAGGATTGACCTGTTTGGAGGAAGTGGATTATATCCTGAGTCCAACAATGAACGGGTAAAGAATTGGTTGCTTGCTCTTGATCGTCTTAAAACACAAAGGGGGCCTCTTCATCTACATGTTGACATGAAATTAGTTACTCACACACACCTTTTACCCTAACCATTTTTTCCACCTTGATATCAATTTCATACTCCATGGCCTTGGTTATCCAGCCAGCCCTCTAATCATTGAGATCCTTGTTCAAAAGAAAATATTTCACACCTACATGTGAAAAAAGTAAATGTATTCTATTATTTGACACTTGATTCCTAAATTTATTTAAACTTATTATTACAACTAGGACATGTTTTTCAATGAATGAATACCCCACATCATAACCTTCAAGTCCCTAGTTGAATAATGAAATAGGTTGTTCTATTCCTTATTTGTTTTGTTGTACAAGTATTGTAGATATTGCATCTATGCCACAAAAACCACAGAGGGTGAAATCCTTTGAGAAATCCAGTTTTATGAGGGTTGGAGCCTATGCAATGACATGCTTTATAGATTCAAATCTATCATTTCCTTCAAAATTTCATTTAAAATCCATGCTCTTTTCAACATCACTGTTAATGGCTTGACAAGCTTAGGAAAGTTAGGAACAAACCTCCTAAGAAAATTAATTTTCCCCAAGAAAATTTGGAAAGCCTTCTTATGACTTGGAAATGGTAGAGCATGGATAGCATCTACTCATTATAGATCAATTTTCAACCCTTCTACAGACATAATGTGTCCTAAGATCTTGCTCTCATTCACTAGAAAAAATCACTTTTTTGGATTCAAAGACACTCCGAATCTCCTGCATCTTTGGAACACTTTCCTAAGGAGATGGAGATGGCTTGCTACATTCTTATAAAATACAATGATGTCATCTAGGTAAAAAAACACTATCTGGTTGATCAATCCCTTGAACGCCATATTCATAGTTCATTGAAAATTTTCTCTGGCATTAGACAATACAAATGGCATCTTCCTATAAGCATAAGTCCCCCACTTCGTAGTGAAGGTTTTATTGAATTGATCCTCTTCTTTGACCACTATATAACTATAGCATGAGTAGCCATCGAGCAATGAAAAAATTTCCAAACTAGCTATAACCTATAAAATATGTTCCATAGAATGAAGAGGATATTTATCTTTGAGTGATGCTCTATTTAGATCCCGAAAAATCCACGCACAACCTGATTTTTCCATTTCTCTTCCTTACACAAAATTTTCTATCCAACTTGAGTTTTTGATAGGAAAGATGATGCTAGCCTCTATCAACTTATTTAATTATTTCCTCATGAGAAGTTTCACCAGCCTTTGCTTTTTCCTGATGGGATTGGATTTTGGATCTAACTCAATAGTATGTTGTGCAAACTTTGGATTGAAGCCTCTCAAATCTTTATAATTATAGGAAAAGGCATCAGGAAAATCTTGACAAAGTTGGATAAATTCAGGATTTTCTTACTGAGTAGTTACCTTTCCAATTTGCAATACCTTTCCTTCTCCTAATAAAATAGGCTCTGAGTCTTCACCCTTTACCTGAATGTTTTCCTTCTGTTTCCAAAATTGGTCATTAGGATTGAATATTGATTCAAGTGTCACAAAAGCTTTTGGGAGCTTCTTCATTCTCAATTGGACCACTTGATCACCATATTGCTGTTGTAATCTATCCTGATTTATTGAGGAGAACTCAACTTCTTCTTGAATGAAATTTATGATTTGTTTATCACTTTCAAATATTTTCCAACTTGTATTGTTATCTGTAACAACTGGCCTTACAATCACTTTGATATGAGGTTGAGTTTGATCTCTCTTGACATTGTCAACAACATCAAATGTTTCCCCAACTACTGCAAGTATGTCTGTAACCTTGTTCTCCTTCCTTGGTATGGCCACAATGTTAAATTCTTCAAAGTATTCAATGAGGTCATATACCCTGTTCTTATAGCTCTTAAGAAGATCATTCTTAGTAGTATTTTCTCTCTGAATTGGTTCATGATCAGCTCACTATCTCCAAATGTTTTCTAGTTCTTAATGTTTCTCTTTCTTGCCCAATGTAAACCATGAACCAATGTGTAGTGCCCACTTCCCTTTAACACTTTTAGATATTGATCTTGATACTACTGATCATATTATGGACACTATTATGTTTTGTTTTAGTATGATGGTTAGATGTTAGATCATGGATTATTATTGATCTAGATTTAGTTATTATGCATGATGGTAACTAGAGACATTTTTATATATGGATGATGATATATTGTTTGACATGGACATGTTATAGATGTTGATTTGGATATGTGACATTGGATATTTTTTGAGTAGACCTAGTATGGAAGATTATTGATGACGATATAGTTGATTAATTAATTAAAATTGATAATGTTGAATTCTTGATGTTATTGTGATTAATGTGTTTAGATGATCTTGAGATGTTGTTTATATCATTTTGGATGTTCTGATATGGCTAGGAGGCTGAAGGAGGTATTTGAGTTTTGCAAGTTAAAATATCACAACAATGTCAGGGGACTGGAGACTAACCATATTGAAATTCTAGGTGAATTCAACAAGGTCACCATGGCAACTATTGTGTGTGTATGTGTTGTATGTTGTTAGGGATTTCCATGGGGGAATTTCCATTATATGTGACCATGGGTTTGTGTAATTTATTAATGTTGCATGTGGTTATTTTGTGATGTGTTACCCCCCCTTTCATTAGTTATTATATATGTTGTATTAATGTTGTGGATAATCATGTGTTAAAATAAATAAATTAATATTTCATAAGAATGTAATGAATGAAGTTGTTGATTTTAAATGTTAATGTTGTAAGAGTGTGTAAGAAATGTGTAAGAAGGTGTAAGGGATATGTAAGAGTATGTAAGATAGATTTTGGAGTGTTAAACACTTCATCCTCTTAGGAATTCAAATTTTTCCTTGGAGGCTAAATTTGGAGGCTTGTGGGAAAATTCAAGCTTGTCCCACACCTCTTAAAATGATTCACCAACCATGCCTATGGTTTGGAGGTTAAATTTAAGAATTTTCACTAAATTTTGAAATGACTAATTGTAAGTTTTAATTGCACTTCTCTTACATGTTTTTAATTCAATCCTTTGGAGTATGGGTTATTTTGGAGTGTGTAAGTTAATTTGTCATTTTTATTTATTATGTTTAGGTGCATGATGTTGAATTTCCTCTTGGGGTTAAGGAAGAATGATTTAGCATCCCCATGGATACACATCATCCTCTTCTCTTCCCTCTCCTTTAAATTCAAAACTCCTTGCTTGTTTTTGGTTGTTAAAACTTTGTTTATTCCTCTTAGGGGCACATTTTTGCTTGTTGTTTTGGGAGCTTGTTATGGAAGGAGTTGGAGCCTTTTTGCATGCTTGGACATTGCTGATCTTGGATTGTATTTTGTTTTTGGAAAGCTTGTGAGCTTGGAACAAACTCCAGTATGGTGAGGTAGGAACTTGAGCCTTTTTAGAATGTTTTCTTTCTCTTGCATGCATGTATAAAATGGTGAATGTGTTATGTGTTCTTGGCTAGTTGGGTAGACTACTTAGGATATGGTGTAGGAGAAGGCTATGGGGATTCCATTTAGGGGGGCATAAGGGAATGTAAATGGCATTAGTTTTTATTGTGAAGGGAGTTTGGGATTGGGATCCACCATGGAAAAAAAATAGCTTGCATTTCTTACTCTTGGGGGGGTATAAGGGAGAAAATTTGGGGGGCATAAGGAGGGGTTGGGAGACATAAGGTTTATGAGATATGACATGTTATTTTGGTGGTATGATTATTGGTGGATGCCCAATTTCTAAATAGGTCGGCATAATTAGTTTCCCCATAGTTCCTTGCTCTTGTTGTCTTGCTTGATCAAGCTTAAGTTTTTTGTGAATGGTTCCAAATGAAGTTATGAACTATTGTTTTTTCTTGGAATGTGTTTCTTATTGTTTTATGCATGTGAAGGAATATTGTATGTTTGTTGTGGAAGCCTTGTTTCCATGTGTTTATTCTCACCTCTTATTTCAATATTGTTGGGGATCGGAGGCCAATGAGGAAGGATGGCTTCACCCTTATTAGTGGATGTCTTGGTTAGGTGGAGAGCGTTTCCTTTCCCCCTTCCTTGCTGTGATCAAATGAAAAGATGAAGAAACTAGCATGCTGCTATTTTGGAGCAAGAAGAATATACAGTTTGACAGCCTCTCCCTATTGGAAAGTTCTTTTGTAATCCTTTCCCACTTGAAGTGAATGAGTGTATAGTATTTCTAATGTGAAACCATTTGTATTGATAATGGAAGATTGAAATTGGACTATGAAATGTAAAGGTGATTTATTTTACTCTCTGTTTTGGAAAAGAAATGTAAAAGATGTTACATGCATTGTATCTGGTATTTTAGAAATCAAAAAGGAAATGAGAAGATTGTAAAATAGTATTGGAAATGAATAAAGGATTGTATTAGTTTCAAAATTTCACTATGCTTTGAATGTGATTTATTATTATTGAAGATTGAAACTACTGTTTGAAAAAGAAGAATGCGTATGAAGTAAAAGACAGTGTTTTTCTCTCTTGAAATGAGTTGAATTTAGAAATAAGGCTTTACATAATTACTATTGAATGGTTGATTGAATTAAATTAAATGTATGAGAATAGCTTTAAAACTATATACACCCGTAAATGATAAAATTTGATATACAGATTTAAAAGAAATAGTTCACTGTCATAAACTTCATTCTGGCAATTCATTTTTTTTAAAATGAACAGTTTAGACCTGCACTTAGTAATCAAATTTAAAATTTTATGAGTTAACATGCTAAAACATTAAGGAACCCAATTTGATAAAGAAAACTCAAGAAAACAATATAATCATTGTAAACTCGAATCAAATTCCCTTCCTGGGTCATTTTTCTGTCTATTGTTGGAAAAATGCAAATTTTTATAAATTGAACAAATTCACTCTTTGAAAACACTCTAATTCCTCCCTAGACCAACCGTCCATGTCTTTTTTACATGTTGAGTGAAGCAGGAGATCTAATTTAACCAAATTAAGAAGTTGAAAAACTGCTAGTTCACAAATTAAAAGCTTGCAGATTGGTTTCTCAAAATTTAGAACCTAAAATTCATAAAATTTCAAAATTTATGACTCGTGTGTAAATAAGGCATTAGGAGCTTTCCAAAAAGTCCTCATTTTCCCAAAACTGAGCTTTATAGCTCAAGTTATGGCCATTTGAAGTTTTACTTCAATTTGGCATTCAAAAAGTAATAAAATTTAATCTAACTCTTAAAAATTTAAATTTTAAACTTTGGAAAATTTTCCCTAAAAATTTTTTGGCCCCTACCATCCCGCAAAAAATTAGAATCTGCCACGTGGCACCCCAGAGGGGAGGACCAAATTTAAACTTATCCGTTTAAAAAAAAAATGCCTTTGGAAAAAATTTCCTTTTTTCCTCCACAAGCCCGCAACCAATTAGAGGGTGCCACATGTCCGCTAGGGGGCTGAGGTGGAGGTTCCGTTTGTTTTAACTCTTAACCCTTTTGAAAAATTTTGGAAAATTTTCATTTTGGCTCCGCCGGCCCGTAGCTAATGAGAAGGTGCCACGTGGCACCTTAGGGTGGCAGCGGGGAGGGCGGACCCCTTTTTTCCTTTGTTGTTTTGGCCTTTGGGAAAATTTCCCCTTTTGTCTCTATGGCCCCACAGTCCCCGCCTCATTTGGAAAACTTCATTTCATGGGCACATGGACTGGCATGAGCTTTTCAGCCTTTGAAACCCTCCTTTGGCTTATTTCCTTAAGATCTTCCACCGCCCCTTTCTCCCCTTTCTCAACCGCCACATGACATGTGGCAACCTCTTGGTGACGGCGGAGGCACGGAACAATTTGGTCCCTTGTGAATTTTGGTGAAAGATACTTAAAGCCTCAACCCGTTCCACCAGCCTGTTGTTTTCTCCCAACCAACCGGGTAGTGACACGTGTACTCCAGGGACCCGCGGAGGCACGGAGGAATGGTTGTATTTTTTCCCGCGCATTGGGAAAATTTCCCTAAGCCGCCCTGCGACCCGCCAACCCATTCAAGGCACCTTCTCCTCTTCTTGACACGTGTCCCACCTAGGGAAAAGTTGCCCTAGGAACTCCACGCGCTTATATATTGAGTTCTACAAGGAGTTAGGAGGACTTCTTTATATCACCGAAGAGGTGAGAAAATTTCCTATCCATTGGGTATGGTATAGGGAAATTTTGGATGTGTTATGTAATAGAAAATCCATTTGAAACTATGAGCATGTTAGAGAGTGGGTATGGGGGTAAATTACTCCCTGAACCTAACTAAAACATATAACCCTAAATTTTGAACCTTGTGAACTTGAAATTGTTAATGAAGGAAAACATAGGTTGTAGTAGTTTGGTCTTGTTTTGGAACCTGTAGTCAAAACCTATGTCTTATAACCTGATTGTAGAAACTTCTAAAGAAAAAAAATTATCCCCTAATTTTTCTAGCTAACCCTAGGTTGTTTATTAGGTCTCAAGGGGTTGTTTAAATAGGCATTACACAATGCCTCATACTCAGCTGTGTTATTTGAACAATAAAACTGGAAAGGGAAAGTTGAGTAATACTTTATACCTTGCAGTGACACAAGTATTGCTCCTCCTCCTGCACCTTGTCTACTTCTTGAACCATCAAAAAACAACTTCCAAACTTCGTTGTAATCCTTGTCATCTTGCTTGGTAATGCTAGGGAGAGGTGGATTTTATTCATGCAAGCAATAGATTCCTAACTCAGATTCTTCCATTTCTTTGTAAGGATCAAAAGCATGTATTTTATTTTCCCATTCATCAAGAGTCAAGTCGGGAATGCCTCAAACCTTGGTGTCCATCTCTGGAGTGCTTGGAAAGTCTTCTTGATTGAAATCTAAGAAATTTTCATTGATTGGGCTTCATACATATGGTTCGATATGAAATTTTACAATAGGTTCAGACCAGATTCTAGCCTGAGCTCTATACCTTGTTTTGAAAATCATATGTGACAAATCAATAGACAAGTAGCCTCAAATTTTAGCTTTGAAGTATCTTGACAAACACAATGAAAAAAGTGGTGGTAAGTCAATCACTAATACATCTTGCAACACAGTGATATTGGAGCATGCTTGTAGTGTGAGGCTCAATCCTTTGATTACTCCAACAATTGTCACTATTTTCCCATCTAATTACAATACACCTCTAGAAATAAATTCATACTTCATACCCAACTAATCAGCTATTTGTTTGGGCATCACCGAACTGCTTTCTCCTGAATCAATCATGCAGTTGTGAACAATATTATTTCCAATGATCAAAGATATATATAATGGAGGAGGCTTCATGTTTTTTCCCTGTTGACCTCATTGATTTCCTTCTTGTGGAGCTGCATTAGTGAGCACCTTCTCTTGATTCTTCGACAACTCATTTGATATGGGCAAGTTGGCTATGGTTGCTTGCAAAAGGTCCCTTTTCCCAAGAATTTTCAAATATTCCCACACAGAGATTCTTACATTAGTATTATTCATGTGGTCGATGATATTGAATGAAAGTGGGTTGTCCTTATCCTTCCCTCTACTTGACATTGTCTTCTCTTGCACATGGGATGCTACAACAGGAACATGATATGGTATAGAAGGTGGTTTAGGTTGTTTCAGCATACCTGGAGCTGCACTTAGATTTTTAACTCCTTGTAGAGTGACATCTAGTTGAGAAGCACTTGGGTTAGATGACTTACCCTCCACTATATTCCTCTTCTAAGACCTTGTGTTAGTTGTTACCCCCTGAGAAGGAGACTGATTTATCACACAAAAATCCTCCGCTTTCCAGTTCACGAGTGTGGTTTCACTTGAAGGTGCCTCTTGAGTAGTTGTTTGTTATTGATTTTCTTCTTGGATTGTCTCTTGAGGCACACCAACATTTTGTACCATCAATGCATGGTTTAGCATACCATTGAAACATGTTTCCTGATTATGGGTTTGACCATAAGGAAAACATCATTCATATTCCTGTGTAATATTATTATGGACTGGAACCAAGGCTTGAGATGTCGAAGGAGTGTTAGGATTATATGGTTGAAATGGACTAATAGTTGGGGGATGTCCTTGATTTTTTTTTCGGCTTGAACAAGAGGTCTATTATACTGATATGAAGGCTTATTTAGTTGGGCTTGAGTTTCATATGGTCTGAAATTTTGGTCTTGTTTCCTCTCGAGAGTTACCAACTCATTCCCTAGGTTCTACAATTGCTTCACGACTTCTTGGAATTTAGTTGAGGTACTGGAAGAAGAGGTAGAATCCTAATTGTAAATATGATTTATAGGGGTAGGAATAGGGACTAATGTAGGATTTTGACTAGAACTAGGGTTTCCTATTTATTGATAGATAGGAATAGGTGGCCTAGGTTATAGTTTACTGGCTTGGATTAGGTAATTATCAGTTATGATGGCTATGGCATAATCCTTGAGTAAGGTTATCCCTCCCATATATTGAATCATTACATATATATTAGAATTAAAAGCTTTAAGGAAATAAAGGAATTTACCTTTAGTAGTTGGTCTCATGGTAACAGCAATTCAGTCCCATGTTCTTTGGAATCTGAATTTGAATTCAGCCATCTGCTCATTTGGTGCTCTCTTAATTGTAGTCAACTACTCCAGTAGAGATAGATTGTCTTCCTTTTCTCTAGATTGTCTTCCTTTTCTCTAGATTGGCTACATATAGTTGTACATAATTGATCCCAGTTTTGGATTGACCCTACTCCTAAAGCTTCCGAACCACTGTAAATATTTTTATTTGAAAGAAGAAACTAGAAGCTTTACTGCCACATCCATTTCAATAATCTCGTGTACGAAACAAACATTTACGATGTCCTAGATGTGATCAATTGGTGTTTTGTGATTCTCCCCATTGAAGAATGGAATATTATTCAATGTTACCACATGAATTTGATTATGCACATTTAGGAAAAGTGGACTACTACCAGTAAAATTTACAAAAGGATTTGGGGGTCCTTGTGGTGGTTGCTGATGTGCCATCTAGATTGGCTTGAGAACCACAGTTGATTGAAGGAAGGGTATACCTGGAGGAGGGGTTGATAAGGTTCTATTTGGTGGAGATGGATACCTTTGTTATCTTCTTCCTCTCCTTCCTCTTCCTAGGGATAACTAAAAATAGTTGAAGACACCTTTGTCTCTTGCTCTGGAGCGAGTTTAGATCCTTCTCATATACTTGGGCTGCTAGCACTACTAGAACTAGTTGAGTTTATGATTGGATTCACTATATGTGTTGCTGCAAATCCTTCAAAGGCTAAAAATTCACCAAGACACACACCCAATCTTGATAAACATGGAAATATTGACTTCTGTCCCACTAGGTGTGCTAAAATTGTTATGTCAAAAAAGTAGCACCCTGGGATTTACACATTATAAAACCCTACTTTTGACTAACATGGGATTGTCTCAAGGTGTGGGACCCTTGCAAATGAGACAACCCTATAGATATCTCTGGCTCCTCTACCTATTCTAATGATAAAACTACTCCTAGAAAGGGAAATACAACTAATCTAACACTAGCCTAGAATTTCAAAGGGTCCAAGGAAAAAAGAGATGCATAAAATGAAAGTCCTAAACTAAGGGATGTGATAGCACCAAGACAAAGGGGCTGGAGATATTCTTAGTGAGTGAAAATGGAAGGAAATTAGTTAGAAGAGGGCATACAAAGTTCCACAGTTCAAATAACACATTCAAACCTACAATTTCATAGAGCACAACGAAATTAAGTCCTCCAAAAGAATAAAACATGCCCAATATACCAGAAAATGCAATGAAAGGTAATGGAGGAAACACAACTCGAGATAGGGAAGGAAAATCCACAAAAGACCAATTTTATTGCTTAAAATGATGCACAATCCATTACAATGTAGGCACAAGGAAGAAATCCTTTACAAAATGCATAAATTTGAGGCCTGCGGCTCACAAGAGTGTTGGAAAAAATTAGGCAGAGTTCCCTTACAATCCAAAATATCTCCCTCTCACAAATGAGGGGAAATTACATATATATAGAGAAAGGAGCTACCAACTAACAACCTTCATTAATTTCTTCTATGGAGGTATGGGTGACCATACTGGTTTGATTTCTAATGGTACTTTTCTTATAGGGAAAACATGGGTGCCATACCTCATCAAGCTAATTATTGAGCTACCTTGTATGATGCAGTTAATGCCTGGTCCATAGATAAAATTCCTTGTTGATGCCCAACAAGAACCTCCAACCAACGCCCGATAAGAACAAAAGGAGCTTTTGTTGACAAGGAAATGATTTGTCACATGATAAGAAGAAATGATGTCACATGATAGTGAGGGAAGGTTGACGTACGAAAAGATGAAATGTTGTGGTACAAAAGCAAAGGGGAAATGAAATGGGAAGGAGGGATGAAATAAGACAAGGAGGAAGGATTATCACATGAAAACAGGAAGGTGGTGAGGAATGTTAATAAGGAATGGTTGATACACATCAGGAAGATGGTGATGATGCATAATATGAAGACATGTTTTCATGCATCAACGAGGGACGTTGTCGCGTGACAAGAGGAAAGTGGATGACGTGTGCCAAAAATAAGTGGTTGATGCATGTCAAGAAGATATGTTCACATGTGACAGTGGATGGTTGTTAACACGTGACTGGAAAACATTTTACGTGTGTCATCAAAATGGTTTTTGCACATCAAGAAGCAGTGGTTGTCTTGTGACAAGAAGAAGCATTTGATGTGTGGTTGACATGGGATAAGAATATATGGCTCTAAACCTTTTCCATGGCTTGTCAACTAGCCATGAGTTAAGACCAATTTTGAATGAAGAATTACAATTCACTACTTGACCAATCAACTGCCAACACCTTGACCTATTTTATCATCCATTTTCAGAGGTGCAAAATATGGATAACACGTAGTTTTCTGGGTTCTCAAAGAAAGTGGCTTAACATTGAGGTCAGATCAAAATTGTAGTTCAACATGAGAGTTGGGTCACCAAGCCAACTCAAGGAGCTGAATTTTTATTGAGGGATGCATATTTTAGTCGGCGGGCTCGTCGTTAGGTGGAAGCATCAATGAATTATTCGGGATTCCAACGAGCTAGCCAGAGGTGAGAGATGAATTGGCTCGCCGAGCCAACTCAAAGAGTACGTCAGTGTATTTTTGTATTTTAACATCATGCTTGTAAGGTGGTGAGAGATATCTGGTGGTGAGTGGTTTCTGGTGCATGTTAGGATCTACGCCTACATTACAAGGATTCAAACGGTGAGTCGTCGGGGATGTTGACACATGTCACAGAGATCTTTGTAAAGGTTGTGTGTCAGGTCCTCATATTTGTGGTGTATTGTGTTGAAATATCTTGGAGGGCCGATGTATTATGCAGAGTGGGTTATGAATCCACAAAACATGGCAAGTCAAGGGCGAGTAACTTAGAGGCGAGTGCAGGAATGCACCGACACAATGAAAGTCACCGAATCATATGTAAGGTGCACTTAAGATCCCAAAACCATGGAACATGAGATAACTACCTAGTCAAGGGGGTTAGTTAGGTGGCAGAGTTAATGTTGAGTTGGTGAAGGGAAGGGAGCTCAGTAGGTTGAAAGTTAGTGATGAAGACCCAAAAAACTAACCAACATAAAAATAGGCATATCTTCCTCCCAGCATATTAGAATTTCACAAAATTATAGGCATTGGAAAGGGAATTCAAAGCTCCACCTAATAAAACCATAAAAATTGAAAAATAGTGAGTTAGGTAAGAGAAAAATGATGATGAATTTACATGACATGGAGGTCATACCCAGGTACAAAAAATGGAGTAAATGAAGGAATCAAGGCCATTTCTTTTTGCACAAGCCAAAGTACATGAAATCATGGGTTTTGAAGGCCTACCCATACCTATTACACATATAATGATGAATTTTTTGGGTGCTTGAAGCATGGTTTTTGGTTTCTCTTCCTCTCTCTCATCTCATTCTTCTATATATTGTAAAGGGGGGCATTTTTGTAAAAGGTTGGATATTTTTTGGTGTTTCCCTCCCTTATTCTTCCCTGTGAGGATGTTTGTGGAGCTTCAAGCCTCCATGTTTAAGCTATGTAACGAAGAATATTTCCTCTCCCTTTTACAATGATGTATTTTGCATACCCTTAGAGCAATAAAAATTAATTTTTGTGATTATCTTTCTATCATTGCATTTTTTTATTGTTTTCTTTCCTTTCTTCATGCTTGCAGGTGTACTGTGCATCTATTGTTCCCATTGTAGGCTTAAATGTGGTTGTCCTTGATGAAGATGGTACATTATGTCTATCTTGGTCTGTGATTCTTGTCCATCCTCTCCACTGCTAAATTTTCTCCATTCCTCCATGCATTAAGGATTGTTCAAGACCCCCCCGTTTTCTGGTGTTATCACCTATGTAGTGTAGGATTTCCATTTTTTTGTGCCCTTTCTCCTTCTCCCTATCTCCTTGGAATTATTATGATATGTGTAGTTAGGTTTTTTCTTGCATTAGGAATAGTTGTAGCAGTAGGTAATTAGGAAGATGAACCAACCCTTCTTTGGAAGGGTCCATATCAAGTTCATCAAGTCCCACAACTTGGGAGATGGTCCAATGTTAGAAAAACGTAGGGATTTTTCAAGTCACCATATCCCAGGGTGCTAAATTTTGGTGATAAAATTTATGGCACACCCTAATGGGACGTGGATTAAAGATATTTACATCTTAACTTCAACAATGTTCATGTGTTCTTTTCTGGAATCCATCCATTGGAGGCCTATGACAAAATTAGATCTGAGTGACTCCACTGATCTAAGTAACCCATTCTCTGAGTTGTTAGACCATTTATTCCATCCATTTCCATCGATTTTTCTTCCATACCTTTCATTTTTCTTCCCACTCATGAAGTTAGTGAAATCATGACATTAATTCCCATCAAGGATTTCACACATGGAGCAGAAACAAATCCAAGTCAATCCACCTCCAGTTTGTTTCAAAACACCTCCATATCTAGTGTTGTAATTAGGGTTCAGAACCATTATTTCTGATCCCTATGAGAAATATCAAAATCAATTTAGCTATAGAGCTTATCAAGAACAGAGGTATGTAGGTGATGATGGCAATATTATAGAGAACACTGATTTGTAAGAGAAATTTCAAAGGATGGAGGTAAATATGGTGCATACTAGGGAAACATCTCAGATGCAAGTATTTAGGATTGGGTTTGGGGTCACATTATCCATGGGTTAGCCCCATGACTAATACATTTTATCCCTCATTAGAAGCTTGAATTCATGGTTGAAATGCTGCCCTAACTTTCAGGATGGATCGAGGAGATAGATGGCTTATGAACTTGGTGCAATAGGAAACCTTGTTAATGTGTAGAGTCCTACACAATCATCTAACAATCTCCTCTCCACATTTCTCTAAGAAACACCGTCTCAGCCTTAGAAATTCAATTTCCAAGCTTCTCACCTACTGACTCCTGTTGTGGGATCCATTTCTCCATCTTCTACTCTATCCCACCCCACCTTTATTTCTCTACCCTTTTCCCTTCCAAAAATCCAAGTTCCCTTCATAGAAATGAAGAAATTACACCTCTCCCACTGACCACAGAAAATGTAAACATTATTTAAAAGAAAACCCACCTCCTCCTTTGGTACATTCCTAAACCCATTTTGGGAAGAAACTGGAAAAATTAGTCAATCAGTAAAGGGGAGGAGAAGGTTAAGGATCCTCCTAAAGATAAGAAATGACAAGAAACTTTGAAGAGATTGGGCTGTCATGGTTCAACATTAAGATAAATTCCACTTATTGATTAAGTCTCTCAATAAGAGGTTGAGATTCAAGAACAGGTGGTATAAAATGGTTTTGCAGTGGAAGTAGAGCAAGAAGAAACAAATGATGATCAATACTCCATTTGTTCTAAGTGCAGTATTCATATTGGTACTTTATTTTTAGAGGTTGTATGATCCATCACAAGTCTGTAGGATCGGTTTTAAAAGGAGTGAGAATCAGCTCCAAATCTCAAAATGAAGAGGACCAAGATGGAGGTGAGAACCATTCAAATGTTCAGAGGCCTTGAGTCAAGAGAAAACGCGTACAAATATGTTTTAAACCCTTCTCAGGGCCTTCTCTCACTTCATCATCTCCAAATTCTAATTTTGGAGAAAAGTTTGAGACTCTTAAAATTCATGTTTGAGGTTGAGGAGGACCATGGTGAACAACCTGTAGATCTGAGAGGTCATCATGGAATAGGGTTGAATCCTTGGCACAACATTGGATAATCATAGAAGAAAATTATTTGTCAGATTTGGAGGATTTCTTTAGTATGGGAAGAGATCCATAGTAGAGCTTCTCACTGTTTCCTACTCCATCATTCATCCTGCAACAATAAGGTCCTGTACTACCATGGAGAATGACCGTTCACAGATCAATTTCTGTTGTCTCAAAACAATCCTCTTGAATCAAGATTTGGAGGAATTTGAATCTTCCAAATTTCACCACTAGACATGGAGGAGGAAGAAGATAATAAGGATGACATCATTTCCATACCAATCACCAATATAGATGGTCAGTTTTTTGAAGATGAGAAACAAATATCAAAATCATCTCATAAACAACCACCTTCTCTTGGAATCTCTTCCTCAAGAAGACTTCCTTATGGAGGTTGAGACTTAGGAGTAGTGGGAAAATCCAATGGATCAAGCCTTTACCAATCAGGTACTTTACTTCATTAGAGTAAGAACCATGGATTTTCCACTGGTCATGTTCACTTCCGAGTATGAGGATGACCTTTAGAGTGCCAATAATCAACTCAAATTCCTCTCAAAACCAAATGAAGAGTGAACTAAAAGAGGTACTTTGTATCATTTCTAGTTGAGCACCTTGATGATTTGGATGGAATATCATCTTGTAGTAAGTATTTCACTCGTGCAAATGACCATGTCCATGTTGCTAAATCAGTGTCCATGGTCCCAAAGTTTATGAGGAAGAGAAGCTACTAATCCTTATCAAGTGTTGGGGTTTTTTTAAGCTTCATCATTTCTCTAGCTTAAATGTAGGGTAGGATGTAGGTTTAATCTTACAATAAAATAAGTTCTCGTGCACACTCTGCATGTCTTCACATTGAGGCATGTATGATCTTTGTCTCTTTTTACATAGTATTTCTTCAGTTATTGATCTTATTAGTCTTCTCTTACAGTTAATTTCAGTAGACCCATGGGAATAATGTAAAAGGGAAGAAGCTCAAATTTGTCCAGGGAATAGTTGTAGTCTTATTAAAATTCAAATACAGAGCAACTAAATCATATTACAAACATATTTTAAGTGTCTTCCCATTCATCTTGTTCCCTTCAGATAAATCCCATTTGAGATTCTAATTGCTCTTGTAGAATCATAAATTAGTGTCGGGGGTAGTCATTGCATAACGGATAGCAAGTCTTATCAAAACAACATTCCTCATCCTCTGGAAGCTCTAACTCTCAATAACATCTCAAGAATCATACAAAATGGGAAAATGTAGTTTAAAACAACAGTTCCTAGGTGCTTCCCAAGATTAACATTGTTCTTTCAAGATCTTTAGTGCTTCAATGTATGTCAAGAATCATCAGTCTATATTCAGTGCTTAGACATTGGTAAGATTCAGATATTGGGGACAAGTTCAGGTCTTCATTTTTCAGTCCCACATTGGTCATACTTGTAGTAATGAAGGAGAAAATAAATTTCTTTAGGATCAAAAACAATTTTCCACTCATGTAAATTTCAAGATTTTCTTATTGAAGGATTTTGAAAATTCAAGCATGAATAGGAAGTTCAAATATGGTTCAAACAGTAAGTTTTTTGAATGGTTGAGGAGTAGGATTTCAAATTTTAAGAGTTTAGATCAGTAAGAACTATTAGTGATGAATCGATGCACAATGGAGGCTTCAGGACACTAGTCAAACTTCACATCAGAAGGTAGGTAGATGTCGTCATGAGTCATGAAAATTGTTATCCATTTTTACCCCTAGGAAAAATGGAAAATAGGGAAATATTTGACCTGGGCATTTGACAGGGCATTAAGAGGAATGAATTTGAGAGTGTGTAAGCACAATGAAATTCTTGGTTTCAAAAGCATCTATAGTGTATTTTCAGGAAGTGTGTAACCATTCAGAGGCATTTTTTTCCTCTTATAGGTTATAAGATTTCAAGATCATATCTCAACCCGAGTGTAGAAATATCCTCGAGGCCCACACTTGAGCCATAAAATAGGAAACAAAATAATAAGAGTTAGGAATTTTAGCCTTAGGGGTACCCCATTGTACCCTCTCTTGGCCTTCTCAAGTCTGGATAAATTCACGAAGAAGATCCAAAAAATTGTAGGGAAAAGAATGGAAAGGAGGTCCAAAAATGGCATAAGATAGCCCAGCTATCTCAGTCGAGCTGGTTGCATGAGCTAATCGGGATCAGCTCACGAAAGCTACACAAAAATGTGGTATCATGGGATTTTAGATGTTGAACACAACTCAGTAGTGTGTTTGGCTGTTTTCATTGGAATACATGGCGTGTATTTTAGTGGAGTAGCTCAGCAACATGGGCAAGTCGACTCAACATTGAGCTTAGGTTAGCATCGATGATCTTGGCATGGCAATGTTGGCTTGCTGTGATCGAGTTAGTGAGCCGTAGTTGTAGTGGAAGGGAGAAAAGGGTGGGTCATAAAGCTCAACTCACTGGGTGGAAGCCTTAGAGAGTTGTTTTTTTTTAGCCAAGGAGCAATTTAGAGGTCGGATATGAGTCGGTTGCAACGAGCCAATTCAGGTAACATCATGGTAGCGCATTGTAGTGAGTTTAGAATGACCACTTGCACGTTCAGGGTGTAAGTGCATCTGTGGAAAGCTTAGGTGAGAATTGTACGAGGCTAATTCGGGGTTACTATTCCCGTGTTGCAAGGAAACTCAAGGATCATGTGGGATGTCAGATGGAAATAGACACCTAACATAAACATTGATGTCAGGGTGATGTCACTCGGAGGTCCACATGTCAATGGAGGTACATGTGTTTGGGAGACACCTCGGAGCGGTCGATGCATTGTGCAGAGCGTGTCTTGAACCAGGATGAAAAAAGGTGTGTAACTCGAAGGTGGGTGTGGGGATACGACAGGCGAAATACAAGTGCATCGAGATCATACACGTTGGTTCATTGAGAGGGTTTTGAGACCTACGGAACAGGAGCTAAGCGTTGATTCAATGGGGTGATTTAGATGCCAGAGTTAATGGTGAGTTGACTGAGGAACTCGATAAGGTGGTGAGTTGCAGCCCAACAAGACCTAAAAAACTAGACCAACACAAAAATGATGCATAACTTCCATCCCATACATCCATCATAATTTTAACAAAATTATAATCGAATTGGAAAGAGGATTTAGATATATCCCCACACTAATGGAATTATTAAAAAATGATAAATTAATGAGATTAAGTAGAGTGAAAAATGATGGTTAATTTCCAGGACATGGAGGACATACCCACGTACTAGAAATGAAGTAAATGAAGGCATAGATGTCCATGCCTTCTTCTAAAAGGAATGTTACATGGAAGTAAGGGTTTTGTAGGATTCCCCATCCATCTTGAAGGTACAATGCTGATTTTGGAATGTGGTTGAAGTATGGATTTGGGTTTCTCTCCCTCTCTCATCCATTCTTCTATATATTTTAAAGGGGGGGAATTGTGGTACAAAAGTTTGAATTGTTTTTGTGCTTTCCCTCCCTTATTCTTCTATGTGAGGATGTTTTTGAATGCTTCAAGCCTCCACGTTGTAAGCATTTGGAATGGTAGAATATATTCCTATATCTAGTGTACAATGATTTATTGTGCATACTCATTGGAATAATAAAACATTAATGTTTGTGATTATTCTATCTCTATCCTTACATTGTTTTGTTATTTTTCTTTCCTTTCTTCATGCTTGTAGATGTATTGTGCATCTATTGTTCCCATTTCAGGTTTAAATGTGGTCATGCTTAATGAATATGGTGCATTTTTTGTAATCTTGGTCAAGTGATGCTTGTCCATCCTCTCCACTCTCACCTTTCTATACTTTCAGGAACTCAAGGATTGTTTAATGTGCCCCGTTTCTTGGTGTTATCACCTATGTAGTGTAGGATTTTCCTTCTTTCATGCCCTTTCTCATTCTCCATGTCTCCTTAGAATTATTAGGATAGGTGTAGTTAGGTTTTTTCTTGCATTAGGATTAGTTGTAGAAGTACGATTAGGAAGATAAATCCACCCTTCTCTGGAGGTCCATATCAAGTTCGTAATTCCCACAACTAGAGATATGGTCCATTGTTAGAAAAAAGAAAGGATATGCAAAGAAATATCCCAGGGAGCTAACTTTTTTTATGAATAGTAATGATTATAGATTTGGAGATAGAACATGGGGATATAAATAATTTTTAACCACATTGGATTGACATTGGAGCAACAAATTCCTTAAAACCAATAATTGTAACATGTATGTTTGAAGCCTATGTGAGGTTTAATGAATTCATAATCTCCATTTTTATTGAGAGAGCTAAGATTGGGTTGAAATTGTTATTTTAAATGTCTTAACCATTATAAATAAGAACACAACTAATCACATAGTTATATTTTTTAATTGCATGATATTAGGAATCAAATGAATATTTGCATGCAACTCAGTGAAAATATAATTTATATAAAATAAAAATTCCATACATATCATGCATTAGTTGTACCTCAACCATATTTGAAAGGATAAAAAAATCATGAAATAATTATGCCCTAGGAAAATGTTGAGAGACTGTATGCACCACATGCTGGAAAAAATCATTTGGATGCTAGAAATGATGCAAGAATCACATAACAAATAGATCAGACAATTTCAAAAATACTACATGTAATTTATGTTGGATATAATCATTCGCTAATAATTCATGTGCTAAATCATATGATCAAGCAAGCCACATTCATAATTGTGCAAGATTTGGGTAATGAATCGTATTGATTTTCTACTAAATATGAATTTTTTATTAACTTCATAGTTTTCTAAAAATCTCATGTAACTTACACAGCTATAGCAATCACATGTTAATCTTATATAGTTGATTCATTTCCTGAATGACCTCAATATTTACATGCAAATATTGGGGAACTGGTTTTTTTAAAATAATGAGGAAATCACGGCCCCATCACATCTGAGCTATAAAATGTTGAGGAAGAAACTATATTAATCACTAGAAATAAGGCATAAATTATGCCTCTAAAAATACTATATGAAAAAATCATGCTTCATATGGATTTTTATAGTCTATGGGGAAGTGTGAGTCAAATAGTCTGTATCAATCAGACTATATCAAAAAAAATAGTCTGCATTAATCACCAAGAATTGCGTAAAATGATTGCAGCAGACCAAAAAAACTACACAAAAAACATTAGTAGATAATAATGCTTAAAATAATGCATTATTAAATGCATCGAAACACAAGAAAGCATGCTCTAAATTTATTAGAGATCTTGCATGGCATAAAAATATATTCTAGATTTTTCATGAGTAAATAAATCACATCATGAACATTGATGGTAAGTCCTACATGGCACTCCATCATCATTGGTTTTATTACGTCTATGTTTAGAAAAAAAATCACTACTTTTTAGTACCCATGAAATTGTTGATATTGGTTCTCCTACATTAGTGGATCTAAATTTATTAAGTGTTATTTTCTCTTGTTGGTGGGTAAGTTTATGAAAATATTTATGAGATTATTGCTAAACTATAGCAATAACACTCGATAGAAAATATAAATATATATTTCTTACATTAAAAAACCAATGTTTTCTAGAAATAATTTACAAATGACTCAAGAATTCTAAATAATATGGTCTCAATTATAGTTGTTGATTTTTTCTTTTGTGTTTTATATCAATTTACGTGGGATGTTAATGTTTATAGTAAGAAAATGACGACAACCCAAAAATAATCAGAATTATCTCCAAATAAAGAGTAACATGCAAAATGAAACATAAAATATACATGTGATGATATAAGATATGTAATTAACCATTTCTGAGTGATGTAGATGTTAGAAATTATCATA
This sequence comes from Taxus chinensis, assembly GCA_019776745.2. NCBI lineage: Eukaryota > Viridiplantae > Streptophyta > Pinopsida > Cupressales > Taxaceae > Taxus > Taxus chinensis. The sequence continues at coordinate 330,421,830 of CM034150.1, read as the reverse complement.
AATTAACATTTTCTTCAAGCTTTTCAAGATGCCATAAATATAGAAAAATATCTTCAACGATGAGCAATTTGGTGATTACGAAAGTGGTAATTTGGGTTTGGATTCAAGGGGTGTTGCCCCTTGACCCACCATATATCACGACAAGGAGCGTGCAAAGGAATTGCCCCTTGAACCTACTGGGGGCTATTACCCCCTGACCCCTACTTTTTATTTCCCAACCGAAGAAGAAGACAGTTGAGAAATTACAAAAAATAGAAGTGTATTTTTCTTAACTCTCCTACTAAAATCTATTCAAGAAAATATTAATATTAATAATTATTGGGAAATAAATATAATATCAACATTCTTAGCAGGATACGGGGTTTTACAAGAAATTGGAAAAATATTAATTTGATTGTTGTTGCTTAAAGAAACATGATGCCAATTGGTTGATAAAGAACACATATAGTTTATAGCTGTAAGAAGAACCATGTAAATATTATTTGCAATTCAAGGAAAACAATGGACTTCAAAATTTAAATATCTAGGTATATTTTCCAAATATTTATTACATTATGTTAATGTTTTTGGCAATAATCATTATTTCCACCAACCATCTATTCCTATGTTTAAATTTAAACTCATTATTAGAAGCCACTACCCAACATCAACATCCATATTTTCTAAATTTTTACTAAGTTTCCATAAATTTCTTTAAAATATAGTTTTCACCTTCCTTGTAAAAATAAGTAGTATTTATACATGGTTCATAAATAAAATAATTGATGACATTTCATTTCATTTCACTCCATCCATATTCTAGAATTAGTTCAAACTATATCCATCATCATAATAAGAGAAATTATTTGAGGGAGTTATTATTTTTCAAAGTAAAATTCCATTATAAATAAAATTAATTCCTAAACCATTAATCATTCCTAAGTAAGTTGAAATAATTTCCTCAATATAAGTTTGAATTTTTCTCTTAATATTTACATTATTGGAATTTAGAAATTGCGCGTGCATGTGTGTGTGTGTGTGTGTGTGTGTGTGTGTGTGTGTGTGTGTGTGTGTGTGTGTGTGTGTGTGTGTGTGTGTGTGTGTGTGTGTGTGTGTGTGTGTGTGTGTGTGTGTGTGTGTGTGTGTGTGTGTGTGTGTGTGATATCATGCTTGTATGGAAAAGTTTTTTTTTGACTTTTTGTAGGATAATCTCATGATAAGGAGCGCTCTTAGAAATCATAATGGATAGATTTCTGTCAATAGATTCAAAGTAGTTGTTACCTTATCCTGGGTTATCTTTGACAAAAGTGAGTAGTATCAACATACATCATTCATGAATTATTGGTCATCATTAAAAATACCAATGATGAAGAAATATCAAGAATTTTTCTACACATGCAAGATTAAACGATACATTTGGAAGTAGTATGAGGATGTATTCAGCTTATTGCTAACATTTCCCATGTCATCATTTCTAAAGAAAAACACACTCTATATATAGCCAACAATGAAAACCCTCAAGAGTTGTTGGCGGTTATGGTTTGAAAACCAACTTGCTAGTGAACCAAGAACTGGGAAAAGAGCCTTGATTAGAAAATCATCTTGTTGGCTAGTCAAGGGAAAAAGTAAAACATAGGAATAATTGAAAACTAGAAAATGGCGGTTTTTCCAAATCAGCAATAAAGTACGTGGTAGTTCTTTTTGTTCTCTTTTTCTTAGCAAATCAAGACTAAAATTTATCAAAATAAAATTCCAACATTTTCACTTTTGATAACATGGAAGAGGCAACAAAGACTGAAGTAAACCAAGGTACTTTACTCTTCTATTTATATTTTAAATTTACTTGTAAGTTTTTTTATTACATAAGGATCCACTTTTACATCAAATGTTTGGGATTGAGGATGAAAAAATAATTGGGCATATTAAATTACAATCGTTAAATACATCTTTTGGTATATGTGTTTGATGATGACAATCATTCCTTCAAGCCTATGTTGGAAAAGTTCAAAATAATAAGATTGTTTATGAGGATTATTTTTATTTGGATTCATTTTCTATGGAAAAATAAAGAGAGAAGAGAAAATACATATAAGTAAATATTGTTTTATAGTAAAAACAATTTTTTTTAGCATAACAGGAGACTCTCCACACAAGAACCACGTATCATAAAAGAAAGAAAGAGTAGCATCAAAAATTGCACACAAGAATGTACTCTCACAAAATAAAAGAAGAATAAAAGTAAAAAAATTGTACACAAGAACCTACTCTAAAAAAATAAAGAAATATTAGTATAAAAAAATTCACACAAGAACTTATGCTCACAAAAGAGATAAGTAGCAAGAGAAAATCCACACAAGAACCTATGTTAAAATATATCAAGAAAGATAATAGGAAAACCTCCACACAACAATCTTATAACTCGACAAGCCACAGGAGTGGATCCACACAGGAACTTGTCCTTCAAAATAAGGAAGTATAATTTTAAATATGGATAATGGAATGCATGAGATTAGGTGTGGGGGAGATGATTATCCCATAAAATGGACCATTTATACAATATTTGATATTATTTTTCATAAACTGGATCTAAGTGTAATTTCTAAACTTATTGTTTATTTAGGATAAAATAGAGAGCATATATCATGGTTATTTATTTAGAATTCAGTGTTATATTTTTGTTAGCTATTTCTAATGATTATTGGGAAAAAGATATTAATTTGTGGATATGCAATCCATACTTTTTTATAATTGTTGAATAACAGATTTTGAGCAGTAAGCACCAACTACAACCAGCCTAGGAGGATCTTCAAGATCTCTCATATCAACTATAGATATGTTTATTCCATCACTTCACTAGCTCTAGAGGTTCCTGTACGCACCAAAAATTACATGCGCTACATTGTTAGAAAATGGTTACAAAGGTCCCCAATGATGATTCATGTCCTTTTAGAAGGTGTTGGAGCTCCAAAACCCATTTGTAGTGTATATTTGTAGCCTAGACATCCTTACTTAGCTTTTCCACACTTTCTTCCAGCTTCCCACTTCATTCTATGCATGTTTTGGCCTTTAGTGTCAGGACCTCCTCCCAGGCAGGGCAGCGATCTTGGGACTACCTCCCAAGCTTGGGCAGTGGTCCTAGGACCACCTCCCTACATAGGGTGGTGGTCCTAAATGATTTTTCTAGAACTCTTCATGTGTGTTTTTGACACGTGATGCTTCACTTAATTCAGCTTTTAGGGTGCGTTTGTGAACCAAATTGCCTAAAAATAGTCTTGTTTGCATGGTATTCCTTCCCTCTTCTATTTTTAAATAGATTTAATTAGTTGGAACTACCTCTTCTTTCCTTGTGCATGAAGGCACCTCCCATCCTCCATTCCTATATATTCCATGCTTGTATTCAAGCAAAAGGCCTGAGAATTTTTGTGTATATTGCATTGTATTGCTGCCACAATCTTGCTAGGAATTACATAGCCAAGCTCAGATCTCTTGTGCTATCTCTCTTCTACCTGCATTTCATCTAGACTACCATCAAGATGCCATTACTCAAGCGCCATCCTCCTACTATTGTTCTTGCATTCCCAATCCCTTGGACTCATATGAACACTCAGAGAAAGAAAGGAGAAACTGAGGGGAAAAATTACTACACAAGATGGATTTACCTTTGTTCTGTGAATTCCAGGTTGGATTTGTTGTTTGATTTCCTTCATTCTTACAATTTATCATTGTTACATCATATCAAATAGAGTAGAAATCAATTTCCTTTCATTTGCAAGTAATTAGTTAATTTCCAAGAGGGTTTGAATCTTTCATAGCAACCCCCGGTGACGGATCCTCTTCTTCCCATCCCTATGGATCTGAAGGAGGGAATATCTGTAGGAGGTTGTCTACATATCATAGATCATTTGGAAAAGTTCTTGTTTTAAGTTAGTTTAGTTTCAATACACTCAGCACAGGTGAATAACCACACCGGGTTATCTCACTTGTTTAGTTTTAGTGTAGAAATATTTTAATTATTTAGAATAGAAGCAAATTTTTGTTTGTGATTGTAATATTTCAGTTTTTTGATTTGTTTAGATTAGTTTCCTTTCAGCAGTAACATAGATTTTTTATTTCATTCAGTTTACATGGACACTTAAAGCTAGTTTAACACTTAGATCCAAGTTAGGTAAAACAAACCATAGGGAATTTATGCTACCCGTTCATAGCCTCTAAATCTCCCCTTTGTCAACATGGCTACCAGGAGATCACACTACCAGATCTTAGTCACTGATCCTCCTATAGTTAGCCACACACATTCAACATTGGTTTCTCTGGCATGACCTCGGGGGGTCAAGTGCGGTTGAAGGTTGCATGTCATTTTCATCCATGTACAAATTGGTGAACCAGACATGAATGATTAATTACTTCTCGTTTACTTTATTTCATTGATATTACCTCATCTTTCCATTTCATCCCCTATTTTGGTAGGTATTTTATACCTTTTAAAATATGTCTAGAAGAGAGTTTTGGTGGGCCATTTGGCTTTGATAGATATTACACCAATGTGCAACCACAACAATCCCCTTCTCTTTCAAGGTGGGGTGACAATTACACAAGCAACATCAAACCTCCCCTAGTTACACTTCAAACCCCATTAGCTATGTAAGGATGGAGGAGGTTGATCAACCATCAAAAATTCAAAATGATCAACCCAATGCAAACCATGTTGTTATCACAAATGGAACAGGTTCTTACCATAGAGTCTTGTCAAGACCTCACATTTCCATGCAATCAATAGAGGATGATCTATTTACACAAATAGCTAATCCTCTTCGTCAGATAGATGAGTCTTTGGATAGAATGAAGGCCACAACCTCTGATATTTTAAATACCTATCCCAAGTTTCTTACTTCTGAGGAAGACAAGAATTATAACACTGAACAATTCATGACAGGGTATCATGAGCCTGCTCAATCAAACCCTATGCCACAGGCACCCCAACAAGGGACTCAATCCTCTCCCAATGATCTCATTTCTACTTTAGTGGGGAGGATTAGAGAACTAGAAAGTTCCCAGGCTTCACAACCAACACATGTAGTAGGGAATAACACAGGGGTATCTAGTTGACAACAAAGGATATATCCCTTCCAATGACCAACCAATGCAATATCCTATATAACAAGGTTATCTGGCTCATTCAAATCCAGGTGATCTTCTCATAGGGTTAGACACACTAGGGATGGGTCCTCATCCTTCTCAAGCTTATCCTACATAAGGGATTGTCTAGAAGTGCATTCTTGAATGCCACCACAATAGGCAATGCGATTTCCCTCGTTTTACACCTGCTAGTCCATATCCTGGTACTATCCCACCTTACATGCATATGTATTCAAAAACTCCCTAGATGGACCCATATACCATTCCTTCTCCCTACATGCCATATCAAGGGACCCCATACATTCCCATCAATGCTTATAATGCATCTTATCCAACTCCTCCTCCTCCACCTCCTCATCAAGGATCTTTAATGGTGGAATCTTACGCAATGGGTACATACGCTGAGTACTTAAAGGAGCATCTTGAATTCACCATATGTGGTTTCATGCTTCCACACCCATTGCTAGATCTTCCAAAATTTAATTGAGAAGGAGACCCGAATGCTCATATCAAGGCCTACGCTACTGCTATCAGGGAATTGCTTCCTTGGGATGTTGTAGTGGCTAAGATATTTCCAAAGACTCTCAAAGGAATCACATTGGATTGGTATTACCATATTCCAGAAGCTTCTATACATTCCTTTAAACAACTTGTTTCTGAGTTCATCAAAGCATTTGACATGAACAAGTTGTTGCATACAGGGATTAGGGAGTTCCTGCATATTAGACAGGAGCAAAATGAATCTATCACCCATTTCATCCAGAGATGGTGCCAAGTTCTCTATTCCTCTGCAAGTGCACCCAACATGGACCAGATGGAACTTTGCAATCTTTTCCTTCACTCGCTCAATCGAGAGACTAAGGAAGAGGTCCAAAAGTTTCCTTTTCATAGTTATGAGGAAGTTTTGGAAGGAGCGCTTTGGATTGACCAAGCCTCTATAGATAGTGGGCGTAAGACTATGGTCCCAATGGGAAATTGGTATCCCCAAATCAAAATAATGCAAATTATCAAAATAATAGTTCCAATAACCAAGGACCTAAAGGTATGAATTGCAATCATGGTGCTACTGATCAAGCCAAGAATGTTGGTTTTACAAACAACAGAAACACTAACAATAACAATAACTCATTGAGGGAAATCAAAGAGGCCCTAACACAATGTGTCTTTTGTCAACATTTTTTATCCTGTCGATGTAAAATCATCCATGTAAAATCAAACCCAAGGCCCAAACCAGTATCAAAACTCTAGCCAAGGGGCAACCCAAATCATGGTTATAATAATCAATTTCAAAACTACAACCGAGGTTATAATCAACAACAACAAGATGCTTATCAAAGACCAAGAGATTACGACCCTAACCTATATTGTGGTTTCCATAAGGTTCGAGGTCATGATGATAGGAATTTATGTGATTGCAACAAGTTTCTACAAAGACTTCCCAAAAACCAAAGGCAACTCTTTGTAGACATGTTCCTAGAAAATCCTGAAACAAACTTGCAATCTGACTATACATGACCTGTAGCTCCTCAGAACACTAATGTGAGCATTTTTTGAAGATCCACTCCCTACACATCCTAAAAATTTCAAGGTGAATTCACAAAACACAAAAAAGGCATTCCTATAGGAAACAATGACCATGAAGCCTCAACTTCTCATAACTCTCGGGTCACTCCTAACCTTGGTTCAAATGATAACACAAAAATCTTGGGATTAGTTGAGCTAGAGGTTGAGCGTGAAATTAATGCAACAACTCAGATGAAGGAGTATGTTTCACAACCCCTACCCACTCTTTCCTTCCCACAAGATGACGTTCCTACAATCTCAAAACCAGTAGGAGCCTATGATTTAATATCAGATTTGAACAAGACCTTTTCTCACATTTCATTTCTAGATTTACTGAAGAATTCACCTACGCATCATTTTGCATTTCTCAATGCACTAGTTATTGGTCATCTAATCCATGTTACACCACCTCCTAGTGCTCAAATAAATCATATTGACTTTGACATACATCCTCTAAGACATAATGATAGGGATACTGGGTTTGTTTTCGATATAGACAAGATGTCATCTGATGCTGAAATTTCCCGAAGAGGTGATCCTGCCTTATTTTTACAAGTCTAGGTTTATAACAATTGCATTAAGAGAGCCATGATTGATGATGGGGATGCTATAAATGTGGTTCCCTTTTCTTTCTTGTAGAAGTTGGGATATGGGGAGACAAATTTTTCCTCTACAAGAAACACATTATGGGGGTACGACAGTCTTAAAGTGACCTCGATTGGAACCATAGTTATTCCAGTCACACTTGGTCCAAAAACCATCTTGACAGAGTTTTACATTATTGACAGGGAAACAAGTTATAACATGATCCTTGGGAGACCTTGGATTCATCGAATGAAGGCTATCCCTTCTACCTTGTTCCAGGAGATTAGATTCCTCCATTTGGGGAAGGTATTCATCACTCAAGGGGATCCTAAGCCCTTTGATATACACTTAGAAAACCTCAAGAAGAAGAAAGGAGTCCATATGGAGTATGAACTTCCTACAAATCAATTGAACAAACCACCTCCAAAAAAGGAGTTAGTCCTGGTCACCCCGAAAATTCCAAAGGTTGAAGTCATTGACCCAAAAACATTTGAGGTGGCAAAAATAGATAAGGGTAAATCAATATCTGTGGAAACAGTGTCCACTAAAACCACAACAGGAATTATGAAACTCTTAGAGAGTGATGATCTGATCTTCCTTCCATTTGAACCACAGGGGATGGGTAGTCTTCTCGGTTTAGCATCTCTTCCCTCCGATGACCTAGGTCTAGGTGTAAACATGATAGAATTAACAAATGAAGAAGGGAAATTTGAGATTGAAATGATGCCCATCAAAACCATCTCTGAGGGTTTTTCTATTCTAAACCCTGGTTTTAACCCATGTTCATTTGAAACTAATCTTGCCATATCCATGGGGAAAGGCCTCATCATTCAGCAACAAGTTCACAAATAAACACAATGCTCCACATAGGAAACAAGGCTGAGTAACATAGTCATGCTCACCCACACACCATGTCTCAAGAATGTGACAAAGAGGTGTATGAATGCCTCTTTCAGAAAAATGATTTTAATGATTGGACATATACACTTCTGGGAAAGGGTTGTAAGTTTAAACCCAAAATGGTAGGCCCTTGTCAAGAGAATGGAAATTTTGAGGATAATGGTTCTCCGTGTGTACTTTTAGGGGTGAAGAATTTGATATTCGTCAACTTTCTTCACCTTAGACATCATGACATGTAGTTTCACCTACATTCCCATATGTACATTACTACATCTGCATTGCATTTTCATCTTCCATTTCATTTTGTAAAATTTGTGATCAAGGGACTTATTCTTATAGCAATTCCTAAAAACTTCTAAAAATATTGGCAAAACATTCAAATCATATCTCTTCAAATCTTCATAGTATCATCAATTATTTCTGAATCATTTCATCAGTTTGAACATGATCATACCAAGGCCTGCATACTTAGTTATGCTTATAGTCTCTTTCTTGGAGTTAGGTTTCTTTTCCTATAGTATGTTCTAGAAGCTTCATGGTGTCACATCTATCCCATAAAAATATCTTTGGAAATAAGAACATTCTAAACATTTTTCCCAAATAAGTAAGTCAAATGAAAATCCATAGAAAATTTTATTTTACACATTTATCTTCCCTACCAACCTTTAGGTGTTGAGCTTGCATCTCTTACTAGTGATGTAGGGTTGGGAAAGGAGAGAAATTCCCTTACTCACCTATGCCTTGTCCATGGTGATGAGCCCATACTTCCTACTAGTAGCATGGGGCAAGGTGTAGGGGGTATCTTTGATAAACTTGAAAGTTAGAAATAATTCAAATGTTGTGAAATCATAAGTCAAAATCAAAGTGAGTTAGATGTCCAAAATTCCAAAAGAGCTTAAAACCTCAAAACCAGATTTTGTCAACCAAGTGGCCATCTACGGATCTAAGTCTAGATAAACTGGAAAGCAATTCACATTCTAAACTATGAAGAAAACTTGAGTAGAGTGAGGTTGTAGTGTCTAAATTTGGTCTTTCCAAATCCTTGTCTTTCTCTCATCATTACCATTCAAAAAATTTCATAACTTGTGCCCTTTCTAGCTCTTGGTGTTGAGCCCTCGCATCCTACTGGTTGCATGGAGTTAGGAGTGGGGAAAGTTCATTCACTTATCATATCACTCTTTCGCCATGTTTTTCCAAAGCAATACGAAGTACCAAAATTTTCTTAGAGAAACTAAAGTTCAACATCACAATGTGATTGCATTATCATATATCAGCATTACAAAGCAAAAAAAAGAAATCATTTGTTAGCATTCATATCCACTGCATTCATTTTGAAAAGCATAGAAAATCAGAAATTCTAAACATCTAAGAGTACACACATGAATCAAATCATCAATGTAAGCCAACTCTATGCAAGGAATAACCGAGCCAAAAAGAGATATATGTACATATCATGGTGTGTCATAGTTTTGTACAATGCCATCACACACTAGGTGCGGTCAAAATGCTCACAATGAGCACAAAATACCAAAACATCATATATGCCTCACAAAATGGAGACTAAGAAATAAAGGCACTCTACCTATCCACCTCTTTGAGGCCCCTTATGACCACTCTAGTTACGAATTTCTTAGGAGTTCTTCTCAAAAGTATTCAAACAACAAAGGGCCAAGCCTAATGCAAAATACCATTCCCAAATCCATTCCAATTCAACCATACTCAAAAATGAAAATGGTCAACGTGGGCCCAGAGCTCAAAAATCACCAAGTCAATATGCACAAATGAATTGAAAAAGTGAGTTTATATATTTTGATATATATATGTTGTTTTAACCTCGTTTTGAGTGTATGTGTTTACAAGGCTGGAGCATTCGTGCACGTATATTTCTATGTCATCACTAAATGGTAAGTCCTCTTGTCATTTTAATTTAGTGTTTATTTTTTGATATTTTATCTATCTGCACTTGAGTCTTCTTTTCATTTTATAGGTAGCGGGAGTTTGGATGACGACATTTTGACACATGGGCATGTCAGGTATAGCTTCTAACTCCCCATTTCGGGAATGCCATACTCAGACTCTACATTTTACACCTTTTCATGGCTAAGACGCTTCTCCGAGGGGGAAATATGTACGCACCCAAAATTACATGTGCTACATTGTCAGAAAATGGTTACAAAAGTCCCCAATGATGATTCATGTCCTTTAAGAAGGTGTTCAAGCTCCAAAACCCATTCGTAGTGTATATTTGTAGCCTAGACATCCTTACTTAGCTTTTCCATGCTTTCTTCCAGCTTCCCGCTCATTTCTGTGCATGTTTTGGCTTTAGTGATAGGACAGCCTCCCAGGCTTGGGGCGGTGGCGGTTTCTAGGACCTCCTCCCAGGAAGTTTGGGTGGTGGTCCTAGGACCGCCTCCCTGCATAGGGTGGTGGTCCTGAATGATTTTTCCAGAACTCTTCATGCATGTTTTTGACATGTGACGCTTCACTTAACTCGACTTTTAGGGTGCATTTGTGAACCAAATTGCCTAAAAATAGTCTTGTTTGCATGGTATTCCTTCCCTCTTCTATTTTTAAATAGATTTAATTAGTTTTAACTACCTCTTCTTTCCTTGTGCATGAAGGCACCTCCCATCCTCCATTCCTATATATTCCATGCTTGTATTCAAGCAAAAGGCCTGAGAATTTTGTGTATCTTGCATTGTATTGCTGCCACAATCTTGCTAGGAATTACATAGCCAAGCTCAAATCTCTTGTGCTATCTCTCTTCTACTTGCATTGCATCCAGACTACCATCAAGCTACCATTGCTCAAGCGCCATCCTCCTATGTTGTTCTTGCATTCCCAATCCCTTGGACTCATATGAACACTCAGAGAAAGAAAGGACAAACTGAGGGGAAAAATTACTACACAGATGGATTTACCTCTGTTCTGTGAATTCCAGGTTGGATTTGTTGTTTGATTTCCTTCATTCTTACAATTTATCATTGTTACATCATATCAAATAGAGTAGAAATCAATTTCCTTTCATTTGCAAGTAATTAGTTAATTTCCAAGAGGGTTTGAATCTTTCATAGCAACCCCCGGTGATGGATCCTCCTTCTTCCCATCCCTGTGGATCTGAAGGAGAGAATATCTATAGGAGGTTGTCTACATATCATAGATCATTTGGAAAAGTTCTTGTTTTAAGTTAGTTTAGTTTCAATACACTCAGCACAGGTGAATAACCACACCAGGTTATCTTTCTTGTTTAGTTTTAGTGTAGAAATATTTTAATTATTTAGAATAGAAGTAAATTGTTGTTTGTGATTGTAATATTTCAGTTTTGTGATTTGTTTAGATTAGTTTCCTTTCAGTAATAGCATAGATTGTTAATTTCATTCAGTTTACATGGACACTTCAAACTAGTTTAGCACTTAGATCCAAGTTAGGTAAACAAACCATAGGGAATTTATGCTACCCATTCATAGCCTCTAAATCTCCCCTTTGTCAACTTAGCTACTAGGAGATCACACTACCAGATCTTAGTCACTGATCCTCCTATAGTTAGCCACACACATTCAACATCTGCTGCTCCAGCATGACCTCGGGGGGTCGATTTTGGTTGAAGGTTGCATATTAATTTTCATCATCTATCTAACCCCCGCCATCACTGTAGAAAATTAGAAATCTGAAGTTGGATCATTAATGACCCAAAGTTTGGTGTTGCTACGAGTCTACATATTGTGAACATCCCCTCTCCAGGGTGGTTGAACAAGAAATGGTGAAAAAACTTTTCAGATAAGTCATTCTACAAATATATGTTTGTATAGACCCTTTCGGGATATGGAATATAACCACTACAAGTTCGATATTTGCCCACAAAACTCCATGGTAAACAAGTGAATAAGATAATTATTAGTTATAGTTAGAAACTATCTCTCCATCATGCTATAAAGAAGTATTTTATATGATCTATCGGGGTCACCCTTGCCATGATTTCATTTGATAAAAATTTGGGTGATATGTATAATCTAGGAGGAAAGGGTTGTACGCATGACATTATAAATTCAACCTGATCAAAGGGGTAGGGACACATGTAATCTCCATTGATTCCAAATTTTTTTTTTTTCTGCTTACTGTTGCATCCAATTCTGTAAATAAGCTAGTTGATCAAAATCATCCTTCATGAGGACTGATCTCATTCACTGGTTCGAAGGATATTTGGATCGTAGTGATGGCATGAAAGTTATGTGAATTCAGTTTGATTAGGAGGATCCACCTCCACATTTTTTTGTATAATGTGTGGCATACATCACTTTAGGTTTATCTATGTGAGTGAACCTGCATGTGTTTTCATGTATTTATTATGTCTTTTCAAGCCAATACTTTTCAATTGGTGACTAAGGGATTGGAGTTGTTGTACCATTTACATCTTCATGCAAGTGTGGTGTAGGTTAGGGTTCTTCACCCTCCATTCTGGTTTCATGATTTCTTTTAGACAAAGGGTATAGGGCTTCAAGTTTTAGTCTTTGGTACTATAGATTCACCATTAGAACCCCCTGGTTGTGCCAATGTAGAGGCACATCCAGGATCTAATATTTATTTTATGTTTTTAGAAGGTGGTGTTTTAATTCATCCCTCCTCATCATACATCAATGTTAGTGCACTAAAACCCTATGTGATTGAACACTAAGAGGGGTAGTTTAGTGCTTAGGTCAACTATGCGAAGTACATACTTGATCCTTTGTTTTGAAAGAGGAAATTTTCTACTTGGGAAAGATTATGTTCAAATATATCATGGGGCCTTTCTTCTTCACCCCCAATGTGATAAAAAAATTCTTACTCATCCTCATCATAATATGGTTCTAACAGGTTTCAAAGGAAAGGATTAAGTTCATGCTAACATAGTCATCACTAATCACATGTATTAAGTTCCATGACTACTTGTAAAATGGAGATTATGTTTATCTATTGAATGTCCTCTTGAATTGATTCAGACAACATAATTCTTTACTCAAACTAGATGTTTATGTAAATATTTGGATGTTCCAAGTGTAAATTTATAGAATGAAACATAACATCATTTAGTGGATTTAAACATGCTTTAGAATATCAAAGTTTCAAGATGCATTTTGAAGATTTTTTAACAAGGTAATATGAGAACAATTTCTTGGCCAGGTGTAATGCCCCCATACTGCTTTGGATTGTTGAGGTTTGATCCAGATTTGTCCATACTCATTTTGAGAAAAGTTACAGTAATTTTAATTGCTAATGAAGTTTTCTTTTCGGAATACAAATAAGATTTACTTGTGAATTTCGAATTCTCGGGGATTTTGACATGTTTGGGGCCTTCAGGCATTCTAACAATCAGATTTTCAAGTTTGGAAAACTATGTTTCCATTAAGATACTAGAGATTTCAGTAAGTTCTTTTTACATGTTGCATATAATTTCTGACACTAAACAAATCACTTATGTTCATTATTTTAGATAGGTGAATTTGCTTGAAACATGTGCTCGAAAGAATTCATTGTGAGAAAAATTGGATTGCTACACAACCTGCAGCTAGATCTATTAGCAACTTTTATCAGTAGAATTCAAGTCTTTAAAATATTCAGCACCAATACATACATGTTCCTGCATGGGTATTTACTCATGATACAAACCTTGTTTAAAATTTGGCATTATTAACACATCTTTTCAGGGAACCGAGAGTGACTTCTGTTCCTACTGTTAAATTATTACATGGTCTAATTTTATGAAAGAAAAATTTATTTGATCTAGCTCGAACAATTCATCACCTTATTCTTACTCAAACAATGGTCCCTATCTAGTATCAGAACTTTCCTCAAGGTTTATCTGTTGACTCAAGACTAATTAGTTTATATGAATAATTACATAGTTGGTTAACTGGTCAAGCACATAATACTTTTCTGTCCCTTAAAACAAAAGGTATTAACTCAGATCAATTTACCTCGTGAGTTTTTAGGGAATTAAGGCTTTTGGACTAAAGTACCACTCTTTCATTTAAATCATTCTTCGTACTGACTACAATTGTCAGGAAAGCATCAGCATTGATCACTAACCATCATTCCTATAGGTTTCAGCTAAATGCATCAGATAGGATAAACAAGTTTCAATATTGAATCCATTAATTGTAAATCATGTCATTCTAGGCAAAAGAGCTTTATGAAGATTTAGGATAAGGTTGTAAGCAACATTATGTTGTTAGGGAGTCATAATACCCCTCCCTCAGCACTCAATCATATCAATCTTGAATTAATGAAATGATAGATCAACTTCATGTGGTTGCTATAGTCAATTAGGGTTTAAGCCATATTACATGCAAAATAATTCACATCTCAATGTTTATTTCCTTGGAGCCACATAAAGCATGACGCTTATGTTCAGCTGATTTATTGATCTGTCCACAACGTAGGGGAAAGTGACATCAACAGATGGTTTTTCCAAAATTAGGTAAAGACATAAGGCTGAAACCTACTACCTATTTCAAACTGCTTCTAGATTTCCAAGATCACCATTCAGTGCAAGGTTTTATCAGCATATGTAGAAGACACTAGGTAAAATCAAGACAAAATAGCTTACAGGGAAATAAACACCCTTACACATGTGGTCTAATTAAAGGGCTTTGATAATAGCATGTTATCCAATGAGATCAGCTATGTGTTTAAGGATTATAATCAAAAATAAAATTTTTTATTCACTGAATTAATATTTCCCTAATGTAATTTCATCTGTGTTGCTATCAGTCATGAAGGTAAAATGTGATTTTTGACCAGATCATAGGAACACTCAAGACGTGGTGCAAGATAACATTCCAGCAGATGTGGGAATGTTCACACAGATTTTGTCTTCTACATGAAAGCTTCAATTTATTGAAGGGGATCATTGTAAAGGTTAATACTGCTATATTTTGTAAGCGAGTTTGACAGCCTCACAAAGAGCTATAGTCCCTGAAGAAGTCACAAATGATAAGGCTCATGTGATTCTGTCATCTATTGATGAAGGAAGTGGCAGAAAGTGCACGGTCCCCTAAACCAACTGGCTCCCTAGGATTGGAACATACAGTGTCACACCATCATAGACAATGATTTCATAAGCTTTAGTATGAGTAGTCTATGCGTAATTGATGGCAAGGTTACATTGACAATACAGGGAATATGGGTCTAAGGATGTACATATGCACTGGATCAGTTTCTCTCAGTTTCTATACCTCAAAGCCATTGCAAGAAATAACTGCTAGATGCTACTGAAAATTGTTATGATCCCTGCTAGCTAAAATGTGAGTCCTTAAATTGTGGTGAAGGGGCCACTTATAAAAGGTCGTGAGTTGAGCTATTTAGAATAACAGTTTTTGAATTCCAATACTTATTGCAGAAGTTTGCATTGCAAACCTACCATGTATTTTTATGAATCCCTTGATTTAATCTATGTCAAAAATAATTGACATTGTCATTACTCATAGAAGTGAGTTCAAATCAATGGTACCTTGAGAGCATCCAACCTTGTAAACCTATGAGTTATATCAAAATTGTATCCCCAAATTCCGAAACACCAAATCAAAACATGTGTACAATAAAAATTGCAGGAAATAATGTGGCTAGTTTCAAGTTAGCAAAGGCATTTAATGTAGTTTTTTTTCCAATTTTTAGGTTCACATAATGATAGTAAAAATTTCAAAGCATAAAAGTCACTGCACACAACAGGATCTGAGGTTGATGTATGCAATGGACCTTCAGGATGATGAAATTTGAAATCAAGGTTGCCATTTGTGTGATCGTAGGACATTTGGTAAAATCAAGATCACTTCTATTCCTAGCAAACTGTTAATCTAATAGAGGTCACAATGATCAAAACCTCTGAATATTATTTAAACAATATAGACAATCATTCGGGTCATTGATAAATGAAGAGGTAACATATATTTAGTGTTTGAAGACTCTTATATGCAATGGTGCACATGTCAACATACTTGATCTTAAATGTATGCAGAGTAACTCTTCATATGAATCATCTCAAACTTATCTCAAGGCTAATATCTCACATAACATTCACAGGAAAATATGTCTCCTATAAACAAGGAGATCTTCCTATTTTCAGGACTCCACAGATCACTCAACCTATTAATCTAACGACTCTATAAATCTACCTGTATATTATTGTTTTTATTAAACAATAACATATTTAAAACAATCTAAATTGTTTTGTAACAACTCATTTACAATTAATAATTACACACACATTATTAACCCATAATGTGAGCACTAAAGTATTCCTAACATTCCCCCCCTTAGTACGAACATGGGAGAAAATCAATCACACCTCTTTCCCAGTTTTTCGCCCGTGTGTGCTCATGATCTGGATGGTATTTCAAGACAACCAACAACCTCAACAAGGATGGTTTTACAGGACAACCAACAACCTCAACAAGAATGGTTTTACAAGACAACCAATAATCTCAAAAAAGGATGGTTTAATAGGACATCCAATAAACCAAAGATCATGATGCTACTTTTCCTTTGTGCTTTCATCTATCAACTATGTTTTTCCTTCAGAGAATTATGTAGGAAATACTTCTTACTTAATACAAATTTGAAAAGAGGGAAAAGTGAAAATGGAACATTGAAACCATGTTCCCCCCTCAATGTGAACATTTCACTTATTCAACACAAAACAGAAACTCTGAAATCATACTGCACACATCTGAAAAAATTCTGCAAAAGAAACGCACACTGAAATCAAAACAAACACACACACACACAAAATTCCACCAAAGCTTCATGCAACCACGTCGTTGGTGACTAAAGAGGTCGTTGATTGAACTCCATCCTCTTGTGCCTCCGTCCTCCAGTATCATGCTACTAACTCAACAAAACGTGAACATGAAGCACATTTGTTTCCACATCAAGCTTATTTTTTTCTTCCCTCCCGCAATGTGAAATTTTTTATTTTTTTGATGAATTTACACCGAAAATGCATCCGTGAGGCAAACTTTTTTTATTTTTACAAATAATTTTTTGACAACACGACTTTTACACAGACACTTTTTGACATTTGACGAGACAATAATAACTTGAAAAATGAATTTGAATGAATATTTACTCTTAATAACCATTTATTAGACTCACAATTTATCATCACTTTGATGGACACAACATGCTTTGACATAATTAAAAATAAATTTTTATAATGAACTTTTGACCTACTATTTGAACCAAAATAGGACTCAATTGATTGACATAGATTATCCATTGAAGACATGACATATAATGAAACAAATAACTTTTAAGGAATAACATGACTATGAAAAAGTAACACGATACCCAATATTTGAAACACCACAATATTGATTTTAGACTTTTAATAAATATGAGACTAACAAATTACAAATTACAAGGCCACTGACTCGACTTTTTAACAAAAAAATGCAACTTTTGGACTGAATATGAGAGAAAAAATAAATACAACTTACTCTTTTTATGGGCTGAGGAATTGATGAATAAGATCCACAATACCATGTTAAATGCACGAGACATATCGAATGAACAATAAACAATTAATTTTTTGCCTGCGTAGAATAGATTTGTGTGCATATATGTAGATATTAGAGAAGCAGGATACAGATAAGAGGATGCACAACTCAAAGTCATTGCAGATCGGAGGCCCGAATGGAATAGAATGTGGATATTCCAATGCAATTGACATATATTCTATAATATACGTAGATAAATGATCACAACCTACGTGCACATCTAGCATGCATCAGTATGGAATAAATGATTCCAAATGAACTTGGTAACTGTTAATCCTCCTTTAGAAATTCTCAGGGAATTCGAATCCAAATATTTTAAGAGTGCAATAACGCTTCATGGGTCGATCTGGTAGAGATGTGAGGAGATCATTGTACTACTATAGTCTAGCACTCTATGCACAAACGTGTAGCAAGTTAAATTTCCACACTTATCTTTGCATGAGAACAATGTCAATTAAATAATGAAACTATTAACATCTGGGAAAAACTCTTGATCTGATCAAGTGCCGACTGAGTAGAGGATGTTTTGTAACTCGTGAATGGAGGCAATATGCACTAAATGGAGGTCATTCAGATCTTCATATGACGCAGCTTTTGGATCTCTTCTTTTGACATGGTAAGAACAAGCCAAACCGTGAACTACTACATGGATATGTAGATAATCTCTGTGTGTATATGTTACATACAGGTTCAATGCAAGTGACTGGAACACAGACACACAACTGCGATGAAAATGTTAAGAGGGCACGGCAAAGTCTGATGTTACTAGATTTTCCATAAGATCAAATATTGAATGGCGATCCTTTTATTCAAACCCAACTTTTGAACTCTTCTCAGACATTAAATCTAATCACAAAAAAAACTTAAACTATGTTACAAAACTCCTCAGATTATTCTCTCATGCTACTGGGAAACCAACAATAACTATAATGGATCTGCCCTTGATAACATATTAGGATTCTGTGATCGAAATTGATCTGATACAAAATAAAGAAAAACATAACCTTCGTTAAATTCATTATGAACATCAAATAAACACACACACACACACACACAAACACATACACACATAGAGGAATATATGCTTTTTCATAAACAAGGAGATCAAATAGGACTCCACAAATCACTCAACCTATTAACCAAATGACTTTATAAATCTACTCGTATATTATTGTTGTTATTAAAAACAATAACATATCAAACAACCTAAGTTGTTTTGTATCAACTCATTTACAATTAATAATTACACACACATTATTAACGCATGAGCACTAAAGTATTCCTAACAAAGATAGGGTATCAAATTTTATTAAATCATTAAAATAATATTAATTTATTAATGGAAAATATTTTGATCACTATTTTTTGAGTTTGCATTATCTTGTTATAGGTTTTGATATTAAACATATTATTTTCACTAGGAAAATATTAATTAACTCATTAGAGGATTTAATTTTCAAACATCAAATCTTCATTAGATGGCCTATTAATTTAACTTTCTAGCTTACCCGTAAGTGCCCCTTCTAGTTTACCTTAATAACATCAACATACCTAGGTTTCTTAAGCTTCCTTATAATGTTATTGAGAAATAATAATTAATCTATATTACCTAGAGCGGTCAAACAAGTCAATATACGATCAAAAAGATGGGCCATTGGATTAAACCTTTCCTCACCCTAGATCTATAGGGTTTCTCAATTTCACTAACCACATCTTCATGATTAGGTATCCATTTCTCTTTCAATTTATTTTCATTTCTTTCTCGCATATTCTTCTCATTATTTTTATAGGTCAAGGAAGCTACTAGGAAATTTCTCAAGTTTTGTTTTATTTACTCCTATGGATCTGTGATGATTTCAATACATCCCTATACATATATGGATTCATGTGTGTAGAAAACCTAGTTGCATGGATAAGGTGTTAGCTTAGGGTTCCAATCTGGCCACGTCAAGGCCCCAAGGGCATGTGTTTTGAGATTGTAGGATTGTGCCCTATTGTAGGAGAGAGTGGCAAAGGGGGTGGCTAAGATTGTGGAGTGGCTTGGTTTGGTAGGGAATTCAAGCCATAAATGGTGGACGGGGTGTGAGACGTACGACAACCAGGGTGAATGCACGGTCTGTGACCTTGATGGGGGTGAGCCCCATAGAATATACATTAGAGGGGAAGGATTGGGTCGGCCAAGACATCCACCCCTCCAAATTATATATATATATATATATATATATATATATATATATATATATATATATATATATAACACATACACAAAAATATCTTCTTTACATTATATTTATTTATTTTATCTAATATAAAAATTCTAATCTCCAAAAATATAATATTGATGATAACCATATTATAAGGACTATTATATATAATACTAAATAGGTTAGTATACACTCACCTAACTTTTTATTTGCTTAACACACATACATACACATAAACGAGACAACAAATATGGAGAGAGAGTTGTCACTGAACTACTAATGATAGAAAATTTGAGTTTATGTTGTAATGGAGCTATGATTATCACATCTGCGGGATGCTCTAGAGCTGTTGAGGTTAATACCACTAATGACAATACAATTGTGCCTTCAAAAATCTGCTAACGTTTCTTTAGACAAAGGATCGGGGATGAAAAATATAGACACATGGTCAGGGATTTTTTAAGAAACCGCCAAACAAAAATGTGGACCCCAAAAGCCCTGGGCTACCCCAAGCATATTTTATTTTTTCTAGTTCAAAGGATGAGTAAGGAATCTCTCATATTCAAATTCTTGAGGCTAGTCTTCACAGAACGATTCAAAAAAACCAGATGGCATTGGTGGGTAAGTTTCCTTTTCCTCAACCTAATATTAATAATGTTAGGAAATGGGCCACAAGAAAATGGAACCCCTTGGGAGAAATTATTATTTCATCTATGGCTAATGGTTTCTTTTTTATCAAGTTCAATATTTAAGAAGACATAGATGTTGTTTTACTAGGGGGAGCATGGTGTAAGGGAAACATGGGGATTGTCATTAAAAAATGGTATCCTAGATTTAATCCAATCACTGAGAAAATTAGCACCATCCCCATATGGTTTATATTACCAGGTCTACCTTTACAATTCTAAGATGACAAGATCTAGGTGAATATTACTAGATCTATTGGATCTCTAATAGGAATAAATAGTTTTACTAGGAACACATCTAGGTTGGTTTTTGACACATTTTGTGTCTCAACAAATATGGATCAGAAGCTACCTGACCATGTTATGTTGCAAAAAAATATGGGAGTATGGAAACAACTGATTGTCTACAAGTATTTTCATATGAGATGTTAAAAATTCCATAAGATGGGTCACTTCACAGAAAATGCCCTAGCTCTAAAATCAATGATAGAAGGAAAGAAAAGGAAGATCCTACCTTGGATCACCTAAAAGTAAAGAGAGATAACTTTAAGGAGACTCACAAGGTCACACAAAATTTTGAAGTGGTAATAAGAAAGCTATTAAAACTCCAGGCCCTAATCAAAATTAAACACAAGGAGGAAGCTTTAAAACTCTAGACACTGTGGAGACCAAAGAATCCACAACACAAGTTGGATATAAATTTTATCCTTAACAAGGAGGCTAAGTCTATAGAAGAAAAAATAGTGGACCTATGTTTTCAAGGTGATGAAGAAAATAAAATGGTCAAGATCCCTTTAACTCAATGAACTGAAAATATAGCTGACCACATACAAGTCACATGTATTACTAATGAACCTCTATTAGAGGATCTTTCCATCTTAATCCATCATATGATTGATGAATCTATTCATAAATCACCCTCAGAGGCTATTCTTGAAGAATCCGATAAGGTACATGCAAATATCCCTTCAACAGAGTTGTAAGAAGATTGAATCGATACTAGTAGCCTTACAACAACTTCTGATCAGCCAATAAACAATAGGGTTGTTACCTCTCTGATTGGAGATTCTATTCATAAATCATCCTCAGAAGCTAATATTGAAGAATTGGATAAAATACATGTGAATATCCCTTAAACGGAGTTGTAAGAAGATTCAATGGATATTATTAGCCTCAAAACAACTTTTGATCAACCAATAAATGGTGGGGATATTGCCACTCCTCTTCCTTTGTTGGAGAAAAAAATAGTAGCATGTTGGAATCCCCTACTTGTAAGGAAAAGAACAAGGAGAACTAACTCCCACAAATAGTCTAGTGCTAACTGATATCACCAATACTCAGTCCCCTATATTCACACAAGCTAAAGCTAAAACCCAAAGATATAAAGGCTTTTAAGGTATTCTAGATGCCTTGTTCTTTGAAAAAAATAAGTCTCTTAGAAATTGGGAAGCTTCTTGTTCCAGGTTTACTAGATCTTCTATGATGCGGGAGCATAACTTGCAGAGGCCATAACTTTTGATCCGACCGTTGGATCGTCCTGAAATTTTACAGGGTGGTAGATATACATTAGTACTATGCTGGGGACAACTTTGCCTGCAAGGTTGTGCTCATTTTGGCACGTTTTCGGGCCCGGATTCCGTCATCTAGTGGTCTAAAATTGGCTCCGAATGTTTTTTCTGCTTTTCTCTAGGTCTTAGAACTTTAATAACTTTTGTTGTGCTTTTCAGACTAAGTCCAAATTTCGCGTGAGCCCTAATTGATGAATGCATATTTGGCACGCAAATTTTGGGGTCAATCCGAGTTGTTTTGCATTTTAGGGTTTTTTGGCATTTTAGGGTTTTTGGCATTTTAGGGTTTTAGAGTAATCTTGAAATAAAAGGAGAATGGTAATGATGTAATAGATCAGTGTGAATTCCAGAATGAGAAGTAAGCTATTGTGAAACTCCTGGTTTTATTTGTAAAGGTGTTTATGTGTGTTTTTGGAGGTAAATTGATAAGGCCATTGCAGATGGTACCCAACCCACTCTAGACCATCCAACAACCATTTCCCCACACCTTTTCTGATGAAAGTTATCCCTTGGAACATTAGAGGCCTTAATGGGGGTGGAAACAATGTACTCTAAAGGAGTTAAGAAAAACTTGTAGATGCACCATTATGGTAATCCAAGAAACCAAGATGAACTTTGAAGCTATGAGTATCTGTTATAGAAATATTTAAAAAAAAGCTGAGTTGGCTTCTGTTGACTCTAGAGGTGCTTCAGGAGGCATTGTTGTTCTTTGGGACCCTGTTGTAGTTTCTAGAAAATTTATCTTCTCCTCCTCTAATGACCTTGTTGTTGCATTTCAAACTTCAGATAGTTTGATGTTTTGGATACTTTCTAATATCTATGCTCCTAATACTCTACACGGTAGAAGACAACTTTGGAAAGATATAAAAAGTTTTGGTTCTAATTGTGGTCACTTATATTAGATGATCATTGGGGATTTCAATACCCCTCTCAATCGAGCTGAAAAAAAAATGTGGTTCTTCTGACTTTACTACTGGAACGAATGATCCGGCTGATTTTATTTTCTCTTCAAATCTCATTGATCTAGATCTTCATGGTAATCCTTTTACTTGGTATAATAAAATATTAGGGGAAGACCACATCCAAGTTAGGATTGACCACGCCATTATTTCTGTTGATTGGATATTGACCCAAAGCTTTCACCTTTCCTCTCTTCCTATAATTGGTTCAGATCATAACCTCATTGTGTTTATCATGCTTAACACAAATAAGCCTTCTCATTCCTCTTTTAAGTTTGAAAAATTGTGGTTTAATCACTGAGATATCAAGGATATGATCAAGGAATGGTGGGGTTTACAAGTTGAAGGCACAACACAATTCAAATTCATTTAGAAGCTCGATAATGTCAAAAAGAAAGTTAAGATCTAGAATAGAAAAGTGTTTGGTAATGTTTTCATTCAAAAGAAATAGGTAAAAGAGGAGCTTGTCTTGCTGGAAAAAAGAGTTACAGATGTAGGTATGCCTCGTGAGGATTATCTCCTTGAAAAATCTCTCTTGTCTGAATTTCATAATGTTTGTGCTAGAGAAGAGTCTTTCTAGAGGCAAAAGTTTAGGGCTCTATGGCTTAAAGAAGGTGATAGGAATACCAAATTCTTTCATATGACCACCCTTAAGCATATAACACACAATAGGATTTCAAAAGTCTCCTTATTTAATGGCATGGTTATTATTGACTAGAATATCATCAAGGACGAATCTCTAAATTTGTACAAAAACCTCCTAAATGATGATAGCTCTTTTTCTGCAAAGGCAACAGATACTCTTCTTGAATCCATTCCTAATAATCTTGTAAAGGGGAATTTTTAAAAATCAGCAAACCTGCTACCATTGAAGAATTACAAAAATCTATCTTCTCCTTAGAGGGAGACAAATCCCCTGGGCCAAATGGGTTTTCAGCCAACTTTTATCAGAAATTTTGGGATATATGCTATGAGAATCTCCTAAAATCGGTCAATGAATTTTTCAGAACTGGAAGGCTTCTCAAGGAGATCAATAATACTTTCATTATTTTGGTTTCTAAGAAACCTGAAGCTAAGGACTTAAAAAAATTTAGGCCCATAAGCCTTGCAAATGTTTTATACAAGGTCTTCGCTAAAAAAAGACTACGAGAATTCAATCGCTTCTTCCAAATATTATCTCAAAATAACAGGGGGTTTTGTCAAAGGCAAGCTCATCTATGATGGTATAGTGATGGTTATGAAACCATTCATTCTATGGAAAAAAAAGTAAAAAATTTGGTATGGTCATTAAGTTGGACATGAATAGAGCCTTTGACAGGGTCTCTTAGATTTTCCTCAACAAAGTTCTGAAGAAATTTGGGTTCACTACTCACTTCAAGAAGATTATCAAGTCTTGCATCTCTATTCCTAGATTCTTGGTCATTGTCAATGACACTCTAGTGGGTTTCTATACCAGCAATAGAGGTATAAGACAGGGAGACCTTATACCTCCCCACCTCTTCATCATAATGGTAGATAGTCTCAGTCATACCATAACTAGAGCAATTAACTTGGGCTATCTTAAGGGCTGCAAACCCACTTCTCTAGATCTCACTGTCTCTCATCAACAATTTGCGGATGATATTATACTTCTTCTTCTAGCCTCTCTTCTTGAAACTAAGATGATGAAGCTTGTACTAAAGACTTATGAAGATGCTTCGGGTCAACATATTAATTTTAACAAAAGATCTCTTTATTTCTTCAATACCCCACCCAACAGATGAAGGAAAATTATCCACATCTTAGGTTGTGAAATAAACTCTCTCCCCACTACTTATCTCTGTCTTCCTTTGGGTACTAATAAAGTGTCTATGAATGTTTGGAATTCTCTTCTTGACAGGTTCCAAAATAAGCTTGCCCGTTGGAAGGGTGCAATTCTCTCTAATGCTGGAAAATGTCTTCTAGTCAAGAGCACATTGTAAAATCTCCCTATCTATATCATGTCTACGTTCTTCATTCCAGCTGCTATTGTTGAAAGAATTGAGAGAATCTAGAAGCACTTCCTATGGACAGGTATAAAGGAGAAAAACATATTCCATTTAGTGGTCTGGGATAAGGCTTATATGAATAAGAGAATGGGAGCATTAGGAATTAAAAATATTAGAACGATGAACATTGCCCTTATATCCAAAATGAGTTGAGGCTCCTCGAGGAAGACCACCCCTGGAATGATCTTATCAGATCTAAATATATAGACCAAGGTAAAGCTCACAACTTTTTAAACTTTGAAACGCTTCCCTCTGGCTCTATCTTCTAGAATAATCTGGTCAATACTGGAAGGGTTCTAAAGAAACGCTATAAAAGGAATCTGGGTAATGGTGAAGGCATTCTCTTTTGGGAAGATAACTGGGTTGATTTTCAGATCCTTAAGAACAATAACTCCTAGGAAAAACTCAAAAACAACCTCATAACGACAGTTGGATAGAAATTCAGTGATTATATCTGGTGTGTCAATGGGAGGCATCAATGGACAAATCTTCATATCGAATTTCTCTGCTTTGGAACCCTTATTGATGACATCCAAAGAATTCTCAGTTATATCCCAATAATTTAGAATCAATCCAAAGATGAGTTCATATGGGTTAAATCTTTTGATGGAGAATATTCGGTCAAAACAGGGTATCAATTATATACAAGTGAAATTCCTTGTGACTTTGACTAGAGCAAAATATGGTACAAAGAACTTACCCTTAAAATAAATTATTTTCTATAGTTGGTGTTGAACAAAAGCATACTCACCATTGACAACCTTATCAAGAGAGGCTATACTATCCCTAAAATGTGTTGTCATTGTACGAAGGATACTGAGACTATTCATCACCTTTTCCCACACTTTCCCGCTGCTTCTGGTCTGTGGGAACTCATTTTTGCTAGATTTGGTATTGACTGGACATTCCTGAATGATATTGTTCAAGCCTGGGAGCAATGTCAACCTCCTTTCAAGCATGACATGCTTTGGAAGCTTTGGAGACTTATCTTTCCTCATGTCATTTAGAGAATTTGGAAGGCCATAAACTCTATCATTTTCATAAATCTTAAGAAATCTAGCAAGAGACTCCTAATTGAGATTATTATTGAAGTCAAGGAAAATATCTCGAAATTCACGCCCCCAATAATTCTAAATATCCCAAGGAAGAGGAGAGATTTCTGATTGAATGGAATATTGACATTGAGAAGGTTTAAGTCAAAACTCCTTGCATTAATAGATCTCTTATTCAATGGATTTCTCCCCTTTAAGGCTGACACAATTTAAATTTTGATGGGGCCTTTAAGGGTAACCCGAGAGATGTGGGAGGTGGAGACTTAATCAAAAATCATCTAGGTCATCTCTTAGTTGTTTATGCAGGTCATATGGGTACCCAATCTAATCATTATGTTGGGGCTCTCGTTGCTCTCTAGGGTATCATAACTACTAAAGATCACAAGGTTAATTTAATTATAGAGAGGGATTCACTTAATATTATTAACAACCTTAAAAGCACTCATGCCCTAAGTTGGACCATTTGAGACTTTATCAACAGGGTATGAACATATGCAAAGGTTTTGCCAATGTAAACATTCGTCATACTTACTAGGAGGGGAATAAAGTAACTAACGCCTTAACTAATGAAGGGGTCACTATTAATCATCTCAACTTATGACAAAATCACAATGAAATATCACAAACTACAAATGCAATCATTATGCAAGATATCTAGGCCAACTATACTAAAAAATAGTGTTTGCGGGTGGAAAGGGCAAGTAAGAAGCAACTAGAAGGAGTACTTTACATGAATGAAACATGTCTCTTTCGTACGGTTCATTCTTATATACCTTTTGTATTTCCACATTGCTAGTCGTGTTATTGTGAAGCTCAAATTCTACGATGCTCAGCCTGTGTGTGCTCTGTATTTTGGTGCTCCTTCCACCATGGGTGGCCCTCCCCGTCGTGTCGAGCAAGTTTGCGACCCCTCTTGGCAACAAAATGAAGCTCTTTGGAAGGCCTTCGATGTGGATGCGTTCACAACCTTCATAAGGAGAATAAAAGCCATGATAGACACATATCTATTACCTTTGCTCATAAATGGAAGGACATGGTTATTAATCACAGAGGTAATGAATTCACTATAACTGAAAACCTTATTTCCTTTGTCATTGGTTTGGGCATAAATGGAATAAATTTCTATAGGAACAAATTCGACAAGGATGCAAAAGAGAAAAAGTTTGTAGAAGGGGATGAAACCCTCAAGATTGGTAAGACGGGCCTGGTCTGTTCATCCATTCCTTCTCCGTATGATGAAGTAGCTAAGATGGTAGTCAAATACATAACCATGGAGGGCTGCTTCTCTACATTGCCTCTCCACCATTTGGTTTTATTAAACCACTTTCGTCATACCCCTAAGGTTAGCCTCTCTTACTATATAATCCATTGTATGGAAAATTCTATTCTTGATGTTCAGGCACACCTTAGAGGCCTTCCCCTCCATCAGGGGGCCATTTTTCTTTTGCACCAATATTGTCATGATGTGGGTACAAATATCCCCTCTCACCCTATAGTCCCTCCCTAACCACCTTTGTAGTAAAAAGTCAGGACTAGGAACCCGAGCTTCTATCCTCCCTCTCCAACCCCTCCTTCGGCCAAAAGGGTACTTCATAGCAATGAGAAGGGTAAGGATTTGGTTGTTGTAGAAAGACTTCTTAACTTTAGCCAATCTACTCAAGAACCCCAAGCCAATAATGACTTGAGGGCATAATTTAAGTTGCAGGCATATGTGATTAAGGGTATTGGAGAGGATGTTGAATTTCTTCTTAATGAGGGTTGTAAAGAAGACATTATCCTCACTTTTTATCCTAAACTGGTG
Organism: Taxus chinensis; assembly: GCA_019776745.2. Classification (NCBI taxonomy): domain Eukaryota; kingdom Viridiplantae; phylum Streptophyta; class Pinopsida; order Cupressales; family Taxaceae; genus Taxus; species Taxus chinensis. The sequence continues at coordinate 330,393,840 of CM034150.1, read as the reverse complement.
GATAAAATTGAGGATCTTGTCAAGAAGCAACATGCCATGGAAGAAAAAATGCAACAAATTGTCAACAAGCAAATTAACTAGCTCTTTGTGCGTAAGGCTCTGCTTGACTTCATTCGGATACAGGTTAAACAAATATGTGACATCAATGGCATTTCTGAAGATATCTAGAAGGAAGGCAAGGCTAAAAATAGAGCTATAGCTTCGAGTAACCAAGATCCTACACAACAAACAACTCTTAACCTTTTTAAAGCTATGGAGGATGCTCAAAAGGTTTTCCACAAATTTCTCAAGTAGCTGTCTCACGGCCCCTATTTTTTGGCTCCTTTTTGTCTCAATATTGTTTTCCTACAGTTGTGAAGTTGCTGTATAGATTTTTTTGGCTCTGTTTTGGCTTTATGTTGGCAATCTGTCCCTGCCTTGGACTTTACTATTTTATCTAGCTTTCTTAGGCTTTTGCTTTTGGGGTGTGGTCCCCACTGGTCTAAAAACCACTGCTCCTACTTTGTATATACTATCTTTTGAGCCCTTTTGTACCATGGGGTATGGTCCCCTTTAAAACTATTTATCAATAATAAAAAACAAATCCACAACATATAATATGTGTGATATAAATAACCAAATCAGTATATATTTTTTTAAATAAATAAATAAATATTAAATATGTATCAAGTTATATTTATGTCCATATAGGGTTATATTTTCAAATCAACTAATATAAGGTAAATTTTCAATGCATTACAAGATAGTAGGAAATTTAAAAAACTTAACCACATATACATGTATTTATGATTAGTAATTAACTTGAACATTTTTATATTATTATTGGGACCATTCAAATCTAATTACGAATTTATTACTTAGGATCATAGGTTTCATTTTAGGATATAATCCATTTTGGGTATACATATAAACATTAAAAGGTTTATAACATCCTAGTTAAAACCACATATAAATATAGTTAAGAATCCAAATACAACACTTCACTACATAAAAATATTTTCCTAAACATTTTTTTTTATTATTGGCAAATATTTTTTTGAAAGGGACTATACCCTTGAGAACAAAAGAGGGCCTAAAATCCAGAATAGAAATGAGAACCATAACAAAAAGGATCAAAGTCCGAATGTGACAATGAGTCCCAACGTAGCCAAAGAGCAGCTACCCCAACAAAACATAACCAGTACAAACATTGCAGAAAAGCAGCAAAAAAATAGCAATATTTACAAAGAAAAGCAATAGAAGCACCCACAATTACTTCTTAGCAGCTTTGTCAATGCTGGATTTGATATTCTGCCAAGATTTGAACATTGCAAAATTTGTCATGTGGGCAGAGTCAGTTATATCCAACTGATCAATGGTCCTTTTTCTTTCCTTATTAGTGCCCCAAAGGGATGCTGGAACCTTGCTGAGATTGGAGACACTGCAGACATGTTGTTCAATGAACTCTTCAATTGCACTGAAAATGGCCATACTATAGTCATGGCAAGTTTTTTCCTTCCCTAAACGGGAGTCTAAGGAGTTCAGTTTCTTATATATATCTTCCATCTAGCTATTATCCATAGCCACCTCCTCCTCCTTCTTCCTCTTTCCTTTCTGTTTAGCCAAGTTCTTAACCTCCTCCTTCGACAGCTTCATGTCAGCTTCTAAGGCTTCCATTATTTTTACAGAGCTCTCCATATGTGCATCCTGAGAACTAGCACTGCTGATATGCAAGAGGTTGTGGGTAATTTCAAGCTCTTGAGGACCCTTCTCCATAGTGGGGGTATCAAGGTTCAGTCTTCTAGAGGACTTGGTCACAGGTCTGGCTGAAGTGGAAGCGAAGGGGCTGGGAGCAACGGTGGGGGGAATGGAAGAAGGAGACCATAAGGCCAGCAGAGGGGTAACATCAGCAGTGGCAGGGACAGGATGTGGAGAAATGGGGCTAGCTGCCATTGAACTGTGCAGAGGGGGAATAGAGCTAGGGGAGGAAGGAAGACTAGGAGACCGAAGAAGACATAACTTATGCAGTAAGACAATAAGCCCCTGGTGCAAAGGAACTGCATGGGCATGATTTTGAAACTCCAAAATGGAGCGCTCTAGAGAGTTAAGCAAATAATGGGGGAAGCATACCGTGTGATTCCAATGAAAATGGTTGAGGAAGACAAGATGCTTAGCAGGCAAAGTTATGAACCTCCCTTCCAAAGAAATGAAGCGCACCATCATCCGGGTTACCTCATCATAAGGTGAAGGGATCGAGTTAACAAGCAGGCTCATCATGACAAAGATCAACTTCTCCGATCCCTCCATGAATCTCCTCTCCTCAGCTTCTCTATCAACCATTTTGTTAAAAAAATAGTACCCCTCCATGCCCAGGCCAGTCACCTCAGCAATTAACTCCTCGTTGACCAAAATATTCTTCCCCCCATAATCCACTATTCGATTCTAATCCTTTGTAAAACACACTGAAATGCTTTGATCGTGGCCCTGGACCTTCTCCATAAAGTTGGTAATGCCTCCCTGGCTGAGTATACTCCAAAGCTCCGCATTATCCTTCCAATCCAGATCTACGCTGGGCTCAATCTGGCAAGTCCCCCCCATTGTCACTGTGCTTAACTACTTGTTACAAATATTAGAATCCTTGATAGCTCTAATGTCAGTCCACCTTCCACTATTACAATCCATGCAGTGAAAATACTATGTAGAATAACCGTTGCACTTCCCACGAATAGCCATGTGACTACTGATCTGGACCTGTGGAAGCTCACATGTGGGAATTACAGCCCTTTTGCTAGCCCACTCCCTATCATCATTGAAATCATAATTGTCTTCGGGATCCGCGCAGTCATGTAACCAGATTGTATAGAGCATAATGTTGCCCGCATGCGTGTCTTTTATTTCCATATAACTCCACTTGAGCTTACCCTTATACTTCATACTATCTTGATTGTTTGACAAGATTTGCAAAAGCTTAGTTTTAAAGACAACACGTGTGGGCGTTTTATTGACCCACTCCCAATAATCATTACCCAAGTCAAGAATTTGCATGTGTATAGATATCTGCTTGAATGTTGCTTTGAAGCTGTTTAGGAATGCTATTATTATCCTAAACATTTATTATTCACATTCCACCCCCTTTATTCCATTAGTTTCCTTACTATTTGCATCTTTCAAAATAACGATGTACTTGAGAACGAGAGGAAGAAAAGCATTCAATATTTCTTATTTTTCTTGTAATCTTATTTATCATCAACTAAGGAAAACTATTACAATTTAAACAAGTTTACTAATGATCTCTTTCCTTACCAAGTTGGTTGCAAATTCTATTGTTGAAAGGAGAGTTATAATGAGCATACTATCTCAACAAGAACAATGTCTTTATTTTCATATCAAGATACACAACTTGCACAACGTCAAAATGAAACACAAATATTTTTACAATCATCCCAAATATTTCAACTCGTTGTTAACTATTGAAAAACATTTTCTATTCATGAGATAAGATAAAGAGAGGACATAAAGTTACATTCAAAATTTCCAAACAACTTTCTTTCTATATTTTCAATCCCATCATTTGACTAATTTTTATCAAAGTATCGAAGGTCATACTAAAATTTCTCAAAACAACTCATTAAAAATATTGTAAACTTTTAAGTATGAATGCAACAATTAGTAGTTTACTATAAGCATTAAAATAGGAAAAATTCCCCCAGTATTTACAAGAAATTTAATAAAATTCACTAGAACCAGGAATATTTTCTCTACATACATTATAATGTCTTAAGAAACCACAAGGATACAATTTTTCACAATACAATACAATGTCTCCAAACGTCAAGAAGAAGTTACCTTGCTCAATACCCATTATTAAAATATTAATTTAACAACTTCCTTCTTCTTCAAACACTTTAAAAATTCATTTCCATTCCAACAAAATAGGGAATCTACCGAAACTTACCACCAAACCATACAATGGGGGAATTATTTCCTCTCCATTAGCCCCCAAGTTACTTAACTCACAAACATATAAAAAGACACCAACCAAGCCTTTGGATGAGTAATCATGTCACACACACAACCATGCAATAAATTTTCATGTCAAACAAATAAGTTAAATGGCACAAAAATATGGTATGCCAATCACCCAAAAGAGATAAAAAAGCCAACGATCAAACAAAATATGGTTTGAAGAGGGGAAGGAAATACCACCCTAACCACTTATCATTCAACTAGGAGAGGGTAGTTAGCCTTTGATTCCTCCAAAAGAATAAACTTAAATTTTGGATCTACATTATATACCTCCCATACCCACAACCACTTATCCTTCCACTAAGACTACCTTTCCCTCCACTTAGTTCCTCCAAAATAAGACCTAAAAGAGAGAACATATATTCTACCTGAACACTACTTATCCCTCCAGTGATAAGACACATTCTGCAACACACTTCACGAATTCCATGTCCATAATGGTTTCATGCAATCTTCTTCATAACACTAAGTCAAAATAGTACATACCCAAGTAGGTAACTAAAATCACAAAATAAAAATATAGGATAAGAGATAGAATGAACATTAAATATAGGAAATAAAATAGTGTAAGGCATACCTATCAGTAATTTACCCCAAAATATCCTTCAATCATGAAATCTAAAGAACTCCAAACAACTTCAAAATGATAACACCTTCTTAAGACTAAAAGGCTCCTCTAAAACAAAGGCAAAGAATCCATTAAATATATAAAACTTGAAATGGAGAAACCCTTAGGATCATGTCATGTGGCATGCTCCATCCCCAAAAAAACCCAAATCCCCAAGTATGAAATGAAATCCCTTAAAAACCTACATGGATCTTCTTACAAAACATCACTTTACAAGACTTGACACTTACTCAACCTCCAAAATCCAAAATCCACAAATGAAAATTATAAATAAATCAAAACGAAATAAAAAGAGCTCACATTCATTTGACTTAACTTGGAAGTTACCAAGAAAGCTCAAATCCTCAAAGCACAATAAATAAAAAACATATACTAAGTGTCCTTCCAAAATAAACTTATAAGAAAAGTACCCAAAATCTTACACAAGTGAAAAGTATAATAGAGAGGAATATTTAAAGGCATTAAATGAGGTGTTAAAGAGTCTTCAAGTGGCCAAAAAGGCCTAAAATGGTACACCTACCATATGGGTATGTGTATGAAAAGTTTTTGGAGTATGGGACAAGGTTTACTTGTCCCATACACTTCCCAAAATTGCACACAAAGCCTAAATTCGAAATTTCCCTAAATGGAAAATTTCCAAACAACAAAAATCTAAGTCAAAATAACCAAAAATGGAAAAGAAAATTAACTTTTAATTCAACTTATAATTTTGCTAAATCAAATGATCAAAATAATCAAACTAGTTAATTTAAAGGTTTAAAATGAGGAGAAAGAAATTTCAACAAGGAAAAAGACATCATTAGAAATTATAAGGTCACTTCACACATTCACATCCACCCATACAAAGTCTAAGCTCGAGTGAACTATTATTGGTCAGTGAGCCCTATGTGAGTTAGTCCCCCTTCATCCTCTTTTATTTTGTTATTATGTTTATTTCCCGGTACTAATTTTCTAAGCACATGTTTACCATCTGCATACTCAAAATACAAATCATACCTGCTTGAAATGACATGAAAATTTAATTCTAACTATGCACATCATAACAATTAATCAATTCATGCACACATCAATATATAATAATTTGAAAATCAATTTATCAAACATCAATTAAGTTTATTTGTAATTTCCATACACATTTATTCTAACAACACTATTTAATATTCCATATAGACCAAATCAATTTTCATTACTTACACACATGCTTAACATTCACTTATCATTTCACCATTCATCATTAGAATCACACACACAGACACAAACATCTTGACCACTTTGTAAATAATTAAACTTATCCAAATATATTTTCAAAAGTCATTTCTCTAAAACTAATGTCTCTATAATTAATTAATTCCCTCCATTATTTTACCATTTTCCAACATTATAATGTCAAACATTATAGTTCTTACTTGCACCACTAAAACTAGTCATTTTTAGGATTTACTCAATCATGCAAATCCTAATTATTCATGGTTTCCAAATTCTTTCCTAACTATTTTATTTTGATATTTTTTTTGGTTCATAGTTTTAACCATAAGACTCACTTGTATTCTTAACCAAATTAGTGACACCAAGGTTGTAATCAATATCATTAAACACACCACTTTCTATTTTATTTTAGGCATAAGGAATCATATATATGTATATGTGTGTGTGTGTGTGTGTGTGTGTGTGTGTTTATTTTATAGTATTACTCTTGAATCTTAACATCTCAAAGAAACTTTTAAGTTACAAGAAATTGGTCACCTTGTGACGAAATAAAAATGATTAACAAGGTAGATTAAATATCCTTTAATCAACCTAATTAGATCCCCAATAGTGTCACAAGAAAATGGGCATTACACCTAACCATGGAAAAATAATAAAAAATAACAAGAATTTCATTCATAGGGTAGCTAGTGCAGAATAAGTAGAAAAATAAAAAGTGTAATAAAATATCATTCTTTAACAAAACAATATCTTGTAAAGGGCACTTCTTACAGTCTGATTCACAAAAAATTCTAATTGTAAAGAAAATTTTAAAATATTTAGAAATCATTTCCTTCATAGACACCATTTTTTACGGTAGTCTTGTCAAATTTGATTATAATTCTAATGTATAATATAATTTTCTAGGCACAAGAACATTTATTCTATTCATTGAAGCAACCTTGATGTTACTTGTAACAATGTATTATTGCATTTCTTGCGAGTTGTGGTATAATTGGTAGAGAAAACCATTTACTCAATGTTAGGTCATATGTTTAATCTAAATATGTTGGGTCCCAAATAATTCTAACACCTCTCTGCTTCATAGCCTTGGCTAAAAGTGTTTACCGATTAAAATAAAATAAAATATGGATTGTTAAATTGACAAAATAGTTAGGACTTGTAGATCTAAAAGAAATAGTTTTTTACATTTGTATGCATATTTATCTTGGAAATTATGACAAACTTTGGCAATTCCCTAACATTGAGCCCAATAATGTCATAAAAACGAATTGTTAGACTAGATTGTGTTGTTTACCAAAAGTGTAACATCATTACTTTTTGTATTTTCCATAGTTGTAAAGGGTTTTTTTATCAAGTAAAGAATGTAAGGAGTGTTTATATCTTGTTCCATGAAATTTTAAATCAAGAAAACCAAAACAATCTTAGAGATTTTAACATGTTATTAAATATTTATTTCATTTCCTAGGCACTTTAGGATGGATAATTCTAAAGATTTCTATAAAATTCTAGTTTGGAAGGATCTAAATACTATTAATTTTAATGTCAACAAAAGATACTACAAATCACATCTTGTAGAGATGATTAAAAGAGAAATTACATTTTATATATGCTTTGTTGGTACCTGTTATCCAAAATTACCCCCCACCAAGTTGATTTTGGCTTTAAAAATCTTGAAAAATGGACTTAGCCATTTCTAGAGGTCTGTGATGGTCAAATGACCATCAATTTACACTTCCCAAATGCACTAGCCATTGGTATGAACAAAAACCCGAGGGATTACAGTTAAAAAACATTGGTGGGTTAGTTATAAAAGCTTATTGATGTTCAAATTCCCATCAAGTTCAGCATTGGCTTCAACGGGGACACATGGAAGAAGCTCCGTGGTCTAGGCCCATTATTGGGCATATGAATATTGACCAAGTCCCAAGGGCGCATTCACGCGTGGGACCAATATGAAGAAGGGCGTGCAGGGAAAAGCACACAGGATAAGGGTTTTAGAAGGTTTTTGTAAAAGCCATGGCACGTGCGCAAGACAAAACAAAGGGTCTTAGGACTTAGCCATATTTGATATTCCAAGAAGCATGCGAGGAAAGCGTGACCCGACCAAGCATGCAGAGTGGATAAGGTGCCAGCCTGGAAACTTGGTGACCAAGAAAGGAATATTCCACGCGATAGAAGGATCCAGAAGGAAATTACTGCAGGGAGTGGAGAGCCCAAATGAGAATAAGCATGCTCTATTAGAGGAACACCTTAAAACTTGGTGACTAATCTACTACTTCAGGAAGGCATGGCAATGGGCAATAAACCTATATATATATATATATATATATATATATATATGCTTGGGTAGAGGAAAAGAGAGACTAGGCATTGAAACTATATAGACTACTCTTGAAAAAGGGCATCATCATAGAAAGGATGAAAGGAAAAGCTCTACAAAAAAATAGGAGGTTCTAGAGGGTTGGGGTTACCATTAGAGTATCATAGTAATATTGGCATATCTTAAGGGATAGGTCTATGCAATTCTTGTAATATAGGAAGCATAGTGAGGACTTATGATGGATAAGTCTTATCAAAATTGATGCATTAGTCTGTTATGACCCTGATAAATGCAATGTGGTTATTGACCTATGATCAATACGAATATATAGTTTTGTTATAAATACATATTGTCCACGGGTGTAAGCCCTAGTGCATTTTTTTATATTATGAATCAGATATGCTATCTATATGATGTTTCTCTTATTATATGAATGGGTGTATTGATATAATAACTCATCTTAGGATCTCAGAATGAATGCATGTCCTTTTACCTTCTTGCATCTAAGTTTCTGTCCATTAGCAATGTATTCTCACATAACTCACATAAAGGAGGGGCTCGGTGCCCACGCATACCTCGGGTGAGTGCCCAGCGCCCACTGGGTGATAGGACGATGTGCATGGGATTGGAAGGTTATTCTAAGGACATAAAAATGACTACATCCTGGTTCTGTTACTGGACCTCTTTTTGAAGTTGTGATAAATGGTTACAGCTAGGTCCCTTTGACATGTGATGACATAGTGCATGACCTTGGAAATTTTTGAAGCATGGTTTAAGAGCACAGAAGATGATTTTGTTCAAATATTTATTACTAGACTTGAGTTTGATGCACATAGATGGGTAGAAGAGCACCTATATCATGAGTTGTATCAAACCTTATTTTGTTGTTTTCTAGTAGAATTGTATGAATGGCTTTCAACATATACACCCAAATTGAGTTGGTACTATAGATCATGCGTGTGGACCCTAGATGATTACCAGAAGCTACAGGATGCAGATATGACTTGGTCACATGATTTTGATCACTGGTGGAGAGGAGTGATGATCAACTATACCCTAGAATATGCCATTTCTATGTATTATTGTCTAGATATTGCTGAGTTTCAGTTCCTAAGGGAACCTAGAGGATCATTTTTACATATTATCTCATTGGCTATGAAGATCTTGGTCATTACGTTAAGTTTGGAGGCATTCCCTATGGACGGATAAGATTCTCTAAGTGCTAAGAGAGGAAGCTAGGGTGGAGGAAGATGGAGGACATTACGGCTGAAAAGGAGAGGGAAGAGAGATGAGTCAAGTATGGTGAAGCTCATGAAAGGGAAATGGCTAGACAATGCAAGGTTATAGGAGTGATGGATTTATGGAGGTAAACATTGTGGGAAGGAGTTTAGGTTCACACAAAGGACATGGAACCTAAGCATTCTGTGTTACCCCATCTCGGAAAGTGCAGGAGAGAGACCCCTTCAACTTCTAATGAGAGTTCATCACATGAAGAAAGGAGATCTGTCAGTGCTCATTTGAACCCACCCAGCGACCAACCCTTGGCGCTTAGCTTTCCAGATCAAGAGATAAGTATTGTTAACCCAGTTGGTATCAAAGGAAGTAACTGATCTACACCTAGGAGATATAACTTCTCATTTGGGACATCTATGGTTGTACAAACCATTCCTTTGTTTAGAGTAATTTTTGGGCAATGTGCAAGTATTAAAATTTTAGGTGTCACATCTGGGAGTGGCGCAAGACACACATCTAGCAGCGGGGCAGTATCACAAACCATTAGCGCGTAGTTCAGTGGGACATTGGGAACACTAGGCGCGACCACTTCAGGCCCTTTTCTGGTTACATGAATTGGATCTGGTGGTGTAGGAGATGGAGGACCCATGGGCCTAGTGGATCTGGAGGATCTAGTGGGTCAGAAGGGATAAGACCTGGTGGGTCTAGTCGGTCTGGTGGTGGAGAAAACACTAGAGGAAACCAAGGTTCCGAGTTAGGCAGGAAAGGGCCTCAGTCACCTCCAGAAGTATTTTTCGAGATGTCTTTTCACCTACTAGACTACAGAGGTATTAAGGATGTTGCAAAGCATGTACAGAACTGTGAATTGTTATGGTGCACGAAGGGAATCAATACCCTAGAGTGGAAGGTAAGTCAATTTGCAACAATGTTGCAAGAGCACATGCATAGCTGGTACCGCAAGTATGACCCCCATTAGATGGTGGTAGATTACACTACACTAAAAAATGCCTTCCTGGAATAATTCCATATCCCTGAGTTTAAGAAAAGGAGCATCAACACTCTAAAAGAAATCCAACAAGGAATGATAGAGAGTGTGTGGGAGTATGATGCACGGTTCAAGACTCTCTTGTCAAAACTATCCTATGAAATTTACCCCTCTTAGCATGCTCAATGGTTATTTGGAGGATTGATAACACCATTTAGAAGGGAACTTCCACACAATACTTTCACAGACCTGCACGAGGCCTTGGAGGCTACTTTTCACATTGAGGTTGTTGGAAGTGTAGATATCAGTGTTAACCCTTTCCTTGAGGCTCAAATTGTTGCAATGGCGAATCAGCTGGAGAAACTATCTGCGAACTCAGCACATGAGACTCGCAGTGGTCTATGGTACATGGAGTGTGAGGTAGAGGGGAATATAGAGGAAATTTTTCCTCTAAGGTCGATACGCACCATTATGGTGGACTGTTAAATTTTCCATGGGGATCATGATGCAAGTAGATACACACTACTACAATGCACAATCTAGAAAAATGTGTCTTGATATTGCAAGATCTATACCTCTACGACCCATGACACCAAGTATTGTAGGTTGATTAACCAGATTCATGATTTCATATATCTTAGTGTGCGTCAGACTATATTTGTAAGTAGTTCTAAGGATGATGATCACCGCTATGAAGGGTGCATAGATGGAGGAGCACGTGGAAGAGGTTTTTGTGGAGAATTTCGTGGTCACAATAACTGCAGTGGAGGTAGAAGTGAGTTCCCATGTGGAACTTGTTATAACTGTGGGTCGACAGATCATTATAAGTGTGATTTTCTTGATCTGTTGTAATGCTCATGGTGTGGAAAGAAACATAAGTACAAGGAGTTCCCTGAGTTATTTAAGCACCTGAGCTAACAAAACTGGAAAGACAAGGGTGTTGGGATGGTAATAATAAAGAAGGTTGACCCATAGTGGATGCCAAGAGTGGCATGTGAGTCAAGATTTGAACTTGTACTGGTGATGACGTGAGCAGAGGCTGTGCATGCTAGGGAGATACCAAGGTAAAGAACACTAGTTACAAGAGAAGTAGTAAATGGAAAGTATCCAAACCCTGTTCATTAGAAAGAGGTATATAAAGGTACTATGGACATGATTGAGAGTTTACAAGGATAGATCCAGTGTCTGAAGGAGAAGTAAAGGTATTTGGAACAAAGGAAGAATGTTGAGGCTCTGCAGAAGGATCTAGATGAGGTCATGGACGTATACAAGATGTTGAGGAAAGAGAATATCATTCCCTTACCAGGAGAATGGTTACGAGTGAAGGTACTGCGCGCTGGAGGAGAGCGTGAATGGAAAGTGTTGCATGCTAATATTCCTCCCCATACCCTTGACTATAAAAAAGAGATAACCTTGAATGCAGTTGTAGATAGATGTCTTCTAAGAAATATTTTGATTGACACGGGTACAGATGTCAATGTTCTCACCTTGGATGTATGGCATGAAATGGGAAGGGCCACACTACATCCATATCGGAATGTGTTGTACATGGAGAATAAGAAAAAGGAAATGCCCATTGGTTTCTTGAAGGATGAATTTATCATTATTCAAGGGGCCAAGTTTATTGGGGACTTCGAGGTCCTGGCACTAGCCGAGGCCGATAAAGTTCCAACATTGTTTGGGTGCTCCTGGTGTTACAAAAACTATGCCAAACTACGGTTTAACAAGGGGTTTATCAATTTCGAGAACAAGGAAGAATGGGTCATCATCCCTTTAATGGATGAGAAGTCAGCGCCCTATACTGAGCCGTTAGGAGAGGAAGTCCTTGATAAAATCTATGTGTGCTCTTTCAAGGACCTTGAAGTAATTCATCCTATGGAAATATCTATTAAGTTTGAAGATTCCCAGTCGATGAGTGATAAAACTATCAAATCATGTGACAATTGGACGCATGGGACCTTTGGGTTAAGTAGGTGATAGTTAAGAGGATATGTAATGTTGGTCATCAGATAGGACTTTTTAGAAGAGCAACAGTCAGGGGACAAGAAGTCCCTCCTCTTTAATGGGAGAGGTTCCCTTATTCAGAAACGAACTTATTTACAAATGTACAGAACATTGTTTTATGGTCAAACTTGGATTTTACGAAAGTGTTTTCCACAAGGATCATCAATCACGTAAGGACTGAGGAAAGGGAAAAAGGAGATGAGCAGAATAACAACATTCAGAATTATAGATAGCAGAATAATTCTTCCTGTATGCGAAGCTTCAAAGAATTTAAGACAAGATCATTAGCGTTGGCTAAATGAGATTAAATTTAAAGACACAAAGTTCCATAAATAACCTTCTTCAGATTTATTAATCAAGGACACAAAGTTCCTTCTTGGTTGTACAAGATCACTGTATTTGCAAAACTGAACAGTATGCAATCAGAGAGACTAACGAGTTAGGAACAAAATGATCTTCACGATATTAAAGGAAAACACAAAGATAACAAGAATTAGATAGACAAAGAATGAAAAGCCCTTTTGTATTGATTTCTTTAAGAGCTATTTACACTTTCAGAAATATTCCAAGTTCTTCCTCCTTTCAAAATGGCGTGGAAAGGCCATTATATAGCTTATAAGTCAGTTACTCTTCGTAACCGTTTCTTTTAACTAAAGAATAGTTAAGGACCGCCGGTTACAATACCTTAACTGATTACAAAGAATACGAAAAGAAAGGGAAGAAGAGGAAAGAAAGGAGAAGGAGACAGGTGGCCGGTTACTGGGAGGGACCCACTATCTTCAGAATCCACTGCCTGAATTTCTTCAATGATTCAGCTATATCTCTGCCATGAGGGACTGACGTGTTGGCTGCAGACTGAGTCCAAAATCCCAGACATTTCTCCATCTCTTTATCAAACTCGACGTGAGTATGATAATCTTTGTTTGCTTCTTCAATGGCAGACTGAAGAGAACAAATTTCCTTCATTTTTTCCTTAGAGATGGAGCTTTCCTTGAATAGATGATCTTTGACAAAAGCTCTGAACTGAGCTTTGATTTCTTGCAAGGACAAGGAAGCACCAGAGTTTTCATCTTGAAGATGACAATGCATATCTTTGAAAGCAGCAGCTGCCAGTATCTTGAAAGCTTCTCCCTTTTGCCAACTGTTCTTCATTTCTCCCACAGCTTCCTCCAAGACTTTGATTTTCCACTCTACGCTGTAGACCCAGGATTTTGATAGATTGTCTTTGGCATCATCAAAAATCTTGTTCACCAGTAAGATGTTCTCATCTGTCTGTCCCATGAGGCGAAGGTCTACAATGCAACTGCTCCAGAGTTTAAGCTCTTTATCCATAACCCCAATAGTAGAGGATAGCTTCTGTTGAAAATTATCTACCTTTCCATGTAGTTTAAAAGCTTCATCGATGAAGTTTAGCCCAGCAACAAGCATGTCATCCACCATGGCTTCAATAGCTCGGCCATAGATAGAATACTTGTGCATATATTTGATACTTTGCACTTCATCTTGGCTTAGAATTACAGGAGGCGGTAGAGCAGTCAAGGGGGTGGGGTCCAAAACTTTGTCCTTAGACAAGAGTGACTTGATAAAACTTGTGAGAACTTGGGCTTGTTCTTCCAGCTGTTCAATAGTCTGCTGCCCTTTCTCTACCCTTCCAATGACTCTTGTGACTGTTTCCTGGAGGTTGTGAATTTCACCTTCAGGAGTAGACTCTCCCATAGGGATCCTTGAAATCTCTAAGTCAGATGTCAGCAAGTCTGATTCTGATTTGTCTACTGTAGGCTTAGCAATCTCCAAGAATTGCTGACCTTGGGCATCAGACACAATTCTGGAGGTGGTTCTGGCTTTCTTGGCACGAGAAGGAGTTGTGCCCAACAAGGCTGCTACAGCATCAAAATTTGGTCCCAAGCTTTGAGAGGAGGATTTCCTCTTCCTTTTGTCGACCAGAGGTTTCACCCAAGCAAAAGAGGAAGAAGAACCTGCAGGAGGGGCAAGAGGACCAAGAGACAGGGAGCTCATGACACTCAGGGTCTGCGCAGCTGTTGACTCAAGCTGAGACGTGAGTAGAGCACTGGAGGCAATGGCAGTAGAAGAATCAGTAGTACCTGGAAGTTCAGTGCTTTGGACCTCCTTGTCCTTATCTGCTGGATCTTCAGGAACATTTGCAGGAGTTGGCATCTCACTTTCTTCACTTTCACTGAGAACAACGATGTTCTCTGGCCCTATAGGCAACTCTACCTGTTTTCTTGGAGGATCATTCTCTGCAGGCTCCTTCTTTACCTCTTTGAGTTTCTTCTTGTATACCTGGGTAGATGGAGAAGGAGTAGATTCTACAGGTCCCCGAGCTGTTGAGGCAGGAGGGGTTTTCACTGGTGTTCCAGACTCTGGAACTGATGCCTCTCTTATGGGTGTCGAATCATCCTTGGAGCTAGATTCTCCTGAGTGCCTCTTGAATTCTCAGATCTTCTTACTGAACCAGACCCTAGTCCTGATTAAGACTGGAGCAAGAATCTCAGCCAGATCATCTCTCTCTTTCTTGTTCCAATCCAGGTCCTCCAGAGGGGTGTGCTTAATCACATTTTCATACTCATAAGAGTATAGCTCAGAATTGTCATCCTGGAGACCTTCAGGAACTTGGTACAGATTGAGTTCTTGGATCAATTGCAGGGAGAACCTGCCACAATGCCTTCTTCTGGCTTCAAAATCATCTGCACAGTCAGCCCAGTAGTCTTCTGTATCTGCCCTGTGATGATAGACTATCTTGATGTTCTGTTCAATGAACTTCTTCAAGTCAAAATAGGTTCTTGGCTTGAAGAAATGAACAGTGATAGGGACCAGGGCTCTTTCTATGTTCTGAGCATCCAGAGCTGTTTTGCATGTGTAGTTTCCCAGAGAGATGGGAAAGTGCAAGCCAGAAATCTTCTTGTCTCTGCAAGTTCTGTGCAACTTGTCTAGTTGCCTGCATATTTCAATCAAAGCCATTTTATCATTACAGAACATGGGAAGCCGTAGAGGAGTGTTTTCATAGCCAGCAAGCCTAATATAGGAAAATTTCCTGAATTGAATGAAATAGGCTCCATACTGCGATATCAGGTTCATGGCTTCATCTGAAAACCTTCTTGCAGTATCACCTTCGAGCAATCTGACCACGTACATGGTGAAAGCATCATTGACCCTTCTGAAATTGCGGTTGCTGGTCTCCAAGGTGAACTGCGGGCAATAGGCATACACTGGATCATCTTTGTGTGCATCTATATAGGAGAAACCAAACCACTACCTGGATGCTGCTAGGGTATACATCAGATATGAAGTCATGTAGAACTTCTTTGTTTGCTAGACGTTGGATAGCTGCTCAGCCAAATTCATACTGATGATCTCTGCCCAGTTGATATTTTGTGTTCCCTCGCACACCATGCGGATGAGCGGGCACATCCAGAAATGAAACTCATTGGTGGAGGGCAAACCCATAACCCGAGCCAACAGGATTATGAAGTCTGACAGTTCTTCGTTGAAATCTGCTCGGAAGAGGGTTTTGGTTAGGCGAGAAGCACCTTTCTTAGGGTTTTTTAACCAAGACTTCGCCACTCGCGCCTTGTATTTGTCACTGTCTTGGTCGAACATAGCCTGTGCTTGATCCCGGGAGACGACTATAGCATTGTCCATCTCCGGAATTCTCAGAGCAGCGCCAATGGCAGCAGCGTCCAACTTGGCAATGAGTTCCCCATGTACATTTGTCAATTCACTAGAATCGGGGTCGAAGTGAGCTCCACATGAAAGCACTGTATCAGCACACTGTACTGAGATTGGGAATCCTCCGGCAAAAGCTAAACCACTATCATTAATCATCTGTGCCATTGGTGTAGGGTTTGCATCTGTCATTCTTGCCCAAAAATCACCGAAGTCGAGATGACGAGCTTCGCTGTCCCCTATATTGCTAACGGTAGATTCAAGCGGAGAAATTTGCTCCTGTCCCTAGAACTTGATCTTCATAGTGATAGTCTCGGAGCTGCAACCTAGACTTCTGGAAGGAATTTGCAAATGGAGGGGGAATCGCGTAGGTTTTCAAATGGCGAGGGTTCGAGCAAAAGATAGCATGGAAGCAATGCGAAAATGCAAAGGGGAATGCTCGTTATATAGCCGTTTGGAGAGAGAAATGACTTTAATGCGCATTGAATACACAACCACCAATTTGAAAAGCATCATACTTGGAGCGAGCGGGAAAAACTAAGTGTAAATGACACTAGGTACGCTTGGGACATGTGAGACGCGAATGCGCGAAACACGCGGCTCGGCCGGTTCGGGCGAAACAGGGAGAGGACGCACAAATGCATTTGGGACAAATGTGGCGAAAATGTGCGAAGTACGCGATTCGGGTGTTTCGGCCGAAATTGGAACATCGGGCTCGTTTGGACTTGGGACATTCGGGACAAAAAGTTTCGAAGTACGCGACTCGACCGGCTCGGCTGAAATTGGGAAAGCTCACACTTTTTCAAATGGGGCAGTTGGGACAAAATTGTGCGAAGGACGCGGTTCGGGTAAATCGGCCGAAAATGGGAAAGCTCGCACTTTTTAACTTTGGGACATTTGGGACAGGAAAGTGTGAAGTACGCGGGAAGGATGATTCGGCCGAAATTGGAACAACACGCAAAATAAGTTTTGGGACACTTGGGACAAAATTTTCCGACGGGCCCGAAAATGGGACAGCTTCGGGGATTTCGGCCGGTCGGGTAACAGAGTGCACTTTCGTACTTGGGACAGATGGGACAAAAAGTTCCGAAAGGCCCAAAAATCACACACAATGACCCAAAACACAGATTTTTTCAATTTCACGACTTAGGCACCTCAGAGAAAAACACTTAAACTCAAAATTTTGAAAATTTACTCTTATCAGAGCGGGAAATTTTGAGTAGACAACAGCTGGCTCCTTCTGGGGATGACTTGGTGTAAATTCATGGAATGAGACAAGGCAAGAACTTAGATAACTCGGTGAAGCAGACCAATGCCTTATCCATTGGGCAAAGGAGTCAAAAACAAACCAACACAGAGGGCAACACAAACAACAACAAAAGGGAAACACACCGAAAGCAGAAAAGCAAAAACACTGTACAGAATATACAAAGGGACTCCCTAGTCACCTAGGACTTGAACAACTTCAAATACTTCCCACTATAAGGAAGTGGGAGGGGGGAACCATCCATGTAATCAAGATAGAAAGAGTTCTTACCAGCAAAGTGTCTTATCTTGAATGGTCTGAGCCATAGTGAATCAAATTTTCCATGGCTGCCACGAGGTTCATGTCTTTTGTCCCATAACAGCACGGTATCTCCAATTTGGAACTCCCTGAACTTAGCTTTCTTGTTAAACAGAACCTTTACCTTCTGCTGGTGAGTAGATATCCTGTCAGCAACCTCCAATCTATCCTCGTTCAGTTTGTGCAGGTACATGATTCTTTTATCCAGAGCATCACTGAAACTAGTATCCTCAATGGCCTTCATCAGGTGCAAGGCTGGCAGTTCCACTGTCACTGGCAATTGAGCTTCCACTCCATACACCACTTGAAAAGGAGACATTCCAATGGCTCTTTTAGGTGTGATCCTGTCTGCCCAAAGAGCATCATAAAGCTTCTTATGCCAGTTTTGCTGAGACTCATTGACCAACTTCCTTATGATAGTCACCAGATTTTTGTTGGTGGATTCTGCTTGTCCATTTCCCTGTGGGTAATAATCTGAAGAATGAGCCAGAGAGATGCCATACCCGTAGTAGAAATCCATTATCTCAGTTGAGGAAAAGTTCGAAGCATTGTCTGTTACAATCTTGTTAGGTACACCATACCTTACCAAGACGTTCTCTTTGATGAAGTTGCATACAACTTCAGAAGTAGTGCTCTTGACTAGAATAGCTTCCACCCATTTGGTGAAGTAGTCAGTGGTAGTTAGCACATGCATGTGACCAGCACTAGAAGCAGGGTTCATTGCACCAATGAAGTCTAGGCCCCACTGCTGAAATGGTTCCTCAATCACAACTGGCTTGAGAGGTAAAGATGCCAATTTAGGTCTTCCCACAAAGGTCTGACAAGCTTCACATTTATCCACCCACTTGGATGCATCTCTGAACAAAGAAGGCCAGTAATATCCTCCCCGGAGTATCTTGTGAGATGTGACTATTGATGAATAGTGCCCTCCACATGCCTGATCATGGAAAGCTGAGAGCAACTTTCTCTGCTGCTCCTTGTCCACACACTTCAGAAATCTCCCATCTAAACCACGCTTGAACAAGGCATTTTCCCATAGTACATATTGTGCTGATCTCAATTTAACAGTCCTCTTTTCCTTGGCAGTTAAATGAGAGGGGCATTCCCCATAGGTGAGAAAATGGGCGATGTTAGAATACCATTCATCGACTGAACTAAGGAATAGAACAGTAGGAATGTCATCTTTCTCCTCCAGCAACTCATGTTTGGCTCCTTCAGCAATGAGCTCACAAAGACCCCTTCCACGAACCAGCTTGGTTGGTTTGATATCAATGTCATACTCCTGGACTTTAGCCACCCAGTTTCCTCTCTTGGACCCAAATTCTTGCTGTGTAAGAATTGACTTAACAGTCGTATCTGGAACCAGCACCATAGAGTGAGAGTTGAGGATATAGAAACGGAACTGCTTGACAGCTTTGACTACTGCAAAAGCATGCTTCTCCATCATGGTGTATTTCAGCTCATGATTCTTCAGGATATAGCTCATGAAGGCAATTGGTAGCTCATGTCCATCAGAGTCTTCTTGGGTTAAGACAGCAGCCAGGGTATTATCTGTAGCATAGCAATAGATGATGAAATCTTTGCTGAAGTCAGGACAGGCCAAAACTGGAGTTTTAGCAATGGCTTTCTTGATACCCTCAAAGGATTCCTTTCCTTCAGAAGACCAACCAAATGCTTGCTTCCCTTTCATCATCTGAGAAATATTCAAAGTTAATTCAGCAAAATCGGGGATGAATCTTCTTAAAAAATTGATCTTACCGAAAAAGGAATGCACGCCTTTTTTGCTGGTTGGGAGAGGAATTTGCTGGATGGCTTGAACTCGTTCAGGATCAATCTTAATACCATCCTTTGAGACAATGTGCCCTAATAGTTTTCCTTCTGTAACACAGAAGACAAATTTTTTAGGATTTAAAGAAATCCCATGCTCTCGGCATCTCTGCAGAACTGTTTCCAGGTGGTCGAAGTGATCTGCTCTTGTCTTTGAGAACACTGTCAGATCATCAAGGTATATGACAATACATTTCCCTTTCAAGCTTCCAAAAGCCAAATCCATAGCTCTCTGGAAAGTGGCACCAGCATTAATCAGCCCAAAATGAATTCTCTTGTAGGCAAAGGTACCCCAAGGAGTGGTGAAGGCTGTCTTGTGTTGATCTGCAGTATCAACCTCTACCTGATTGTATCTCGAGAACCCATCAAGAATAGATAACATTTCAGATCCTGTTACTGCTTGCAATATTTGGTCCATCATAGGTAGAGGGTAGTTATCTTTCAGAGAAGCCTGATTCAGGTTCCTGAAATCAACACAGATGCGGATCTCACCATTCTTCTTCCTAACAGGCACAATGTTTGCAATCCATGTTGAATGGTGAATGGGAAAGATGATTTTAGCCTTCAACAATTTCTGAATCTCCTGAAATATAGTGTCGGCTATTTTGGGATTATACTGCCTTTGTTTCTGCTTGAAAGGCTTGATTCCTGGTTTGAGAGGGATAGAGTGCTACATGTCTTTTGGCTTGAAGGCTTTTAGATCCTCATAAGAATATGCAAGAACATCCTTATACTTCCTTAGAAGATCAATTGCTTTTCTCCTCTCGTCGGTGGTGCAACACTTCCCAATATTCACCAGCTTGGGATCAGTAGAACTCCCTATATCAATCTTATCATACTCAGTTGATTGCTGAGGTCCAGTAGAAGCTTTAGATTTTACATATCAGTCATGTTTATCAAACAACTCCTCCAAACTCACCAAACCTTTGGGAATCTTGTTTCCTTTGAGTTTAATGCACCCTTCCTGATCTGTTTCTTCTCCTTGGGTGACAGCTTGGTCAGAGGACACACTCTCACGAGGCAGGTTATCACTTCCCTCAAAATATAGTTGTTCGAAATTCCCCTTGAGTTCCAGGAAGGAAAGCAGATGCTGGTCATCGTTGAAAACTTGCCAGTTATTAGTATTGTCAGGAACACTAGGCCGGTGGACCATTTCAATAGTGAACTTATCCTGAGAGAATTCAGGATGGGGAATCAGTAATGACCCTGAGACAGCCAGCGAATCAGCCCTGCTGTTCTTTTCTCTGGGTATTGCTTCAATAGAGAAGGCATCAAGGAATTCAATTGAATCCCAAACCTGATTCCGGTAATGCTTCAGCCTCCCATTTTTTACCTAAAAAATGCTTCTGACTTGTTTCACAATCAGCTCTGCATCACCACGAGCCAGAAGATTTTTTACACCTCGTTCTTTGGCCACTTGCAGTCGAAGAATGAGAGCCTCATACTCTGCTGTATTGTTAGTGTTTTCGAACTGCAACTTAAACGAAAAAGGGTGTAGGTAGCCTTCAGGTGACACTAGCAGGACACCAGCTCCAGAACCAGCTGAGGAACAACTTCCATCAAATTCTAAAATCCAAACCCCATTGGGATCTTTGGGTGATACTTTGGAGGGTTGGATTTCATCAGGGGACATAATCATGTAATTACCATGACCTATGTCTTCATAGAGTATTTGTGCCTTAGGATCATCTGTTTTCTGCACAATATACTCAGACTGTATCTCAGGGAGTAACTTCTTCATTTTTCCATTGACAGGTATGAGGGCATGTGACCAATCCATTTGAATCTCCCCACCCACATCTTTACAGAAGTTCCTACTTAGCAACATTCCATAAGGAGGAATGTCTGCTACTAGGATGGTAGCCAAGACTTTCTTTTCAGGTAAAGCAGCAAAAGCCACTTGTGCATCTTTAATCCTTCCAACCAAAGGTACTTCCTTACTTTCCATGGAGTAGCAAGATCCATAAGTACGAGTAAGGGTCAAGCCTAAAGCATGAGCTACCTTAGCAGGCATCACATTATCTGAGGCTCCGGAATCTATGACACAGTTACTGAGCCTATGGCCAGCTATAAGAAGTGTTACATAAAAAGGCTTGATTTTGTCTCCAGGCGAGGTGACAGCAGCTACCAGACTAGGCTGTGGTGCAGAAGGAGGAGTGGGCAGGAGGCCTTTAGAGGTGGTCTTGGAATGGGAATTTACAAATTGGATCATCTTGGCAAAAGCTTTGGGATGGGTTTGGTAGTATTCAGCTTCTGAAATTTGAACCTTGGTCCTTTTTAGGTGATCCACAATATCAAAGGATCCAGAGGTGGATGGGCCATCATCATTTGAAATTCTAGGCTTATCAACCTTAGGAGAAAAAGAAGAAGAAGCAACTTTGGTAGCAGGATTGACAGTACTTACCTTTGGTGCAGATGAGGTAGGGATAGGAGATCCTCTTCTGGCAATTACATGAATAGTTGCTGGTTGCTCCTTAGATTTCTTCGTGGGCTGTGTTACTTTCTCCTTCTGCCTCGTCTGTTCTCGAGTCATGACAGCAAATGATTCACTGTTCATATCTGCTACCACTTCATCATAGTTATCTCCATCATCAGTGCCTTCGGTGGTAAAGAAATTAACCCGAGATCCTTCGAGTTCTTCCGCCTCATCATCAAATTCCTCCAGGAATTCCTCACGAGCTTCGTCATCCACATCATCATCGGGCTCTTCAACTTCACAGGTTGCATTCACAGGAACTTTGACAGGAGGACCTTCAAGTGCTAGTCTTGTGTGAGGAGCAGGCAAACGATTTCTGGGCTGGAAATTTCTTCTTGGAACATCTGCATACGGGGCATGCTGGGCCAATTGTTTCTTTATAGCTACTAGATCATTTGCAAGTTTCTGGACTAATGGATCAGTATTGGGTCCAGAGGTGGAAGAGGAAGAAGCAGCAGATTTAGGTTTGGGAGGATCTCTCTTCAACTTCCCTGACATGATCAGGTCATCCTCGACACTAACAGCCAGTTCTTGATCCAGAATTAACGTTCCAAGATTAGCCCTTCTTAGAGCATAACTGGCCTTGGGCGTTTGAGCATTTGGAAAGAAACATTTTTGAATTTGATCAACCGGTCGAGTATTTACAGGAATTTTGTTGATCAGTCTCTTGAACCGAGCCACAAATTCTCTCATGGGTTCTGATGGATCTTTATTTATCTGAGAAATTTGGGCAAGCAGTGCATGTACATCTTCTGCCGGCTTGAAACGGCTTTTGAACTAAGTTCTCATTGTATTCCAGTCGGTGATGGCACCAGCCAGAAGGTGATAGAACCAGTCAGCAGCATTATCCTGTAACGTCTCAACGAACAGCCTTACTGAGACGTCTTCATGTTCAACTCCCAAGACTCCACATGCAACTATGAAGGCTGCAATGTGTTCATCAGGGTGTACTTTTCCATCTCCTCTAAACTTGGGGAAGTTCTTTCGGTTACCTCTAGGTAACTCATGCAAAGGCTGAGTAAGGGCCAGGGGCCCGACACGTTGACCCCATGGCAATTGTGCCGCCATTCTTGGAAATATGGCTTGGAGGGGAACTTTAACACCAGCAAGGATCAAAGCTCGTAGATTGGGACTAGCAGGCTCTGAAGGAATACCACCCGTAGGACTTTTATCTTGAACAGGCGGAGTGCTCGTCGAACGAGTTCTTCTATTTGAAGGGAAAGGAAAACCCTGTTGCTCCAAAAGCTGAAACTGAGAATCTTCAATACCAAGGGTCCTTCTCCCTCGAGTGAAACGCGGAGTCGCCAGATCAAAGGATGATCGAAAAAATTGCAGTACTGGAATGCGATTTTCCCCAGCTGAGTCGCCAAAAACTGTTGGTCGTTAGATAGGACTTTTTAGAAGAGCAACAGTCAGGGGACAAGAAGTCCCTCCTCTTTAATGGGAGAGGTTCCCTTATTCAGAAACGAACTTATTTACAAATGTACAGAACATTGTTTTATGGTCAAACTTGGATTTTACGAAAGTGTTTTCCACAAGGATCATCAATCACGCAAGGACTGAGGAAAGGGAAAAAGGAGATGAGCAGAATAGCAACATTCAGAATTATAGATTGCAGAATAATTCCTCTTGTATGCGAAGCTTCAAAGAATTTAAGACAAGATCATTAGCGTTGGCTGAATGAGATTAAATTTAAAGACACAAAGTTCCATAAATAACCTTCTTCAGATTTATTAATCAAGGACACAAAGTTCCTTCTTGGTTGTACAAGATCACTGTATTTGCAAAACTGAACAGTATACAATCAGAGAGACTAACGAGTTAGGAACAAAATGATCTTCACGATATTAAAGGAAAACACAGAGATAACAAGAATTAGATAGACAAAGAATGAAAAGCCCTTTTGTATTGATTTCTTTAAGAGCTATTTACACTTTCAACAAATATTCCAAGTTCTTCCTCCTTTCAAAATGGCGTGGAAAGGCCATTATATAGCTTACAAGTCAGTTACTCTTCGTAACCATTTCTTTTAACTAAAGAATAGTTAAGGACCGCCGGTTACAATACCTTAACTGATTACAAAGAATACGAAAAGAAAGGGAAGAAGAGGAAAGAAAGGAGAAGGAGACAGGTGGCCGGTTACTGGGAGGGACCCACTGTCTTCAGAATCCGCTGCCTGAATTTCTTCAATGACTCAGCTATATCTCTGCCACGAGGGACTGACGTGTTGGCTGCAGACTGAGTCCAAAATCCCAGACATTTCTCCATCTCTTTATCAAACTCGACGTGAGTATGATAATCTTTGTTTGCTTCTTCAATGGCAGACTCAAGAGAACAAATTTCCTTCATTTTTTCCTTAGAGATGGAGCTTTCCTTGAATAGATGATCTTTAACAAAAGCTCTGAACTGAGCTTTGATTTCTTGCAAGGACAAGGAAGCACCAGAGTTTTCATCTTGAAGATGACAATGCATATCTTTGAAAGCAGCAGCTACCAGTATCTTGAAATCTTCTCCCTTCTGCCAACTGTTCTTCATTTCTCCCACAGCTTCCTCCAAGACTTTGATTTTCCACTCTACGCTGTAGACCCAGGATTTTGATAGATTGTCTTTGGCATCATCGAAAATCTTGTTCGCCAGTAAGATGTTCTCATCTGTCTGTCCCATGAGGCGAAGGTCTACAATGCAACTGCTCCAGAGTTTAAGCTCTTTATCCATAACCCCAATAGTAGAGGATAGCTTCTGTTGCAAATTATCTACCTTTCCATGTAGTTTAAAAGCTTCATCGATGAAGTTTAGCCCAGCAACAAGCATGTCATCCACCATGGCTTCAATAGCTCGGCCATAGACAGAATACTTGTGCATATCTTTGATACTTTGCACTTCATCTTGGCTTAGAATTACAGGAGGCGGTAGAGCAGTCAAGGGGGTGGGGTCCAAAACTTTGTCCTTAGACAAGAGTGACTTGATAAAACTTGTGAGAACTTGGGCTTGTTCTTCCAGCTGTTCAATAGTCTGCTCGCCTTTCTCTACCCTTCCAATGACTCTTGTGACTGTTTCCTGGAGGTTGTGAATTTCACCTTCAGGAGTAGACTCTCCCATAGGGATCCTTGAAAGCTCTAAGTCAGATGTCAGCAAGTCTGATTCTGATTTGTCTACTGTAGGCTTAGCAATCTCCAAGAATTGCTGACCTTGGGCATCAGACACAATTCTGGAGGTGGTTCTGGCTTTCTTGGCATGAGAAGGAGTGGTGCCCAACAAGGCTGCTACAACATCAAAATTTGGTCCCAAGCTTTGAGAGGAGGATTTCCTCTTCCTTTTGTCGACCAGAGGTTGCACCCAAGAAAAAGAGGAAGAAGAACCTGCAGGAGGGACAAGAGGACCAAGAGACAGGGAGCTCATGACACTCAGGGTCTGCGCAGCTGTTGACTCAAGCTGAGACGTGAGTAGAGCACTGGAGGCAATGGCAGTAGAAGAATCAGTAGTACCTGGAAGTTTAGTGCTCTGGACCTCCTTGTCCTTATCTGCTGGATCTTCAGGAACATTTGCAGGAGTTGGCATCTCACTTTCTTCACTTTCACTGAGAACAACGATGTTCTCTGGCCCTATAGGCAACTCTACCTATTTTCTTGGAGGATCATTCTCTGCAGGCTCCTTCTTTACCTCTTTGAGTTTCTTCTTGTATACCTGGGTAGATGGAGAAGGAGTAGATTCTACAGGTCCCCGAGATGTTGAGGCAGGAGGGTTTTTCACTGGTGTTCCAGACTCTGGAACTGATGCCTCTCTTATGGGTGTCGAATCATCCTTGGAGCTAGATTCTCCTGAGTGCCTCTTGAATTCTCAGATCTTCTTACTGAACCAGACCCTAGTCCTGATTAAGACTGGAGCAAGAATCTCAGCCAGATCATCTCTCTCTTTCTTGTTCCAATCCAGGTCCTCAAGAGGGGTGTGCTTAATCACATTTTCATACTCATAAGAGTATAGCTCAGAATTGTCATCCTGGAGACCTTCAGGAACTTGGTACAGACTGAGTTCTTGGATCAATTGCAGGGAGAACCTGCCACAATGCCTTCTTCTGGCTTCAAAATCATCTGCACAGTCAGCCCAGTAGTCTTCTGTATCTGCCCTGTGATGATAGACTATCTTGATGTTCTGTTCAATGAACTTCTTTAAGTCAAAATAGGTTCTTGGCTTGAAGAAATGAACAATGATAGGGACCAGGGCTCTTTCTATGTTCTGAGCATCCAGAGCTATTTTGCATGTGTAGTTTCCCAGAGAGATGGGAAAGTGCAAGCCAGAAATCTTCTTGTCTCTGCAAGTTCTGTGCAACTTTTCTATTTGCCTGCATATTTCAATCAAAGCCATTTTATCATTACAGAACATGGGAAGCCGTAGAGGAGTGTTTTCATAGCTAGCAAGCCTGATATAAGAAAATTTCCTGAATTGAATGAAATAGGCTCCATACTGCGATATCAGGTTCATGGCTTCATCTGAAAACCTTCTTGCAGTATCACCTTCGAGCAATCTGACCACGTACATGGTGAAAGCATCATTGACCCTTCTGAAATTGCGGTTGCTGGGCTCCAAAGTGGACTGCGGGCAATAGGCATACACTGGATCATCTTTGTGTGCATCTATATAGGGGAAACCAAACCACTGCCTGGATGCTGCTAGGGTATACATCAGATATGAAGTCATGTAGAACTTCTTTGTTTGCTGGACGTTGTATAGCTGCTCAGCCAAATTCATACTCATGATCTCTGCCCAGTTGATATTTTGTGTTCCCTCGCACACCATGCGGATGAGCGGGCACATCCAGAAATGAAACTCATTGGTGGAGGGAAAACCCATAACCCAAGCCAGCAGGATTATGAAGTCTGACAGTTCTTCGTTGAAATCTGCTCGGAAGAGGGTTTTGGTTAGGTGAGAAGCACCTTTCTTAGGGTTTTTTAACCAAGACTTCGCCACTCGTGCCTTGTATTTGTCATTGTCTTGGTCGAACATAGCCTGTGCTTGATCCCGGGAGACGACTATAGCATTGTCCATATCCGGAATTCTCAGAGCAGCGCCAATGGCAGCATCGTCCAGCTTGGCAATGAGTTCCCCATGTACATTTGTCAATTCGCTAGAATCGGGGTCGAAGTGAGCTCCACATGAAAGCACTGTATCAGCACACTGTACTGAGATTGGGAATCCTCCGGTAAAAGCTAAACCACTATCATTAATCATCTGTGCCATTGGTGTAGGGTTTGCATCTATCATTCTTGCCCAAAAATTGCCGAAGTCGAGATGACGAGCTTCGCTGTCCCCTATATTGCTAACGGCAGATTCAAGCGGAGAAATTTGCTCCTGTCCCTGGAACTTGATCTTCATAGTGATAGTCTCAGAGCTGCAACCTAGACTTCTGGAAGGAATTTGCAAATGGAGGGGGAATCGGGCAGGTTTTCAAATGGCGAGGGTTCGAGCAAAAGATAGCATGGAAGCAATGCGAAAATGTAAAGGGGAATGCTCGTTATATAGCTGTTTGGAGAGAGAAATGACTTTAATGCGCATTAAATACACAACCACCAATTTGAAAAGCATCATACTTGGAGTGAGCGGGAAAAACTAAGTGTAAATGACACTAGGTACACTTGGGACATGTGAGATGCGAATGCGCAAAACACGCGGCTCAGCCGGTTCAGGTGAAACAGGGAGAGGATGCACAAATGCATTTGGGACAAATGGGGTGAAAATGTGTGAAGTACGCGATTCGGGTGTTTCGGCCGAAATTGGAACAGCGGGCTCGTTTGGACTTGGGACATTCGGGACAAAAAGTTCCGAAGTACGCGACTCGACTGGCTCGGCCGAAATTGGGAAAGCTCACACTTTTTCAAATGGGGCAGTTGGGACAAAATTGCGCGAAGGACGCGGTTCGGGTAAATCGGCCGAAAATGGGAAAGCTCGCACTTTTTAACTTTGGGACATTTGGGACAGGAAAGTGCGAAGTACGCAGGAAGGATGATTCGGCCGAAATTGGAACAACACGCAAAATAAGTTTTGGGACACTTGGGACAAAATTTTCCGACGGGCCCGAAAATGGGATAGCTTCGGGGATTTCGGTCGTTCGGGTAACAGAGTGCACTTTCGTACTTGGGACAGATGGGACAAAAAGTTCCGACAGGCCCGAAAATCACACACAATGACCCAAAACACAGATTTTTTCAATTTCACGACTTAGGCACCTCAGAGAAAAACACTTAAACTCAAAATTTTGAAAATTTACTCTTATCAGAGTGGGAAATTTTGAGTAGACAACATGTAACAAGGGTGAAAAAGGTGAGCTCAATCAAGCACCTAGGAAGGAAGAAGGTACAAAGTTACTATAGAGGAGAAATCCCTAATTATTTCTTGTGACAGATGGAGGCTTAGTGGAGAAATGAGGATGAAAGTAGAATTATGCTTAGTTATAACGTGCTCAGGACTACAACATGTTGGTGGGAAACACATTACGAGAGTCTTCTAGAGTGGTGTGAGGTAAGAGTCACATTCTCTGTTAGGCTTTCCAGAAGCAATGCGCCCACTATTATCTAATACTACCATGGAAAATAACCAATCTCTTCCCATATCCAAGCATGTGATAAGGCTTGGATGGAAGGCATAGAAGATTTACCACCTTCACTATGGGTGCATAAGTTATATTCCACCTTAGAAGGTTGTGCATGTATATGGTACATTCACTCGAAGATGCACCATCAGATAGGGAATTGGAAGGAGTTAGCGGTTGATCTCATTCAAGCGTTCAAGTATCAAAGTATAAAGCCATCAGTGGATAAGGCTTTGTAGGTTGTCAAGTGACTTACAATGGGAGATTGTGCTATGGTAGAAAATAGGGTACTAGAGTTATAAGGTGAACCTAGTTTGCAGACACGTTTTGATGAAGATGAATTTGAAGAGATACAACTTGAGCACGCGTCCATTGAAAAAGAAAAAGGAAAAATGGTCTATGTGATAGATGGAGAAGAAATGGAGAGTCTATATGTTAACCATTCTACAGGTATGCACAAATTCATGGATAACATTGATGAGCAAGTGTGTGCCTACCATAAGCCCTTGAAGACAAAGAAGGTTAAAATTTTTTCTAAAGCAATACCTTGGGAAGATATAATTGGGGATTATTTGGAGGAGAAATAGGTTTTTAAGATCACTGACATTTTGCATGAGTTTTAGGATTTGTTCCCACGCAGGCACCATGAGCTTAAAGGCATTCACCACTCCCTGGGGGAAATACAAATCAAGTTGAAATAATGTGCATGCCCGATTTGAAAGAGACCATATCAGATGAATCCAAACTTGTGTGTACGGGTCAAGGAGGAGATAGACAATATGATAGCATCAGGAATCAATCAGGTTGTGGAGGAATCAAAATGGGTGGGTCTAATGGTCATAAGCATTAAGAAGGATGGAAGGATAAGGATTTGTGTTGATTACATGGACTTGAATGCAATGTGTATCATTGACCCTTTTACAAACCCCTTCACTGAAGAAATTTTTGAAGGATTATCCAGGCACGAGGTATATTATTTTACGGATGGGTTCTCAGGGTACCACTAGGTTAGAATGGCAAAGGAATACCAGGAGAAGACATTTTTTTCCACTGAGTGGGGAATTTTTTCCTACACGGTCATGCCTTTTGGGCTAAAGAATGTGCCTATTATGTTCTCACGCATCGTGGTACAAGCCTTCCAGGACTTCATCCATAAATTTCTTCACATCTACCTTAATGGTTGGACTGTGTATGGGCTGGTAAAAGACCATTGTGAGAATTTGATGCTAATGTTTGAGAGATGTCAGTAGTTGAAGATATCCCTCAAAATTAAGAAATGTGTCTTTTATACTCCATTTGAAACCCTGTTGGGGCATATTATATGTAAGGAAGGCTTACTGGTGGATCCTACCAAGGTTATAGTTATTGTGAGATTGGGGGAGCCTACCAATCAAAGTGTTGTGCAGGGATTCCTTGGTCATATGGGGTACTACAAGAAGTTTATTAAGGGGTATGCCAAGATCAACATGCCCTTAGAAAAATTACTTAAACACAAGAGTGCCTTTCACTTGGGATAGGTGTAGTAGAATGAGTTTGACACATTAAAGGATAAACTTGTCACTGCGCCGATATTACGCTTTCCCTCTTGGTATAAGCCCTTCCATGTGCATGTTGATGCCTCAGGGACAACCATTGGAGCAGTACTGACACAACCTAGTGAGGGGATTATTGATCACCCTTTGTGTTTTTCCAATAGGAATTTTACACCAACAGAACAAAATTACACAACTACTAAGCGTGAGGCATTTTCAATGATCTATGTGCTGCATAAGTTCATATAGTATCTGTTAGAAACACCATTTATATTCTTCACATATCACATGACATTGAAATATTTGGTAAATAATATTGTTTTTCAAGGGCACATATGTCGTTGGGTCCTGTTGTTTCAAGAATTCTAGCTTTCATTTTTGGTAAAACTAGGAAAAATTAACTCAATACTTGATCACTTATCAAGAATTAACTCAGGGGAGGACGCGCAGGATAGGATATTGCAGTGTTTCTTAAAATGGGTGTGGCACCAAATGGAATGAAGGCTTTGGAGAGGAAGTAATTGGTTATACATGCCACGCCTTACATGTTGATTAGTGGAGATTTTTACAAGATAGGTCGTGATGAGGTTCTACGTTGATGCGTATTAGAACACGAGTACATTGTGTTGGTGCTCAGTTTTAACCTCGCCCCTTTCAGACCAGAATTTTTTTAGTCTGCATGGTTTGAAATAATCTTTATCTTCCTGTGTGGATGCATAAATTTTTATATTTATCAGGTTGTTTTCGTTAAACCCTTTTTAATGGCAGTGAATCATGTTGAGCTCTATGTCGGTTACAGTATCTCTTTCTGTGCGTACCTATTGGTTGTTTGGTCGTAGATGATGGGTTTTCTCCTTCTTTTATTTTCCATGATCATACCTTATTTGTTATTTTTGTCCCAGCATCCACAGAAATGTGGTCATATTTAATTGGACACAACATGAAAGGTATATTTGGTGAACATGTCACTTTTGTTACATTTGTAAAAAAATGCCAAATTGGTCCCGTGGCTCTGATAATTTCTAATTGGCTATTTAACAATATGAAGCGGCGAAGAAAATTTCTTACTTTGACCTCGAAGATGTACACATGTCATAAGATGAGCGATTGCAGGAAGGTGGTCCCTTTTGGAATTTTGAGGAATTATGGTGAAAGGTGTAAAAGTGTAAAAGGAATGCTTAGAGCCCACAAATGGAAATGTGACCATTTTTAAGTTAAAAGTGGGGAGGCAGGTCACCGGAGGACTTTGGAAATTTTAGCCTTGTTTTGAAAAAAAGAGTAAGGTATAAAAGTGAATCATGACCCCGCAAATGCCCAGATAAAGCCATGTGTTGAGTCTACATCAAAGATGGGAAGGCATGTCGCCAGAGGTATTTTTGAAATTTTGGATTTGTTTTGAAAAGGTAAAAAGGTGTAAAAATGAGCCACGACTCTTCCAGTGCCATACGAAAGCCAAGTGTTAAACCTATATTTAAAATGGGTGGGCGGGCCAAAATGTTTAAAAGCACACAATTAATTTGAGTGGCATAAAATGTAAAAGGCCCCCCCAAACCCTCCTTAACTAAGATCTTTTCCACGTGGACGACCCAATTTTTAAATTGCAAAAAAAAGAGTTAACAACTGTAAAGCAATGCATTTAATTTTTTTTCCATTAATGCTCTTATTGTAAACAAAGAACCTTGGGGGATGTGAATATATTCATCTTTTATTGCTAATTTGATGATATTTCATCACTTTCATCTGTGAAGTGCTTTTGAAATATTGTGGGGCCCAATTTGTGAACCAGAAAAGTGTGAAATTTTCCATCTTGAATCTGAATTGCTCAGGCACCTACAGAAAACCAGTAAGAGTTTGAAACCAATGTGTTTTTCCATCTGAAAATTAGTTGAAGTAAAGTTAGAATTTTTTAAATAAAGACTATTCTGTTTTCTTCCTTGGGTATGTCGGGGGTCACAAGTGACCTCAATAGGATAAAAAATACAGACTTGATGAATTCTGACTTGAATGGATTTCGTCAATGATTGAGTAGTGCCCACATGAGTGAATCCTTGAAGGGAATTAATCATATCCTTATTGCCTTGGAGGGTTCTATTTCACTTTCTGTCCAATGCCCAGAGTTAGTGTGGTATTTTGTGATGAATTATGAATCTGAGAAGAGAGAATTATTAGACAAGAGCAGGGATGCGGTTTTGACATTAACACTGGTAACCATAAGGGTAATTTTGAAATTACCTGTAATTTCAAACCCCATTACTATTGATATCAAACTTTCCTTGGAGGATTATGAAGTAAAAAATAAGGAATTTGCAAAGATGATAAACACAAAATGGCTCCCTATAGATAGAAAGGCATCTGTCAAAATCCCCAAAAGACTGGTTAGGGCTCAATTTGTTGAAGAGGTTGAAGATATCATTGTTCTCCTGAGTCAGATGGCTAGTTTAGAGACTACAAATGAATTTAAAGAATGAATGTACACCTACATATGGATTATCTTGGAAAGAAAAGGAGATAATTGTTGGGCTACTTTCATTTCTGATGCAATTCATCGTCATATGGCCACCCTGGCAGCTAAAATTGAAATGGGAGAAACTACAGACTTGGATTTTTATATGATGACTTATATGGTATATAATGTTGCAGCACATAGGCATTTCCTGACATTTTCACCACAAGATGATGTTAAACAATGCCCAATGCATGAAAATTTCCCCCAATTGCAATTAACTAATGTGAATGGAAATATCATATTAGTAAATGATGCTTTCATTACACCAATTATTTTCTTATTCAAACCAGAATGGGGGTAGTATAGAATTTTCGAGCATGCAAGAAAAGTAATTATGGAGTATCGATGTTACTTCATTCAATACAAGAAGTTAACTTACATCATAGTTAGTGTTTTTGAAGGAAAACCTTTAGAGTTGCCAAGGTATGTGGATGAAAAGATTTGTATATGCGAATTGACAAGGCAATTAGTGCCTGTGCACAAGCTAATTACTGGGAGGCACAAAATGAATGTTAAATTCCCTATTAGAATTGGTAAGTTTTCTTACCCCTGAAGAAATGAAGAGCTTGGCCATGGAGACATTTGTAGCTAGGCCTAATTATGACATTCGGTGGGTGGTTAACAATGTGGCTAATACTTTCAAGCATGAGCCTCACTTTGAGGACTATTGGATGAATTATAGAGATGAAGAAGATGTTATGTTGAGAGAGTTTTCAAGGACGAATTTGTCACAAGTTGTGGATTTCAAGGTTGTCGTCATTCCAGAAAGACTTGTTAATGATTTAAATATAGTAAGTAAATTCTATATTGATCAGAAGGTAGAAAGTCAACCCATAGCTCCCCCAAGTTGGGATGAGGAAGAATATGATGATCCTTATTTACGAATAAAAGATGTCATGAGGAGAACAGTGATTTGGTTGACCCAGATAAAAATTGACCTATCAATACAAAACAAAAATATTCTAAATCACTTTAGAAGTCTGGGAAACTTGGATGATGATCTCCCACATCTGAGGGAGGGTACTGATAAGATTGACACATTAGAAGGAAAATCTCCTTTATTTCCTTCCAGAAGGCCTACTTCTGGGCTTATCAATGAATGGACAACATCCACAAGTGAGACAGGTACTTCCATGTCTACCCTCAGGCATAAAACTTAAAGAATGCTCTTGAAATCCATGGAAAATACCCCAATTACTCCTACAATGCCACTCCAGGAAAAGGGAAAAGGTTTAGCTTCACATGTGGTCCTCCCAAATGTTGTGCCATAGCAACATAGTACTGAGAAGTTAATGAGTGCAACTATCACAAGTGGTAATAGTCAGCCCAAGCAACACAAAGAGGAAAAAAGGGCACCACCTGAATTGATGAAGTTTGAAAGGGGACACAAGAAGGCCAAAATTTTCCATCAGCAAGTCCTGGTGAGGGTAGGTACCCATACACCAAATAAATTCAAACATAAATATGGGGTAATTGATCCCCCAAAAGTGGAAAGAATGGATAATGACTAGAAACAACAAGACATACCATTGCCGAGTATGGGGCAGTCAAGTCCTCTAATCCCTCATTCATTATTTGTGGAGAAATAATTAAAGGACACTCAGAGTTTAGTTCCTCAGGGGGATGTTGTATTCAATACAGTGGACAACCAATGTTTTACCTTAGGTATGGACATTCCTGAAGCTCTACTTGTTAGAGATATTAATACACCTTGAGTACAAACAATGAATAAATTTGAAAATATGCAAACTGAGGTGATGGATTTAAATACTATTAAGGGATTTTCTATATTGGATAAGCTCAAGTTATCCATCGAGCAACCATTGTTAACACCCATAGGTAGTATTGAAAAGGATAAGGGATCATAAGGAGATACTCATGTGTTGGAAAGTGAAGAGATGGCTCAAAACACAGGAACTTCTTTCGCAGAACAATTATTGTCGGTATCAAGAAAATCTAAACTAGTGGTAGAAAAGGATATGTATATTGAATTAATGGTAGAAGATATTGTGCCCACTCTTGTTAAGGTGGTTGAGAGTGATAATGTTCACCAAGAAGAAAAATGTCTTTTGAAGATAAACTGAAAATGGCACAAGACTTAATTACTGATGAAGAAATTATCATTGGTGGAAAATCACAATTTTCAATGGGGAGTGCAGATCCATTTCCATTAGATCAACCTACCATAACATTGCCCAAGGTTCCACTTGGAAAAGAGGATAGTGATTTGGAAACTCAGCTAGTCATGGGAGAAAAAGATCCCATTGCCCAAATTTCAATACAAAAGGGCAATGAAGTGAAAGTTCATACCACTATGTTTTTAGTTGAAGAAACAACAAAGGAGGGCCCTTTGAAAATGGATGTTGATCAGGTTAAGGATGACCAAACTAAAATGCCAAGGCAGGAGGAGAAGCATCTAGAGGTATCAACATCCCAGATTGAGACAAGTGCTCCAGAGAAGAAAAAAATATTGACACAAAAGGAGTAAAAAGTATCCATCCAGATGATAGTTGTACCTAACAAAATCTAGCAAGGATTGCAAGAAACAAAGGCTAAAACAGTTTGAGGAAGGGTTTGATTAGTGAATTAATGTTAAGTGAAGAAATATCCCTTCCTATTCAAGAATTTTACCTGACTACCTTGTCTTTTTCAAAGGCAATAAGAGACCCAAAGAAATCCAGAACCATCACAAGAACCTCTATTGATTCATCTGAGGCAAGAAATTTGGAAATAATAACCCCTTTTGAGGGGAAGATAAGAAAAGATATAACTAATGATGATTACAGTATTCAGTTCATCCCCTTGGGTAAACCATCAAGGGAACAACTAAAGAAGGGAGTGTTGTACTATAAGCGATCTTCTACAAAAGGTATATGAGGATGTAATAAAAAAGAAACAACTTAAGGAGCAAGTTAGAGTCTTACATTCATGTTTTTAATAGCTGACAAGGAAAACCAGTCAGGAGTTAGTAGGTGCCTCTGTGAACACCCTTGAAGGTATGGAAAAATTTAATAGTTCTATTAAAAAGGTCCTAGCAGTGGAAACCTGGGTTGGGAAATTAAATAAGAAGGGAAAGGACATTATTACTGAAGTAAGGACAAGATATGAAGATCTCAAAAGTTGATTAGATTAAATTGATGGAGTAATTGAAGACTGTGATAATGAGATCTTTTACTTGGAAGGAATTCTACCCAAGCTTGACCATATAACAAGTCTCCGTGAGGAATTGGTTGAGCAATAAGACATTATACCAATAGAGCATAAAGGGAGCCAGTATGTTCTTGAAGAGATGACAAAGATAAGATTGGATACCCTAAATGAAACCAAGAAAAAACTTGAAGTCAAAAAGGATTGGGTTGATGATTTACTTTATGCCATTGATAGAAGGATAGAAGACATGGTGGTAGATAAATTTAAAAAGAGTTATGGGGATTTAAAATTGGATTTCTTACTTAGTTCATTTGAAATTAATATCCAAGTAGATGACTTCTCCTATGACACTATTGAAAAAATGATAAAAATTGAAAATAGGATTGAGGAGTTGAAAGCAAGGCCATTTGAATACAAGCAGAAAATGGCTTAATGTTTAGACGTATTATCAAGACAAACATTGATTTTCCATCACCACCTGGGACTAGATGAAGATGAAAAAAATGAATTGTTTAGAAGATATGATGCTTATGTGGCCATATTTCTAGAGGAAAAGGATGTAGATGAAAAGGATGAAGAGAAGGAGGCTACAGATACAAAAGAAGAGGAGCATGCTTGAACACTCTCTTCCTCATTTTTTAATCACTTTTCATACTTCATTGAACTGATACTATGAATTGATGTTTTTGCTACATTAAATGTAGTTATCTCTTTGAATTTTTACTGTTTCTTTGTTTCAATTGAAAGTAAAAGATGTAGTAGTTTATAATATATTTGATTAAAATATCACATACATTTAGAAAAGATATACGAACTATTGACATACTTGTATTGATTGCAGTTTGAACAAAAAACAAGATAGGGTTCTATAGGGGCCCTTTCCCATGAAAAAAAGAGATGTACATACATTAGAGGTCAAAAAAATGGAAAGAGAATAGTACTCAAACATCCTTTAATCCTACTTCATAGCTTCCCCTCAGTAGGGGAAATTTATTCAAAAGTTTGTTCTTCCTAGGTACAAACTCATCGAAGCCCCGTGTTGTTTGTATAAAGATAATCGACCCTGATAGGTCCTTGGACATCCCCATACCCATTAATGACTCCAAGGTCATCCTAGGGCGACCCATAATCTCCTCAAGCTTGAATTTATTTTGATGGGAAGATACCCAATCTAGGAGGTCCAGACCACCTGAAAAGAAATTTGTTTTCCCCTTTCCCTTGTGAAGGGTTGATGTGCTAGGATTGCTCTGAAGAGGGGTGTTTGACGTGTTGAGAGGGGCAGATGCTGCAGGTTGGTGACTAGGAAAAATGTGAGGTTTTGAATTGGATCATGTTTCCTACTTCCTAGAAAAGGATGTGTTGGTGCCATTTTTGAGTTGGCACCATGTTTCCCTAAAATTTTCAAATCTATATCTGCTCAAAAACATTTTACCCTTTGAATTGATGGTCTGAAATTCTTCCCCTCCAATTGAATGCTTTAAAAATGCTCACAAACTTTTTGTTTTTCCCTAATTTGAAAGAATAATCCAAGTTTTCCCTTTTCTGTGCCCTAGTTTTTCCAATTTTGTGGGCTATGTCATTTTTTCCCTTTTCCAGATCGTGGAAAAATCGAACTTGATGAAATCATACTTGTGTGCAATTGAAAATCCTATCCCAAGGTCGAAAATGTTCGGAAATCATGCTTCAGTTGATTCAGAATCGAAAAATCTACCATCCTTAGTGCAAAAATTGAATTCTAGGGCATCCTTTGAATTTTTTGCATTATGACAGTCATACGGGCGTCATTAGCCCATCAAATTCATCCTCAAAATGTATTGGCAACATAGTGGGTTTTCATTGGCTGAGGTATGGCGGGAAATGTTTCTAACTTGTCATTTTTTTATTTTTTGGCAAAGTGGCAAATTTGGCTCCACGGCTCCGCCTTTTTCAAAGTTGCCTGCGTGGCATGTTCTTATTGGCCAAGGAGAGGCAGGGGAGTCAAATCTCTTTTGAAAAATTTGGCTTTATTTTGCAAAATTTCCTAAGTCAAATTTTTTCCTAAATCCCCACAGCTAACCAGAAGAGGACACATGTCCTAAAAGTTTCAAAATGGAGGAGCGGGCCGGATTGGGGACTTAGAGTTTTAACTCTATTTTCCAAAAAATGAAAATATCATTTCTAGCCTTGCTCCAATAAGAGGAGGACACGTGGCATTAATTTTGAGAGGGTCGGAGGGCCGGTGGAGGCAGGAGATAATTTTTTCCCTTTTACAAATAAGGCTTAAAATCAAAATTTGGAGCACTAGCCCGCAATAAATCACAAAGAGACATGTGGCGAGGGAGAAATCGGAGGTGCGGGCCCATGGGGCGAAAAGTGAAAATTTTCCAATTTTCCAAAAAGGTCAAAATGTGTAGAATTGAAGTGTGATCTAAATGGGACCCACCATGTGCCACGTGTCAGCTCAAAAATTCAAAGGCGAAGGGGCTGGGGAAAAAGTCAAATTTTTCCATTTTTTCAAATTTTCAAAAGGTCATAGAGTAAATGTTTTAAAACTGGGCCCAATCCAATCATTTTTTGCCACATGTCCGACCTTATCCAAAAAAGTGAAAAGATAACTCAAGATTATTTCTAAGTCTATATCTTCCGCATGGAGGGCCAGGATTAAAAGATGGATAAGATCGACAGTTGCTGTGCATCCATTTGTTTCAACCACCATGGGATCTCCAGGAAGCTTGGAATCACAATTTTTGCATCAAAATTCATCAAATTTATAGTGATTTTGTGTCATCTTGGCCTTCCAGGATCACTGGCATCACTTTCATGGCTTATTTCTTTGATCTGAGGTGGTTTTGAAATAAATTTTTCCCTAATCCATCCAAAAACGTGAAATGACAAAATCAAAAGTTGCAGAGGTAATTTGAAAAGGTAAAAAGGAAAAATGATGAATAAAAGGTGTTTTCATGCCTCAATGATGAAAACCATGCCTCCAGGATGGATAATGATCCAGATATTTGTAATGATTTAATCTTTTTGCGCACACTTAGCACCCTGCGAATGTTTTTCTGTTTGATGTCATTTTATTTGAATCATGAGGATTGTTTTGTAACAAAATTGATCCCATGTCATATTATTTTCTTGGGAAATAAGGCTCCAATGTGGCATGAGGTATATAATGAATTTTGGAGAAATTGTAAAGGGGTCAGGAAAAAATTGAAAATCACGAGCAAACTCTGAGAAAAATCTCATCTTCTGAGAAACCCACCAAAGATCTAGGATAATTTAAACTGTTTTAGATCTTCATGTATGTGAGTTGGTTACAACTGTATAGCCATCAAACAACTCTAAGATTGTTCATGAAACTCTCCCCTGTTGATGAATCTAACAAGCTTTTGAGTTAATCTATGTTTATCTGGGCAATATGGTGTCTGTTATCATTTTTAAATGTCTGCAAATAGTTTTCATTGTTCTTATTGTAATCTTGCATTGAAGTATTTAGAAATCACACATGATATCCATTTCTAGTTGATAGTTTAGTGGCATTTGCAATCTCATATTCAGAAGAGCCTTCATATGATAAGGAGATAAACAAATTTAAAATCACTTTACCTTCCTTGATTGTAGAGATTGCTTGTAAGCCTTTGGGGGCACCTTAGGCGTGGTTTGATCAAGGATTTTTGTGTTTAATTGAGTTCTTT
Organism: Taxus chinensis; assembly: GCA_019776745.2. NCBI lineage: Eukaryota > Viridiplantae > Streptophyta > Pinopsida > Cupressales > Taxaceae > Taxus > Taxus chinensis. Next base: position 330,354,460 of record CM034150.1, on the reverse strand, counting down.
ACTTCAATATTTTGTGGTGAGTTCTCAAATATTGTGTGAAGAGTGCTGCCTGGGCTTCCATTTATGCCTCTTCTGGTTGAAAGAATGCCTTGATTATTTGAAGCATTTTATCTGATAGTTGTTTCAAGTATTGTAGAGGTTGTCAAAGATATGATATATCCCAGTTTGTCTCATCAATACCACACCAAAAAATCATTCTAAACAACCCATCCTACCCCAGACTACCCCTGCATTACATTGTGTGTCAACAAAAGAATACAATCCATTTACAAAAATGCACAAAGCAAAACAGGATCACACCATGTCTCTAGCAGCCTCAGCGTTGTCTTGAAAGCATATCCATCATTTGGTTGTGACAACTCTGTTGAGTTTGAATAATAGAAAATTGATAATGTTTTCCCAAGGCCATCTCCATACAATATGCACCGTATAAGGATATCTCCACCTCCTTCACCAAAAAAGGTTGCAATATAGGTTCTCTTACCTTAGTTGAAAGGCACAACCTAAAATAGTGAGGATTAGATCAAAATCCTTTCAAGGTGCTACCCACTTCTTCAAATCCTGAGTGCTAACAAGTCAGATAAATTGCTTCCCCAGCTACAAAACGACATATAAATCATTTATCTGCCTCTGAGTGTTTTTTGAAATACATGATGTTGCGCAGGTTGTGAATGAGATTAAATATGGGTACCAACACTTTCTTACACCATTACTGGGGACATTTTTTTGTATTACACTATTTCAGATCCCTGGTAATACTTCTTCTATGATTTGTGTGTAATTACACATCTGATTATCATTTTCTGATCAGATTTATAAGGTTGGAATGAAGAGTAGAGTTCTAGGTTTGATGTTTTCTTAGTTCAATCTGATCTATGTGCATACATATTTGAGATATTTAAATGCATATCAAACCCTGGTAATGTCCCTTTCAAATTCTACATGCAAATACGTTGTTGAAGCATCATTTTATAATCAGATTTGTAAGGATTAAGTGAAGATATAAGTTCTACCTGCAATTTTACCAGCTTCCAGCAGTTGTTGCACTTCATTTGCATTTTTGGTTGATAATTTCAAGAAGAAAGAAGGTCTGATTTGTAAAGTTTGGCAATATTTTTAGTGCTGGTAAATATTTGACAGAAGTATTTTAGTGTATTTACACAACTAGGGTGAAATTCCTTAGTGGCGACTCCATGCTGATTTGCTATTAATAAATACCAGTGTCTTGCCTTTCTGTCATTTATTTTTGTGCTGCTAATCTCTGTAAAACTGGAAGGAAGAAGATCTCTCTTCCTTAAAGAATCTGCTAAGAAATTGTTTTCAGATTCAAGGAACTCAGAGTTGGAAGGGAGAAGAGTTTGGAAAGTTGTTAAAGGTCAGACATCAGGAAAATATGTATCCATTGGTGAGAGAGATCAGCCTTTGGTAGAAGATTATCACTCTTCTTCCAATGATTCTGATTCAAGAAATCCTCTCATAAATTTTTTTACCTCAGCTAGTGAAGGTCTTTCTGCTGTACCAAGTGAGTTCCTTCTCCAATCTGCACTTAGAGAATATCAGTCTTTTGAATCAAATTCTTGAGTCCTAAAGACCTTACACTCCTCATCATCTTGTTTCACCTCCAAGATCACCTCCACCAAACAATATGGCTCAGCCTAGATCTCCATTTGTTGCTAACACCTTTGGTCCCATAGATTTTAGAGGAATGGATGGTTACCTGAATGCTATTCCACAAGATATCAGAAATAGATTGCCAAAATTTCAAGGCAACAATGCAATAACTGGTGATCAACATGTCAAACTCTTTGTTAATATGATGTAAGATTTTGAGATAGAGTTTGAAGATGTGTATATTAAGTTGTTCATTCATACACTAGAAGAAGATGTTAGGGATTGGTACAAGGCTCTACCTGATAATTCTATTGATTCATGGAATGAAATGAAAAATGCATTTAGGTTACAATATGGTGACAAGAATAATCCTAGATTTCTTTTATTTGAGTTTGAGAATATCAAGAAGAACCCTAACGAATCAATCCATGACCTCAACACAAGGTTTAACAAAACTTTGAGAAGGGTGCCTATTAATTTGACGCCTTGTGATGAATCTTGTCTAATCAAATATGTAGATGCATTTGATAAGAAGGTAGCCTATTACCTAAGAGACAAGAACCCAACCAATCTAAGATGATCTTTCACCATGGCACTTCAAATTGAGAACAATATCAAAGTAATTGGGAAAACTCTCAAGAGAGATGGTTTAAAATTGATAAATCCTGAAAAACCTCAAGCTAGAAAAGGTGCTGACTTAGAAGAGGTTGTGAAAAATTTGGAAGGGGTTGTTAAAGAAATCTCATACAAGTTGGCAAGAGCTGAGAAGGGAATTGGGAAGACTTCACAAGGTTAGCCTAGGCAACAATCACAAGATAGATTTGGCAATCACCATATGAATGAGAAAAGGTTTGATGACAAAGGTAAAGGGCCTGTTGGATCTGTAAATAGACATTCTCAAGCACGGGAAGGAAGATTTTTGCCTGATCCCTTAACTGCTAGGGTTGTTGTTGCTAAAGAGGTTAGTGATATTGATTGGTGTGATAGGTTCCTTCTGCCCCATACTCCATGTGAAGTGGACTAGAAAGAAGGGGAAGCTAATAATGATGATGGTACTGATGATGATATTTTCATGATGGGAGCTTATTCAAGCTCACAAGGAGGAGAAACATCTACTGAAGTAATAAGTGCTAGGAAAACTTTAATTTTTTGGGATTGCATCAAATGGGTACAAATATTTCTTCCCCCTCATGCTTCTTGAAGCTGATGTAGTGCAAGCTTTTGAAATTCCTAACAATGACTTTGAATACTTAAGAGCTTTGATGATTAAGAAGTATGATGGTGGTATCCCTTCAGAGGAAGATAAACAATTGTTGATGAATGTTGTTGTAGCTCAAGAGAAAGATTATAACACTAGAAGCAAGGTTCTTAAGGGATTTTTTCCTCAATCCAAACCTAAAACATCCTTGCTCACAAGAATTCGAAAATAAGTTCCTAGGAGAGAAGCACCTGTCTGAAGTTCTGTTGTCCCAAACAAAAATTATAGTCCTCCTCATGCCCAAGCTGCCAAGAATCCACTGCCATCTAATGAATATTCTTGTCTCCCTTCCAATGTTTTTTTCCAAAGAGTCTCCCTAATGACATATCCCAAGTATTGAGCCAAATTAAAGTGAGTGTTCCAATCATTGAGTTTCTTAGAATTCCTGAGCATAAGAAGAGAGAATTTGAGTACTTAGGATTGAAAGAAGAGAAGGTTACTTTAGGAAAAAATGTAAATGTTGTTGAAAATCCACCTCAAATCATTATTGACCTTGAAACATCACCAGCAATATAAAATCTTGGAGAGACACCTGAGGTATATCTGGGGACATCTTTGGTTGATTCCCAATTGAATGTTAATCCATTCTTCACAACTTTGATCATAAAGGAAACGCTACTTCACAATTGTATGTTTGATTCCAGTGCATCATGTAGTGTCATGCCTCTAGAAGTCATGAATGAGTTGGACATCAAAGTGACGGCAGCCTATGGAAAGTGTACTACCATGGACTCAAGAGAAGTGTCAGTTTTTAGTTGTGTGAAAGGTTTGGTAGTGCAACTTGCATCTTATCCAGGGAGGAATTTTAAATTAGATGTTGTGATTGTTGATTTCCCTGCCAAATGGGGTATGCTTTTTTTAAGAAAGTGGGTTGCAAGTGTTGGAGGGAGTGTCCAAAGGGATATGTCTTTTGACACCATTCCCATTGAGGGCATCCTAGTCAAGATCTATAGAGAAAATAAAATGTCGCATCTAATTGAGGACCCAAACAATGCTACTTATGAAGTATTATTTGCTTATGTTGATGCTGATAATTTTATTGGTTTTGTTGATGGAAAAGAAAAAAAAATGGATCAGTCAAAGTGCCTTGAACAGGAATTTTCTCCTTAGACCTTGCTATTTGATGGAGCTTGCTCCAAATTTGGAAATGGTGCTAGTGTAATTCTAATTTCTCCTAGCCTGGAAGAATTTGTGTTTTCCTTTAAGCTTAATTTCGAATGTACTAAAAACATTGATAAGTATAAATCCTTGTTGTTGGGTTTGAGAATTGTATGGATGTATTGTGTCAAGTACATCATTGCAAAGGGAGATTCAGAGTTGGTTGTCAAACAAATAAGAAAACTATATGCTACAAAAAATCAGCGGATGAAGCAGTATAAACATGCAATTTGGAATCTAGTTAAGATGTTTGATTCCTTCAATATTATGCACCATGATAGAAGTTTGAATGTTGCTGCTGACAAGTTGGTAGTGTTGGGTTCTATATTTGGAAATTGCACCTTTTCATCTTATTATGAATACAACATTGAAGTGCTAACTAGGCCAGTTGTCCCTAATAATGTGAAACATTGGCAAGTTTTTAATGATGATGCTCAAGTGCGATAACCCAAGGTTAGTTTTCAAATCAGAATATTGATTGGGATCCAATGGTATGCATGACTGAAGGAAGAGAAACTTTTTTTGAGAAAGACATCATCCAATTGAAAACAAACACCATTTCTAGAGGTTTGTTGCACTTGAGCCAACTTTTAACAATGCTGATTGCATCATAAATAGAAACATGTCTACCTCAAGGGATGTGGAAGAGCATAACTTGGGAACTAATTGTAAACCAAGGAATATTTGGTTGGGCAGCAATTTAACTAAAGAGGAAAAACAGTCCTATGCCCAACTCTTGAAAAAATATCAAGACTGCCTTGCTTGGTCCTATTCCGAGCTAAAAGCATATAGAGAAGCCTTGTTTCAACATGAGATCACTCTTAAGGCCAAGAATAAGCCATTTAGATAGAGGAAAAGGCCAATTAATCCACTTCTCTCCATGAAGATGCAAGAGGAGTTAAAGAATTTGAGAGATGGAGGTATTATTCAGCCCACTAGATAGTCATCTTGGGTTACAAACCTTATCCCAGTCATAAAGAAGAACGAAGACATCAGACTTTATGTGGATTTTAGAAATATAAACAAAGAACCCATGAAGGATAGCTATCCCTTGTCAAATATGGAAAATATGTTGCAGCTTGTGACAGGGTCTGAGTTTCTTTCTACATTGGATGGTTTCTTTGGATACAATCAAGTGGTTGTGAAAGAATCAGAAAGACTTAAGACAACATTCACTACTCCTTAGGGAACATATGTTTTTGTTAGGATGCCCTTTGGTTTGATGAATGATGGTGCCACTTTTCAAAGAGAAATGGATGTTGTTTTTGTTGGTTACATCAATGAGTTTATTGCAGTTTACCAAGATGATATGACTGTGTTTTCAAGGTAGTGAGGTGATCATTTACAACACTTGGAAATAATGTTGATCAGATGTAGGGAGTATGGAATTTCTCTTAATCCAAAGAAGTGTCATTTTGGTGTGCAAAAGGCCAAGTTGCTGGGACATATTGTGTCTAAATATGGTGTTATGATAGACCCTGAGAGAGTGGAAGCAATCAGCAAAGTACCTATCCCAAGAACCAAGACAGGCATCCAATCTTTATTTAGTCAAATTAATTCTATTAGAAGGTTTGCTTCCAACTTTGCTAAGTTGAATCTTCCAATCACAAGCATGCTAAAGAAGGACCAAGTTATCAGGTGGGAGGAGGCTATCATTCAAGCTTATGAAGGAATTAAGGATGCACTTAAACATGCACCTGTTTTAGCAGCCCCAAACTATAAGAGGCCTTTCCAAATCTTTTCCTTTGCCTCTGAGTATACCATTGCTTCTGTTTTGCTGAAAAAGGATGAGAATGGGGCTGAGAGGCCTATTTCCTTCTTTAGTAAGGCTTTACAAGCAGCTGAGCTGAAGTATACAATCATGGAGAAATAAGCATTTGCCTTGGTGAAAGCAACAAAGGTTTTCAGGCCTTATATATTGAGTTCAAAAGTTGTTGCTTATGTTCCCCACACCATGGTGAAAGAAATCTTATCAGAGATGGAGATCTCAAGAAAAATATGTATGTGGGTGAACAAGCTATAAGAGTATGATATGGACATCCAAACCACAAATTTGGTACATGGTTTGGGCCTTTCTAAGCTCATGGTTGAGAGCAACTTTTAGAAATTGGAAGTGAATCAGATAGAGGAAGAAAGGGTAGATGTGCTTGCAAAGTTGGTAAGTTTTGAGTGGTATAAAGATGGGATCTTCTACCTCAGACACCTGTGCTGCCCTAGTCACTTAAATAAAAATCAGAAAAGAGCCCTCAAGCTGGCTTCTCAAAAATATATCATCACAGACCTTGGACTAGCTTGGAAGAACCCTGATGGTGTCCTTTTAAAATGCATAACTGAAGATGAAGTTCCCAAGATAGTTATTAAATTCCATGGGGGATTTTGTGGAGGACACTTTGCTGGAAGAGTAACAACACATAAGATTTTGAGAGCTAGTTATTGGTGGCCTACTCTCTTCAAAGATGTAACCCAGCTAATTATAAAATGTGATAGTTTCCAACATTTCTCTGGAAGACTAAAAGCTTCAAGCTCCCTTCCTTTGCAGCCTGTATCAATTGAAGCTCCTTTCAAGAAATGGGGGATGGACTTCATTGGTGAGATTTCAGATCCTTTTAGTGTTGGCCATAAGTGGATCCTTGTAGCCACTGATTATTTTACAAAGTGGGTAGAGGTAATCCCCACCAAGAAATAAAAACACCAAATAGTTATGGACTTCTTGTTGAATCAAATCATATGCAGATTTGGAGTCCCAGTCAAGATTGTAGCTGATGATGCCATGTGCTTTAGAGCCAAACCTTTAATAGTAATGTGCAATGAATATGGAATCAATTTGACTTATTATTCAGACTATAACCCCCAAGGGAATGGACAAGCATAGTTCAGTAATAAGAATTTTGTGAAGATCATTAGAATAACCTTGGAGAAAAACAATAAGAAATGGGGTGAACAATTGAAATTTGTAGTTTGGGCTGATAGGATAACTCCTAAAAGAGCTACTAGTGAAAGCCCATTTGAATTGGTGTATGGAACTCAGGCTTTGCTGCCCTTGCACCTGCAATTATCTTCATTTCAGTTTTCCTAATAGTTGGAAGATCAAGAGCTTGGCCCATGTGAATCAAGGATAAATCAGATTATTGAGCTTGATTAGGAGAGAAGAGCATCCAATCAAAGGCATGTCAGATTTAGGGAAAAATTGAAGAGATTTTTTTACAAGAAGGTCATTCCTAGAGCCTTCAATGTTGGAGATCTGGTTTTGTTGTGAGATAGTAGGCATGAAGACAAGGGAAAAAATGGAAAATTTGATGCATTATGGATGGGCCCTTATGCCATTGATATCATAATTGGTGAAGATACCTTCTTTCTCAAGGAATTAAATGGGGAATTGCTGGAGCTACCTGTTAATGACAGAAATTTGAAGAATTTCTTGGATTAATCCCCAAATCTTAGGTATGCACCAATTGTATAGTTGTATAGTCTTTTTTTCCTTTGTTTTTGCTATTTTGTTGGTGTGTGGTTTTCCCTTGTTCTTGGTAGCCATTCTGGTTGGTTTCTTAGCTCATTTTTAAAGAATGGTTCTAGTTTTCTGACTACCTTGTGTATTGACTCCTTTTCCCAAAGGATATTTTGGCACTTGGCCTATGTTTTGTCCTTATGGCACTCACTGGGAGTGCCCATCCCCAAGAAAGAGCCGATGGTCGTGCCATTTTTGAGGTTGCACCATGTTGCCCTAAAATTTTCAAATCTATATTTGCTCAAAAACATTTTACCCTTTGAATTGATGGTGTGAAATTCTTCCCCTCTAACTGAATGCTTTAAAATTTCTCACAAACTTATTGTTTTTCCCTAATTTGAAAGAATAATCCAAGTTTGCCCTTTTCTGTGCCCTAGTTTTTCCAATTTTGTGGGCTATGTCATTTTTCCCTTTACCATATCATGGAAAAATTGAAATTGATCAAATCCTACTTGTGTGCAATTGAAAATCCTATCCCAAGGTCGAAAATGTTTGGAAATCATGCTTCAATTGATTCAAAATTGAAATTTTTTCCATCCTTGGTGAAAAAATTGAATTCTAGGGCATCCTTCAAATTTTTTGCGTTTTGATGGTCATACGTGCATCATTAGCCCGTCAAATTCATCCTCAGAAGGTATTGGCAATGTGGCAGGTTTTCATTGGCCAAGGTGCAGTGGGAAATGTTTCTAACTTGTTATTTTTTGATTTTTTGGAAAAGTGGCAAATTTGGCTCCACGGCTCTGCCTTTTTCAAAGTTGCCTATGTGGCATGTTCTTATTAGCCAAGGAGAGGCGGGCGATTCAGATCTCTTTTGAAAATTTTGGCTTTATTTTGTAAAATTTCCTAAGTCAAAATTTTGTCTGAATCCGCACAACCAACTAGAAGAGGACACGTGTCCTAAAATTTTCAAAATGGAGGAGTAGGCCACATTGGGGACTTAGAGTTTTAACTCTATTTTCCAAAAATTGCAAAAATCATTTCTAGCCCCACTCCAATCAGAGGAGGACACGTGGCATCAATTTTGAGTGATTCGGTTGAGGCGGGAGAGAATTTTTTCCCTTTTACAAAGAAGGCTTAAAATAAAAATTTGGAGCGCTGGCCCACAATGAATCACAAGGAGACACGTGGCGAGGGAGAAATCGGAGGTGCGGGCCGGCGGGGCAAAAACTGAAAAATTTCCAATTTTCCAAAAAAGGTCAAAATGTGCAGAATTGAAGCACGATCCAAATGGGACCCACCATGTGCCACATGTCAGCTCAAAAAATCAAAGGTGAAGGAGAGGGGGAAAATGTCAATTTTTTCCATTTTTTCAAATTTTCAAAAGGTCATAAAGTAAATGTTTTAAAACTAGGCCCAATCCAATCATTTTTTGCCACATGTCTGACCTTATCCAAAAAAGTAAAAAGATAACTCAAGATTTTTTCTAAGTTTGCATCTTCCACATGGAGGGCCGGGATTAAAAGATGGATAAGATCGATGATTGCTGTGCATTCATTTTTTTCGACCACCATGGGATCTCCAAGAAGCTTGGAATCACAATTTTTGCATCAAAATTCATCAAATTTATAGTGATTTTGTGTCAACTTGGCCTTATAGGATCATTGGCATCACTTTCATGGCTTATTTCTTTGATCTGAGGTGGTTTTGAAATAATTTTTTCCTTAATCCATCCAAAAACGTGAAATGACAAAATCAAAAGTTGTAGAGGTAATTTGAAAAAGTAAAAAGGTGAAAATGATGAGTAAAAGGTGTTTTCATGCCTCAATGATGAAAACCATGCCTCTAGGATGGATAATGATCCAGATATTTGTAATGATTTAATCTTTTTGCGCACACTTAGCACCCTGTGAATGTTTTTATGTTTGATGTCATTTTCTTTGAATCATGAGGATTGTTTTGTAACAAACTTGATCCCATGGCATATTCTTTGCTTGGGAAATAAGGCTCCAATGTGGCATGAGGTATATAATGCCTTTTGGAGAAATTGTAAAGGGGTCAAGAAAAAATTGAAAATCACGAGCAAATTCTGAGAAAAAGCTCATCTTCTGATAAACCCACCAAAGAACAGGATAATTTCTTCTGTGTTGGATCTTCATGTATGTGAGTTGGTTACAAGTGTATAGACATCACAAAGCTCTAAGATTGTTCATGAAACTCTCCCCTGCTGATGAATCTAACAAGCATTTGATTTAATCTGAGTTTTTCTAGGCAATATGGTGTCTGTTATCATTTTTAAATACTTGCAAATAGTTTTATTGTTCTTGTTGCAATCTTGCATTGAAAGCCTTTAGAAATCACACAGGATCTCCATTTCTGGTTGATAGTTTAGTGGCATTTTCAATCTCATATTCAGAAGAGCCTTCATCTGATAAGGAGATAAACAAATTTAAAATCACTTTACCTTCCTTGACTACAGAGATTTCTCTTAAGCCTTTGGGGGCACCTTAGGCGTGGTTTGATCAAGGTTTTGTGTGTTTAATTGAGTTCTTTACTTCAATTTTTTTGGTGAGTTCTCAAATATTGTGTGAAGAGTGTTTCCTGGGCTTCCATTTTTGCCTCTTCTGGTTGAAAGAATGTCCTGATTATTTGAAGCATTTTATCTGATAGTTGTTTCAAGTATTGTAGAGGTTGTCAAAGATCTGATATATCCCAGTTTGTCTCATCAATACCCCACCAAAAAATCATTCTAAACAACCCATCCTACCCCATACTACCCCTACATTGCATTATGTGTCAACACAAGAATACAATCCATTTACAAAAATGCAAAGCAAATAAGGATCATACCATGTCTCTAGCAGCCTCAACCTTGTCTTGAAAGTATTTCCATCATTTAGTAGTGACAACTCTATTGAGTTTGAACAATGGAAAATTGATCATGTTTTCCTAAGGCCATCTCCTCCATACAATATGCACCGTATAAGGACATCTCCACCTCCTTCACCACACAGAGGTTGCAATATAGGTTCTCTTACCTTGGTTGAAGGGAACAACCTAAAATAGTGAGGATTAGATCAAAATCCTTTCAAGGTGCTACCCATTTCTTCAAATCCTGAGTGCTAACAAGTTAGATAAATTGCTTCCCCAGCTATAAAACAACATATAAATAATTTATCTTCCTCTAAGTGTTTTGTGAAATACATGATGCTACTCAGGTTGTGAAGGAGATTATATCTGGGTACCAACAGGGTGGATTTTCCCTTGGAGAAATAATTGATTGAGGACCTCAAAGTTCCCATTCAGAACAAGGGGCACAATGCATCAAACACGTGGATAGCCAAGTTGAAAACTACCCTTTGCTATCTCGAGATGAAGAAAGTGCTTCCCTTGAATGGCGGGTAGAGATAGATTGTTCCTCTTCTCCATCCAAGATGATGATAGGAGAATGAGTTTTTGTTTCACCCTTCCTCTTACTTGAGGACAATGTTGATAATGGATAGGATGGCAAGGGAACATTTTCTTCCTATTTCTTTTCCAAGAATTGAACCCTCTTCTCCAATTCACTCACTTTGTTAGAGATGGCAGGAACTGTATCAATGGAGGTTTTTTCATACAATATGTATGACTCCTTAGGGATTTATTTTGAAAAAAACTCTTCATTACATAAAAAGGGACATTGAAAACTCGTCTACCAAGAGACCTGAGGTCTCCTTTCAAACCAGTATATTTTCACATCCTCATGCGTTTTCATGTGCTCCCATATAAAAAGATGGAAATACATGACTTGGAAGGAGGAAAACACAGGATTGATTTTGATCAACCTGGTTAAAAGTTCTATACGCACCCATTGATATGTCAATGGTCCTTTGGTGTCTCCCACATATTCCACTTCGAACAAGTCTCTAAAAAATCTTCATCTAGTCCACTCAGGTCAAAAATTTGATTCAAATATTCTGAGGAAATATCCTTCAGGTTGTGTGCCATGAGTGTCTTTTCCATTTCTCCTAGTAGAATCTTCTATACTCAAAGTTATGAAATAAACATGTAACTGAAAAGGAACAAAATTGAGTTTTATATCCCAAAGGAGACACATATTTCAATTTGGAAAAATATTTCCCCTGAGGTAAGAGGGATCTTACTCAGTTTGCACAAGGGAAATTTAAAGACTGAAGGAAAGTATAAATGAGCAGAACTAGTAAATCATGGCAATTTGACAGACATCCTATATAGCATTTAAGCCAGTAAGACGAGAATTGAAGTGTACTGAGCCTGATAAGTTTTTCAAGAGATGAGTGTAGCTGTGTGTCATGTCAATAAACATTTGAAAATGCTCAATGATAATTTGAGATGATTTCTTAATCAAGATCTGATGGGGACAGTTCAAGTAACCCGTTAAAAGCAATAACCAGACATCCCAGTCATATAAAATTGGAGCCTATTAAAATGACCCATGTTTCAAACACTTGGCAGTATAAGAAGTGCATGAATACCATTTTTTTAGAATGAATGTTTAACAAATAATTATTCCCTTGAATATTCTTGTTTTTTGGGGGAAAAGAGATTTGAATTGAAAAAGGCTATATAAAATCATGTAAAAGCGATGAGAAAAAGAGGGGGGTTTTGATTTTAATGAAATTTTTTACGAAAACCATCTTCTTGAGAAACCATCTGAGAAACCTGTTTATTTCTTGTGCCTTTAAATTTAATCATGTCAAGCTATTTGCAAGTGTACAACCATTGACAAGCTTTGAGACTGTTACGAAACTTTCCCCAGTTGAATTTAATAAGTCTTGAATTAATCCGTGTTGATCATGGGCATTATTGTGTTTTCTTCATTACAGAATGTTTTCAAATAGTTTTTCTTCTTCATGTTGCAATCTTATGTTATAATATCTATAATTCACACAAGATCTCATCCGTGTGTTAGTATTGTGGCATTTGCAATTTCATTATGAGAAGAGCTTTCATCTTGTAATGCAAATAAAAAAATTTAATATCACTTTAGTTTCATTATGTTGACAAAGATTGTTTGTTAGTCTATGAGTGTATCTTAGATGTGATGGACCAAGGATTTCTAATGTTTAATTAAGTCTTTAACATGAGCCTTTGTGTTGAATTCTTGAATAATGTATGAAATCGTGCACCTCTGGGCTTCCATTGTTACACACCTAGTTGAAGGAATATTTTGACTATCTCGAAGCATTCTATTTTGTGAATTTTCTAGTATTTGTTAAAGGTTATCAAAGATTTGATATAATCAACTTTATCCTACTCAACTTCTCACCAAAAAACATCTTAAACGATGAATTCTAAAATAACTACCCCTATTTGTACTGTGTATCCATAAATGAACAAATTCCAATGCCAAAATATGCAGAAACAAATAGGTTTCAATTAATGTCTCTAGTAACCTAAATCTTATCCAGAAAATATCTCCATTCTCTAGAAGTGACAACCTGTGAGAGTTAGATTGTGGTGTATTGATCATATTTTCTTAAGGACATCCTAAAAACTATGAAAATAAGTATTTATTGATATTCCTTCATCAATATAGGTTACAGAATGGGTCCTCTCACCCTGGTTGAAGGCACAACCTAAAGCAACGAGGGTAGATCAAACCCTTAATACGGTGTTATCCATTTTTTCCAATGTCTAAGTGATAAAGAGTCAATTGAATTTAATCCCTGGCTACAAAATGACTTATATTATGATCCGTCTGTCTCTAAGCATCCTGCTTGATCTGTGATTCTACTCAACACCTAAGGGAGAATCAATTTGGGTACCAACAATAAGTAGTTTGAGGTTGGGTGGATGGTTTTGTTATATGACTCCAAGTTGTTGCACCATCTGGGGAATTTGAAAGTCCATTGGTTGGGCCCATACATAATCTCATACATCCTTGAGTCATGTGCATGCCAGTTACAAGTGCTAGATGGGATGAAATTACCTGGGCATTTCAATGGGAGTAGGCTAAAGCCCTACTATAAATAAACCTTCCTTATGTTTGTAAATAAGGTAGTATTTCCAGTTAGCTTAGGATTTCTCTTTGTACTTTCCCTTTCCTTGTGTTTCCCTTTCTCGTTGTTTGTTCCTTTCTATTTGTGTTATTTTACACCTTGTGCACCAGTAACCACTAATTAATTTCAAAAGGTTGTGTATGCGCAGAGGACCACACATCTGTTTTAGTGTGGGAGAGAGTAGTGTGAAGTGAAATACAAGTTGGTAGTAAAATTTGTATGGCCTGGATTGAAGGATTAAAGGCATGAAAGATAGAATAACGTGGGTGGAAATGGTGGAAAAAACTTTTTAGTGTCAATATATCTTAACAAAGACCACTTACAAAGGATAAGAAGCGCAAGAATAACATGAGGTAGACGACGGAAAAAATCAGGTCAAGGATAGAAGAAGTGCCTTTGGCGCTAAAGACACACGTGTAAGAGTATTTGGTCGATAAGGATTTTTGCACGCCAGAAGGTTGTAGAAGGTTTCATGCAGGATTGGGCACATGGGTAAGGGTGCTTAAGGTCATATTTAGTGGAAAAATCCATATTTAATGATGATTTAATCATTGGGTGGCATAGAATTTATGGCCAAAAAAGAACAAAAAGCTATAAGTATGAAGTCAGGCACATTATTATTTTACCTTGATATTGCGAGATTAAGGAAGCTCTTGTAAACAAGGGCATCTGTGAAGAGAGATTTGTGTGAAGGGAAAATCATAGAGATCTGAGTACGTGACTAGGCTGATCTGTGAACTAGAGTGGAAGGAGTACACGGGCATAGGGAAGAAAGTTTTAGAGGAGTATGTCATTTTGTGGAAGATTTTTTCCAGGTTAGGGATCTGTATCTAGGGCATAGAAGTAGAAAGATTGCTTCGTGAAGTTCATCTGTGGGATTGAGTAGAGTAAGGAAGAGGAGCAAGAATATTTTATATTTTTACCTAAAAAGTAAAATGGTCCCAAAGAAGGCAACCACTTCACCGAAGAAGGGCAAGGGCAAAGGAAAATAAACTACCGCTGCAAATTTTAATGAGGAGTGGTACATAGAGATGCAGTACCTAGATGGAGTGTTGTTGGGGAAATAATGGGTATCCCATGTGAGGAAGATGGCCATGAGTGAATAAAATCATCGCACAAGCACCACAGAGAAAGAGATGGTGTTGGAACTATTTTGTTTGACAGAAAAGAAGACACTAGAGGGAATTATGATCTACAATGATGAGGTGAAGGTGAAGTTGGGAAAGGCCGAGTTGCTGCAACTTTATGAGTTTCCCTATTTTGGAAAGCCCAAGTGGTTATACCAATGGTTGATGATCGCATGTGCATGAGGACCAATTCTATTTTACGGGCCGCAAAATGCTGCATAAATCCTCAACTCATATCATGAGTTTACTAGCCTTGGTTTGTGAAGGGGACTCCATAGATGATTACTTAGAGGATAAGGAGGCCATCAAGGAGACTAGTGTAGGCTTATGATTACAAAAAGGGTTCGCGCTACTTTGATATTGCATAGATATCCCTAACCCTATAATGAGGATGGTCACGTGCACTTGGTTACCAAGCTAATTTGATCAAGAGAGGTAGACACATGTAAACAAGGCATGGTTGAATGTATGCTAGTAAGATTTCAAAAGGAACCATCTACAACCTATCCACTTATATTATAGACGAGATCATCTTAAGTAGCACATGCAGGAAGGGGATGTGATAATGTTCAGACAATGTTCCTTCTCACCATTTTCTTCTAAGCTATTGGAGTTCCCAATGGGCCAGAGAAGTTCGTATGGGAGTATCCAGATGGAGAACCCTCGTCCGCAAAAATATTTGAAAAGTATACTTGCAATACTATGATGGTCGCCCACAATACGTGCACCTAGAAAAATGGTATAAGTGAATGCAAGACGCATTCAGGGAAGAATGGAGAATACCCGAACATAGTTGTCTACATGCTAGTACATGGAGAGGCTGAGTTTGATGTATACCAACACTTCTACATTGGCAGATTCAACTCTGATAGATGGGACCAAAATTCCATGGTGAAAACAGCCTTTCTCTTTCACCATGCAGTATTTCCATGTAGGGGTTTAACCGTACTTCAAAGAAGCTAAAAGGCCAAGGTTCAACCTTAGCGAAGTGGAACAGGACCACCATGCGAGCTACGTAATGAAGCTCGTATACCCAAAGAAGTGCATGTGTATGTGGAGAAGTATGTCTCCCATGAAGTACAAATGATGAAACCCTTGACACTTCCAATTTTTGAGGAGGACCGCAACGAGGGTATATTTGTGCATTAGGCCTAAGTTTGATAAGGATACCTACTCGGAGAATGACGTCTCCATGCCTGAGGATCCCACTGGTAGGAAGAATGTTGCTGCACAAAAGAAGAGAGAAAGGGAGGAGACGCTAGAGAAGGAAGCATGCCGGAAAAGAAAGCACCAAGTGTGTAGACAACACAATCTGTGGGCACGCCAGAGGTCAGGTGCTAAGCCAAGCTATACACATACGTGCACAAAGGAAGAAGTCTCCCATCAAGGAGAAGGAGATCTAGACACTTGAGGAAGAGGTGCCAAAACAAGAAGAGTCAGCCAGAAGTGAATCACCCACTAAGGAATAGGAAGAATCCCCAGCTAGGAAGAAACATAAGGTAACGGGGAAGGAAGAGTTAGAGGAGACATGGAGATCTTGGAGGCCTACAGGGGTGAGAAGGATGATGATGAGGATGAAGAAGTCCAGAATCATCCCGATGTATGATGTACAAAATTCGGAAGAAGAAGGAAATGAAGAGAATAATGGAGACGAGGAGGAAGCCAAAGGCAAGGGGGTTAGCAAGGAGGTTAATACTAAGGACAAGAGGACCCCTAGCCTCACTAAGGAGTAGGTAGAAGAGGCCACAGAGAGAGAAGTAGCATGGGAATAATCAAGAAGTTAGTAGAGTAAGAGGTGGAGTGGAGTCACGTGAACGAGATACTTAAGGAAATAAAAGACGAGAGTGCATGGAAAGGAGTACAAAAGCATGGGAAGGGATTTCCCAACCTAGCGGTGAGCTTTGTAAAGGGCACATACACATGAGGGAGGAAATAACATGGCTAGTAGACAAAATGGTAGGGAATGGATTATATCAGTGATCCAAACAAAGTGCTATGCGTACGTGTTTCCAAAGCACTATGCCAATAGAACAAACTCCTGGAAATGTCTTGATTTGATGAGGAAGGCACATACTCGTGAATCAAGAAGATGTTATCTTGGGCATTCAAGTCCCACGTTGATGAGCTTGAACTTGAAGTAAGCCAAGGGGAGATTGATGAAGATGCTTGAGGAAAAAGGGATAAACCCCCTAGTAAATGCTCAACAATTATCTGGCGAACAAGTTTGTAATGCGCTGAAAAAGGTTTTAGTGGAAGTTGAGGCAACAATTTTTGGAAGGAATGACTGGGTGAGATTCCTAGAAGGAGAATTGGAGAAGAAAAAGGAGGAGCTCAGTTGAAAAGAACAAGGATCATGATAGCAAGAAGAAGCTGATTAACACACAAATAAGGCGCGAGCTACGAGAGGAGAATAAAGGCTACGTGTGCATGAGGTCTACAAGAAGGTAGAAATGATGACAGATGCTATTATCTTAAAACATCCAAATCTTAGCACCGCCCAAGTAGAAATATGAATCAACCTTGTAGTGCTTGGAAGATTTAACTCACATCCTTACAATGAAAAGGAATCCACTCACTTTAGAGTCAACAGAAGAATTATTACCGGCGTGCTAAAAGAAGGAGGAGAAGATTAAGGTTGTGGAGATAGTTTCTCGGTACTCTAAACTCCTTGCCGATGTGAAGACCACCACACAGATAGCTGAAGTTTCTTATGAAAACTATGCTGGATAGAGATAGAGTGGCAAAAATTTTAGTTACCACCCATGAAGTAGATCTCAAGGAGTTTTAAGAGAAGAATAAGGGGAACTAGGCAGTAGAACGTGATAAGATCCTCGCTGAGGTGGATAAGAAGTCTGAAAGCCATCGATACCCTGAAAGGATCGAATCAAAAAATTTCTAAAGGAGTTATATCCCCAGATCACCCGATAAGATAGATGTGCTTGACGAAACTTGGCAAACAACTGGAAGGGATCATTGATACAATGGGTGCACTAAGGAGGATGAGATGAGTTTTGATGAGGTAAGCGCTTTGGTGGGTGACCTCTACTCCATAGGAAGCGTATAATGAAGTAGATGCCTATGGGAGAATATTTGAGGCAGATATAAGGAAGGGTTTCCCACTCCTCCTTCAACAATAAACATATTCTTCTTCTTTCCCCCATTCTTTAATTATTCCATTCTTCATTCCTTCATTCTTTGTTCCAACTATTCGAGAGTCTGCCACCTTTATTTATTCTTTGAAGGAAGGATGTTTCCAAGTATGGAGAACAAGATTAGTGTGGGGTGATGTTGGGCCTCAGAATATTGACTACGTTCTCGAAGGGCACATGTGCATGTGCGAGACCAATATGAAGAAGGGAACATGGGGAAAAGCATGCAGGATAATGGTTTTAGAAGGGTTTTGTAGAAATTACAACTGCGTGTGTAAGACAAAGACAAATGGTATCAGGACTTAGCCATATTCTGACATTGCAAGAAGAACACAAGAAAAGCGTGACCTGACTAAGCATGTGGAGTGGATAAGGTGCCATTTCCTGGTGACTTGGTGAACAAAGAAAGGAATATTCCACGAGATGGAAGGATCCATAGAAGGACATCATTACAAAAAGTGGAGAGATCAGGATAATAGAGTAAGCATGCTCCATTAGAGGACCACCTATGGACACTTGGAAAGTGATCTACTCCTGAAGGAAGGCGTGGTGGTGGGATGCTAAAGCTATATATAGAGATGCTCGGGTAGAAGAAAAGTGCGACTGGGCTATTGAAGGGAGATAGACTACTCTTGAAAAAGGGAGTCAACATAGAAAGGAATGAAAAGAGAATCTTTGTAGAAATAATGGGAGGTTGCTAGAGGGTTGGGGTTACTCATTAAGAGGATCATAGTAGGAGTGACTAGCATATCTCTAAGGGGATAGGATATGTGACAATTTTTGTAATATGGAAAGCATAGCTGAGGGCTTATGATGCATGAGTCTTATCTACATGGATGTATTGGCCTAGTTATGGCCTTGAGTGAATGTAATGTGGCTACTAAACTATGATCAATATGAATATATGGTTCTGTTCTAAGATATATAATATTCATGGATGTAAACCCTAGTGCCATTTCTTTAATGTTATGGATCAGATTCTGTTATCTGTATGATGTTTCTTCTTGATTGTTTGAATGAGTGTATTGATATAAAAAATCACCCTAGGATATTAGAATGAATGCATGGTCCTTTATCATTTTTACATCTAGGTTTCTATCCTTAAGCACACTGTATTCTCACATAAATCACATAAAGGAGGGGATCGATGGCCATGCGTGCCTCATGTGAGCATCCAATGCCCACTAGGTGATACGCCAATGCACATGGGATTAGAATTTTATTCTAAGGACATTAAAATGACTACACCCATGAGACAGCTGGAGGAAAACTTCAAAGAAAAAATGTTTATAAGTCCCTCAGACTTAGAAAATGTGATGTGAAGAGCTACGTGGTGCCATTTCATTAGCTCGCACTTTCACAAACTAAAAAATAAAAAGTCCCATCCAATCAGATCTAAACACAAAGAAGAAAAATTGATAGGTTATGATACTATGGAAACGTGGAGCTTCCTCATTTACACACATTTTGTAGTTGTTAGTGAGGTTCAAAGAAAGGTCTGACAATGCATCAAGGCATGGAAATTCCTCATTGGTTGATGGTTCGTGGATGTCAAAGGATGGAGATCAAATAAGGGACTGACATGCAAAGTACGTGGAGCCTTCCCATTGGCTCGCATTTCGTAATGGTTAGTCGAGGGGAAAATTATAAAGAAACATGGTTGTTTATTATTGGCTCACGTTTCTAGGGGGTCTGACAAGGTTTGCATTACAAAAGAGCGTGGAGAATTTTCATTGCTCAACGTTTCATGGAGAATGACAGAGGTCTAAGGATAGCCTAACATCCTGAAGGAATGTGGCAAAGTTTTACCGACCCATATTTTCATAAAGACTAAAGCTTGCAAAAGGTAAAAAAGACAAGGAAATATGGTGAACGGGAAAGTATAGCCCGATATTGCAAACCAGTGGGAGAATAACACTTGGAAAAAGGTGAATCCATTACACATTCGAAGAGGTAGATCCTTGAACCAATAAAAGGATGCCACGTGTAAAAAAAATTGTTCCTCCTGATAGCAAAATTTTCAAATGGCCATATCTTTTGATCCCCTGCACCAAATTAGAAAAAAATTATACCATTGGAAAGATCTCATCAAGCCGTTCAATTTAACATCATTAGAATATAATTTTGGTGGCATTTAGTAGGTCAAAATGGAAAACATGGATTTTAGAGGTAGAATAAGATTTTTTAGGCACGCAAATGATCAAATTAGGTAGCTCAACCACCATAATTGATGAGGTATGGATTCATTTTCTTCTATAGGATGAAATAGATTGAATGATGGATTTTTAAGGTTCCTATGTGATTTACAAAGGATTTTAATGTAGACTATTAGTGGTTGAAGTCCAAAAAATTCGCATCCCTTTTATTTTCCCTCTTCTCTTTCTTCCTTCTCTTTCATTTGAGTTATATATTGTAAAATCTTTCTTGTTGAAAGGATGGACATTGAAAGACTGAAATGGAACTCTATCAAATCTTTTCCAAATTAGTTGTGAGTCATCAAACCTTCATTTTTGGGTTTGGCAATGTTATTTTTCCTTCCTCTACAATTGTAATGGTCTATGCATACTTTTATTGTAATAAATCTTATTTTTGACACATTTGTTTGTCCTTGCTTGTTTTAGCTGTAACCTTGCCTCTCTTTTACTTATTGCATCATGTTGTGAATTTATTTAAGATCATTATGTTGTGTTTCATGTGAGAAAAGATGGTAAATGAAGCTTTGGATCTATTTCACTTATATATGGCCTCTCCCTTCTTCATTTATTTATCTTCCTCCCTCACTAGAGTGTCTCTCACCCCTTTTCTGGTGCTATCAATGCCTTTTAGCTTAAGATTTCCCTTTCAGACATCTTTATAACCCTCTCTCTCTCTCTCTCCCTAGTCCCTTAGCATGGTTAGTTTAGGATTAGTTAGCTACATTTTCCTTTCTAGGATTAGGATTAGTCTAGCATTAGATTAGGAAGAGGAATTCAACATTCTCCGGAGATCTATCTCAAGTTTATAGGTCTCACAACTTGAGAGATGGTCCCATGTTAGCAATAATTATATATTTGCATTGCCAAATATCAGAGTATTACTTTTTTGTGATAAAAAATTTTGGTACGCCCGGTAGGACAAGCAGGTGAAAGCTATACATTTCACAGGTGTGTATCTTGGTCTACATTTTCATCTCAGCAAGTTTTATGTGCTCTTGGTGAGATCTCAGCCTTCAAAGGAAATTTTCAAGCATATATCGTGACTCCAATGATCAAAACAATCCATTTTCTCTAAATTGTATACCTTTCTTCCATCCATTTTCATTCATTTTTATTTCCATGTGTTTTCACTTTCTTCCATTCCATGAAGTTGTACAATCATGAATTCATTCCCTACATGGAACTCACACTTGGAGAATCCATATCAGTTCAATCCACCTCCAAGTTTGTAAGGTTCATCTCCATGTTACTATCAAATACCTCCAGATCCTTACTATAATGAAGATTAACATTATGCATACCCATATGAACAAGATGCAAATCATTTTGGTCATCCACTAAACTATGGATATTTTGAAGAGAAGGTTGATGCAAATTTTGGATGATATATCACACATGGTGATCCTAATTTATAGTTGAATATTCGAAAGATGGAGGAAACTATGGTGAAAACAAGGGCCATAACTCAACTCAAATCATTTAGGATTGGCTTCATGGCACCTTTCCCGTGGGTTGAACCTATGCCATTTCACTTCATCCCACAATAGAAGCTCACTTTCATAGTTGAGATGTTGCCACATATTGAAACATGGATCGAGGAGATTAAGGCTTATGAATCCAATGTTGGTCAATCCTGTTAATGGGAGACCCTTGCATTGCCATCCTACAACCCTCTCCTCATTCCACAATCATTTCCATCTCAACCCGAGCCTCATTTTCCAAACTTCTTAAATGTTACCCTGAGTATGGATTCCCCTTCTCCATCTTCTACTCTTTTACCCCACTTGAGTTTCACCACCATTTTCCCTTCTAAATCTAGGTCCCCTCCATAAAAATAAGAATCCATACCTTTCACTTCACCACCTCAACCAATGCAAGTATCAGTTGAATCTCAAACCACCCCTCCTATTACAATCCCAAAACAATTTTGGGAAGAATAGGATAAAAGTATTAGGTAAGGAGGGCAATAAAATGAAGAGCCTAGCAAGGAAGAAATTGTAAGAAACTTGAAAGAGTGGGCTGCACGGTTCAATATCAAGAAAATGCCACTAATGACTAGGCCTTCACAATAGGTTCGAGTTCAAGAACAAAAGGTGATCCATAGGGATCCAAAATGAATCTACTTCATCAACTCAATCAACACAAATAAGTAAAATAAATACATGGAGGTTTTGTCTTTATAGTAACAAGACCACCACCCAACCATGACGGTGGTCCTGAGACCACCGGTCTACATTGGGCAGTGGTCCTGGCTCTTTTGAACAGAAAATAAAACATGAAACAAAAAACCTCAGAATTTGAAAGGTTGTTTATGTATCTTCTCATCTATGACCTTTCCCATTCTCCAGTGCATGGGAGGACATGAGAAAATCTATAAATATATGTTTGTAGAAGATAATAGGATCATCGAAGCATGAAAGCAAGTGAGCAAGAAGTTATTAGTACTGGAGTTGTGTTTTGTAGAAGAAATGAGTGTTGAGACAAAGTAAACAAGTAATTGGGAGGAAGCATGAGATATTATCTATTTCTCTTTCATACTTATCATAAATCTTGTACTTATTATTTGAATTGGACAATAAAAAGTGGGAAGAAAGAGAAATTTCCTTTTCCGACTGGTTTTTCTTCCTCTGGAGGTTTCCTGGATAAAAATTGTTGGTGTTTGTGATTTTATATTATTTCATTTTCTGCAATTGTTGATTCTACACACAAGAAAAATTCATTCACTATCTATCTCTATCATTTTCTAATCAAAATTAGAACAACAACATTTAATTTGTGATTCTGTGGATAATTCCAAAGTTGAAAACTTTATAGATCATTTTAGTATCATAGCTAACAAGTATCCAAAATTGTGGTATTCGTTCTTGGATTTGTATGACAGTGACGAGATCTAAAGGCGAAGAGGCTTTACCTTGTGATCCAAAAATTATACAAGAAAGTGGAATCATAGAATTCGGGGACAAATGGAGGAAGTGAACTTAGTCCGTAGAATTGAGATGCTGAAGACCATGAAGGATAGGATGTTTAGAAGGCAATAAAAACTTTCAGGTTTGCAGAAGACAACTTCTGTCAAGAAAGACTCCATGGACTCAGTGGTTTGAGGCTTTAGCTGAGAAATTTTGACATAGGGAAGAGCCACCATGAGGAAGATTATGGGGAAGATCATGAAGAAGAGACTTCAAATGCAAGAGAAAAGGTAAAATCTAATCATAGTCCTTTTAAATTTGAGATGAAATTTGAGATTAAAAGATTTGAAGGACAAGTAGATGCAGAGTTGCTTGATAAATGGTTAAAACAGTTAGAAGTCTACTTTAGCATCCATAATGTCACTGAGGCACAAAGGATCACCTTTTCACGTCTAAAAATGGAGGGACACACTCTGGTTTGATGTGAAACCCATATAACCACTTGTGAAAATAAGAAGAATCCTATTGTGAAATCTTGGAAAGAATTTAAAGAATTACTTAGAGCTAACTTCTATCATATTTGCCACAAGACTGACCAAATGATTAAATGGTAGTATTTTAGACAAGGAAGTGGTCAAAGTGTGTAGAACTATACTATAGAATTTCAGAGGCAGGCCATGTTGTTAAACATGGACTTGGAGGATGAGGATATTATGAATAAGTACTTGGGAGGAATTCACACTCACCTTCAAAGAAAATTCATTTCCACAAAGCCCAAAGATCTCAACAAGACGTGTGTGTGGGCATACTACATAGATGATGAAAAGAAACAAGGAGAAGCAGAGCCAAGGGTAAAGTAGATGAAAAATCAGTAGAAAAAAGAGTATGGGCAAACAAGTAACAAGGGTAAGTTTAAAGGGAAAGGTAAACAAGCTGCCACTACTTTAAATACTTGTAAATATCCCAAGAATTTTTGCAAGAACTATGATATCAATGGTCATATTGATGCTACATGTTGGAAGTTGCATCTAGAGTTACATTTGGTTTTACATCTGAAGAACTGAACCAAGGACTCAAAGAAGTCCATGAAAACTTTAAAAACAAAAGGGGAGGTGAAAATTGAAGATGACTCTGATGTAGACACAAGGCTTAGATGCATGGCCACCAACATGGAAAGTCAGGAAGAGGAGATGAGTAGAATATTTAAGATCAAAATCTAGATCAAGAGAACTAAGGTAAATGCTTTGGTTGATACCGGTTCTTAGTCTAACTTTATTTCTGAAGTAGTTGTAAAGAAGCTTGGTCTTAAGACTCATGAGCATCCACACCCTTATCATTTGGGTTAGGTGAAGAAGGGTGTTGAAATTCAGGTAATAAGAAGATGTAAGGTCAAGTTTGGGATAAATTCCTAGTATATTGATGTTTTGGAAGCTGACATTATTCCACTTGATGATTTCGATGTTGTATTCGATATTCCTTACTTGTATATTATGGATGTTATATTTATGAGAAGGGAAAACTAATACAAATGGGTCAAGGATGGGATCAGCTACAACATCAAGGCACATCAGCGTAAGGCACATGTTACTATGGTGAGTGTTAACAAAGCAAAATGACTTATTTAGGAAAATCATAATCAATTTTGTTTGCATTTGTTAAATGATAAACAAGATGGGGTAGAATTTTATGAGATTTCTAACCAGGGAAAGCATGATTTTGATAGTATTATACAGTCTTTTCATGAAATATTTCAGGCTCTTAGTGGGTTACCACAAAAATGGGAAGTAGAGCATGAGATTCATCTATTTCCAAAGTCCCCTCTACCGAACATTGGGTTGTATAGGCAATCCTTGTTCGAGAGTACTGAAGTAAAGAAATAACTCCAGGAACTACTAGACCAAGTGGTGATATGTCTGAGCACCTCACCATGTGCTTCACATATTGTGATGGTGCCAAAGGAGGATGGTTCTTAGAGAATGTGCATTAACTACCACACTTTGAACAAGATCACCATAAATAATAGATATCCAATTCCTCAAATAGATGATCTCTTGGACCAGCTCCAGCATGCCAAATTTTTCATGAATTTGGATCTCAAGTGAGGTTATCACCAAGTCAGAATGAAGGAGGAGGATATATGGAAGAGTTCCTTCAAGACAAAACATGGTTTGTATGAATGGTTAGTACTTATTTTTGGGTTATGAAATGCACCCACTACATTTATGAGATTGATGAATGATGTATTGTGGGATTTCATAGATTCATGTGTCATTATGTATCTAGATGATATCTTGATTTTTAGTGCCATGTGGTAATAACATATAACTCATTTGCATGAAGTCTTGCAAGTTCTCAGGGAGAAACAATTGCTTTATAATATGAAGAAATGTGAATTTTCCAAACAATCACTTGTCTATCTTGGGCATGTTATTAAAGGAGGAGAGCTACGAGTGGATCCAGAGAAGGCGGAACCCATCACTAATTGGCCAACACCAACATGAGCCACAAAGACTAAGAGTTTTTTGAGAGAAGTATAGTAAATACAAAAGTTCATTTCGGGCTTCTCCGCATTTGTAGCATCTCAACATATAGTGGCTGCAAAAAGTAAGGGTTTTGACTGGGGTAAGGAATAAGACAAATCCTTTGTGTTATTGAAATATAGGATTAGTCATGCTCCAGTACTTTTTCTTCCTAATTTGCAGAAGCCTTTTGAAGTAGAGGCAGATACCAGTTATTATGTTATGGGCGTAATGTTGCTTCAAGGAGGTAAACTTGTATGCTATCATTATGAAACTTTCACTTCAGTAGTTAAACTATATTTAGTATATGATAAGTAAATGTATGCACTAGTTCAAGAAATTAAAAAATGGAAGCATTATTTATTGGGTAAAGAAACTATTGTGCAGACTGACCACAAACCTATCCACTATTTGCAAGAATAGTCTAAATTACAGTAGGAAAGGAACTATAAATGGATAGGGTTCCTTCAACAGTTCCATCTAGTGATCAAATACAAGAAGGGTAGTAGAAATTTGGTGGCAGACATGTTTTCTAGGTCTGACAAATAGGAGAAGTTTTCCTATTTGGCCACTATCTCTCAGATCAATCCATTCAAAAAGGAAGCTTATGGATAGGTATATGCCTAGGACAGAGACTTTGGGGTGACATTTCAGTAGTTGCAGTCCCAAGGGACTGAAAGGATAGGGATTGAAGATTTTTATCTCAAGGAAGGGTTGCTCTACTGATGGGGGAAGGTGTGTGCCTAAAGAAGAAATACTTCTATTGATGAGGGAAGACATACCTTGAAAGTAGAGGGACATTTCGGTGTTGTTAAGACCCTAGCCCACTTGCAAAGGTATGTGTATTGGCCCAATATGCAAGAAGAAGTATCAAAATTTATACGCGGATGTAAACTTTGTTGTACCAACAAGCCTAAGACTAGGAAGGAGGGTTTGTATATGCCTTTTCCAGTACCTACTCATCCATGGGAGGAAATTTCTATGGATTTTGTAGGAGGATTACCTATGTCTAAACATGGCCATGAATATCTTTATGTTGTTGTTGATAGATTCAATAAGATGTGTATTCCTATGGCATGTAAAAAGATAATAAAAACACATGAGGTAACAAATCTTTTGTTTTCCAATGTATGGGTGCATTTGGGTTTGCCCAAGTCTATTGTTTCTAACAAGGATTTGAGGTTCTTGGGGAATTTTTGGACTACTTTGTGGGACAAGATGGATACTAGGTTACAGTGGAGCAAAAATTTCCATCCACAGATAGATGGATAGACAGAGGTGGTGAACAAGACTTTGGTATAGTTGATCAGATGGTATAACAACAAATACCCAAGGACTTGAGATGAGTCCTTAGCGTACAATCAACATTCCTATAACCGGGTAGTACACACATCCACTATGAAGTCACCATTTGAATCATGCTCAGGATATCTACCTACAAATATGCTAGACATAGCTATTGGGCAGTAGGATGAGGAGGATACACAAGATACATAGGTGACTAGAGAAAAAAAATTCGTTGAGAGGATCTAGAAAAACCATCTCAAATTCAAAGAACAACTAGAGAAATCTCAATTCAAGTAAAAAGCTAGGCACGATTAGCATAGGAGGGAACATAAGCTTCATGTTGGAGATAAAGTATATCTTTACTTGAGGAAGGAGAGACTACAAGGTCAAGTGTGGAAGCTCAAGCCACAATGATATGGGCCCTTCAACATATTGAAGCAGGTTGGAGAAAATACCTTTCGATTTGATTTACCGTCATTTATGAGGATGTACTCTATAGTAAAATGTGAGAACTTGCACCTATATGAGCCATCCATGCTAGATGAAGATGAAGTACTACAGTTACTACCTTCCATTGAGGATTTCATCTTGGACTCATGAGGCGAATTAGAGGAGGATGTAGTGCTGCAACATAAGGTTAGAGAGACTAGGAGAGGTTCGTAGGAGTCTTGGTAGATTGTATTGAAATGAAAGACACCAAGGCAGGCCCGGTGGTACTAAAAGGAGAAAGTGAGGGAATTATTTCCTCATCTACTCCCCCACTAATATTTTGTGGGACCAAAAGCATCCTAAGCAGGGGAGGTGTGATCCATAGGGATCCAAAATGACTCTACTTCATCATATCATTCATCACGAAGAAGGAAAATAAGTACACATAGGTTATGTATTTATAGTAATAGGACCGCCACTCTACATAAAGTGGAAGTTACAAAACCACCGCCCAACTAGGGTGGTGGTCCCGAGACCACTAGTCTTCATTGGGCGGCGGTCCTAGCTCTTTCGGATAGAAAATAAATCATGAAATGAACAACCTTAGAATTTGAAAGGTTGTTCATGTCTCTTCTCCTCCATGACCTTTCCCATTCTCGAGTGTATGGGAGGACATGAGAAAGGCTATAAATATATGTTTATACAAGAGAATAGGATCATTGAAGCATGAAATCAAGTGAGCAAGAAGTTCTTAGTGTTGGAATTGTGTTTTGTAGAAGAAAGAAGTGTTAAGATAGAGCAATCAAGTAATTGGGAGGAAGTGTGAGATATTATCTACTTCTCTTTCATACTTATTGTAAATTTTGTACTTTATTGAATTGGCCAATAAAAAGTGGGAAGAAAGAGTAATTTCCCTTCCCGACTGTTTTTTCCTCCGCTGGAGGTTTCTAGGATAAAAATTGTTGGTGTTTGTGAGTTTATATGCTTTCCTTTTCTACAATTGTTGATTCTAAGCACAAGAAAAATTCATTCACTATCTATCTCTGTCATTTTCTAATTGAAAGTAGAATAACAACGTTTAATTTGTGATTCTGTGGATAATTCAAAAGTTGAAGAGTTTATAGATCAAAAGGTGAAAGATGACTGTGCAAAATAACAAACACAAGAAGAAGAAGATGAATAGTCTCTTTGTTTTAAATGTAGTGTGTGTGATGGTACCATATACATAGAGGCTGATGTTTTGAGTCCCCAAGAGTCAGCAAAGGAATAAAGGCCCCTAACTATGCAAGATGTCTCTATGGAATGTAGTGACCCTCATTGTCCTGCATGCCTAGATATTTCTACTTTTTTGGGAGGTTGCATTGATCCATCACAACCATCATCATCAGCTGAAACCAACCATTGGGAGTTTCATGCCACGAAGGTGAACAAATCAGATTCAAAAGCTTTGGATGAAGAAGAGATCATAGGAAGGTTCTTTCTTTATTTTGATGGTGAACTTTCAGATATTTCTTCCACTTAATCCTTGCATGAATTTTATTTTCTAGAGGATTTTTATCTCTCAAGCTTCATGCTTGAGGAGGAGGAAGATGATGACAAAAAGGTCAAATCAGTCTTTAGGGAAAAGGCAGTTTTGGAAGAGGAAATGTTGTTTATAGAGGAAGAGAAACATTCAAACAAGCCTGCAAGCAACCACCTTCTTCTATAAATTCTACAAGATGACCCCTTTCATGGGATGAGCTTTAAAGAGATGAGAAAATGAAAAGTACTAGCCCATTGGTTCCCAAAGCCCCATGCCCAATCAGGTGTTTGGCTAACTTGGAGAAAAAAAGAGAGTTACAACTAGTCATGCTTACTTCTAATCATGAGGATGAGTAGCACCGAGGATGAGTAGCACCAAAGCCTCCAAAACCCAAATAATGAGCATCTTGATGAGGTATTCTTTTTGTTTGATGTTGATAATTTAGCTAGTAGGGTGGAAAAAAAATTTCCACCCTTATTCTAGGCTGTGTCCATTGCAAAATTAATTACATGGCCACACTTTATGAAGAAGGGAAGTTATTTCTCCCTTCATGTTGCAAGATTTGTTTAGCTTTCCCTTTTTTGGTTAGGGTATGGTAGGTAGGTTTCCTTTCAGTAGAATAAGTGCATTGTGCACACTCTACATGTTTCCACTTGGAGCATGTATGTTTTTTTCATATTTTATACATAGTTTTTATGTGTTGCACAATCCATTTCAGTTCAGGGCAACTTTTTTGGCCAAATCAGATTTGGGGTAGCTTTAAGGTTCATTTTTAGACCCCAAGATTATAGTTGTAGTCAAGATCACATGGTGCCTGTTCCTTGGTCAAATTCACTACTCTGGACAATGGAAATTACATGCATTTCATTTCCAAATCAGCATGAGATCAATAACTCTACAATGCTTCATTATTTGTTAAGGATTCAATTAATTTTTTCTCCAAAACTTCAAAAAAATCAGATTTGAGAAAACTTCAGATGATTTTATTTATCTTAGTAGATCAAACTCAGAGTAAACACAGTGAAGTCTCAAGCTTTTCCAATTTTCCACTCTCACAAAATCAAAATCAGAAGACTTTTCACAATGAGATGGTTAATTATGGATTCACCTCGAGCTTGAGCAATTTAATGGTGAATATGATAGTTTGGAGAAGTTTCAAAGATTCATTTGTAGCTCTATAGATCAAATTCAAACCTCCAGACATTCCTAAGTTCATTTCATGCATCATATGGCCCCAGGGTAAGAATTTTAAATTTTTCAAATTAGTTTCTAATTTTTTGGCTTCACTCCCTGCCGAATGGACTGCATAAAGGCTACTAATTTAATCTAGTAGGTAGATTACTCCCAGAGGTCACCAAAATGTTATCCAAAATTACCCCCTAGGTTAATTTTGGCTTTAAAAAAATTTAAAAATAGAATTATCCATTTTAACAAGTCTATGATGGTCAAATGATCGTCAATTTGCACTTCCCATATACACTAGGCGTTGGTATTCAAAAACCCACAGGGGTGTAGTTTGAAAACATTGGTGGGTTGGTTATAAAAGTTGATTGATGTTTAAATGCCCATCAAGTTTAGCATCAACTTCAGCGGCGACACATGGCAGAAGCTCTGCAGTCTAGGCCCATGAGACAGCTGGCGGAAAAATTCAAAGACAAAAAAGTTTCCAAGTCCCTCGGACTTAGAAACTGCGATGCGAAGAGCTACGTGGTGCCATTTCATTAGCTAGAACTTTCACAGTCTGAAAAATGTGAAGGCCCATCTAATCATATGCAAACATGAATAATATAGACTGACAAGTTCTGACACATTGGAAATGTGGAGCTTCCTAATTTTCTCACGTTTCTCAATTGTCAGCAAGGTTAAAAGAAAGGTCTGATAATGCATCAAGTTGTGGAGTTTCCTCATTGACCAATGGTTCACAGATGTTAGAGGTTGGATATCAAACAAGGGACTGACATGTGAAGTATTTGGAGCCTTCCCATTGGCTGACATTTCACAATGGTAAGTTGAGGGAAAAATTACGAAGAAACATGGTCATTTCTTATTGGCTCACATTTCTAGGGGGTCTGATAAGGTCTATAATGCGAAAGATTGTGGAGCCTTTTCATTGGTCATGTGTCATATAGATTGATATAATTCTAAGGAAAACCTAACATCCTAAAGGAATGTGGTGAAGTTTTATCGGCTCGTATTTTCATAAAGGCTAAAGCCCATAAAAGGTAAAAAAGACAAGGACAGATAGTGAGTAGGAAAGTAAAGCCCGATATTGAGAACTAGTGGGATTCTGATACTTAGAAAAAAGTGAAGCAAGTGCACGTTGGTAGAGGCCAATCCCCGAACCAATTAAAGGCTGCCATGTATCAAATTTTTGTGCCTCCCGATAGGAAAATATTCAAATGGCCATATCTTTTGATCCCCTGCATCAAATTAGACAAATTTATACCGTTAGAAAGCTCTCATCGAGCCCTTCGATTTGGCATCATTAGAATCTTATTTTGGTGGAGTTTAGGGGGTCAAATAGAAAACACAACTTTTATAGGTATAAGAAGACTATTTATGCACTCAAACGATCAAATCAGGTAGCTAAACCACCATATTTGATGAGGCATGGCTTCATTTTCTTCTCCACGATGAAATAAATTGAATGATGTCTCTGTAAGGTGCACATGTGCTTTGTAGAGGATTTTAATGTAGACTGTTGGTGGTTGAAGTCCAAAAAAGTCATGCCTCTTCTATTTTCCCTCTTCTCTTTCTTCCTTCTCTTTCATTTGAGCTATATATTGTAAAATATTTCATTTTGAAAGGATGGACATTCAAATACTGTAATAGAACTTTGTCAAATTTGATCCAAAGAAGTTGTGAGTCATCTAACATTCATTTTTTGGTTTAACAATGTTCTTGTGCCTTCCTCTGCAAATGTAATGATCTTTTCATACTTTTATTGCAATAAATCTTATTTTTGACACATTTGTCTATCCTTACTTTTTAGTTGCAACCTTGCCTCTCTTTTACTTATTGCATTATGTTGTGCATGTAAATCTCCTTACAATCTCATTATGTTGTGTTTTATGTAAGAATAGATGGTAAATGAAGCTTTGGGTGTGTGTCACTTATGTTTGGCCACTCCCTTTTTCATTTATTTTCATTTCTCCCTCACTAGAGTTTCTCTCACCCATTTTATGGTGCTATCACTACCTTTTAGCTTAGGATTTTGTTTTCATGCATATTTCTAAACCTCTCTCTCTCTCTCTCTCTCTCTCTCTCTCTCTCTCTCTCTCGCTGGTCCCTTGGCATGCTTAGTTTAGGATTAGTTAGTTGTAGTTTCCTTTTTAGGAGTAGGATTAGTTTAGCATTATATTAGGAATAAGAAGTTGGCTTTCTCTGGAGGTCCATTTCAAGTTCATGGTCCCGTAGTTTGAGAGATGGTCCCATGTTAGAAAAAAGTATAGATATGCATTGCCAAATCTAAGGGTGCTAATTTTTTTTATAACATTCCCTTAAAATTAATTTGGTATAAATGATATTTTAAGTAATAATCATCTTCAAATCATCAAACCTTTTGGGTAAGAGTGAAGTAAGAGCATCCGGGTTTACAAGCAAGCTAACATTACCTAAAAAAATTAATATTTAGTGAATAAAGACTTGTACACTGCTATACCACTCTTTCTCACAACACATAAATTTGTCCTTTGACTGTTTCTTGTGGATGTGAAAGAAAAGTACACTTAGCCATGGAATCTTGCCCATGATGTGTAATACTATGTTGGTCATGTAAACCGCTAAGTATCACACATGCCTATTTACGTCGTGAAAAATTATGATGCATTATTTTTGCTATGAAACACTTGTTCTGGATTTATGCACACATCGTTTAAGTTGTAGTTGTTGTTGTGAAGCATTTTGGATGTTGTTAAACACTTATAATATCAAGAAGCCATATAAACCTTCAACACCACTACCATGTGCTTCCATGATTGGTTATACATATGAAAAAATATCCTATCATCATTTATACAATTAGAGGAGGGAACATGTGGATTTGATCCATTTTTAACGCCTAAGGAAAAAATGTAGGATCGAAGGGGTCACTTAATTTTAAAAATTCAAAACACACATGATCATGTGATTATAAATATTAATAATTATTTTTAATATTTACCACTACATACTCTCATTATTTCCCCCCCACTCTTATACTACTATGCTTATTTATACTGATATAATGATTATAATCGCTATAATTAAAGGAACAACACCTAATATTCCCATGGAAGAATCAAAATTATTTAGAGTCGTAGTTATACACACGTGTAAAGAACTTAAATGTGATGATCGAATAATAATAAAATATGGTGATAATGCAAAAATTATCATCGATAAAAAAAAAATCCAAAAGGAACTCGATTTTTTGGTTCAGTTACTAAGGAAATAAGAGAATTGAATTTGTTCGTACCCATATTTAATATCCTTCACAACATGAGCAACATCATGGATTCTACATGATACTTAGAGGTAAATAAATGGTTTATATGTTGTTTTGTAGCTGGGGAAGCAATTTATCTGACTTGTTAGCACTCAGGCTTTGAATAAGTGGGTGGCACCTTGGAAGGATTTGATTTAATCATCGCTATTTTAGGTTGTGCCTATCAACCAAGGTAAGAGAGCCTATATTGTAGCCTTTGTTTTATGAAGGAGGTGAAAATATCCTTGTATTATGCAGATTGTATGGATATGGCCTTAAGAAAACATGATCAATTTCCCATTATTCAAATTCAATAGAGTTGTCACTACTAAATGATGAAAATGCTTTCAAGACAAGGCTAAGGCTACTAAAGACATGATTGTGAATTTTTGTAAATGGATTGTATTATTTTGTTGACACACAATACAATGCAGGGGTATTGTAGTTAGGATGAGTTAATTTGAAATAAATTTTGGGTGGGACATTTCAGACAAGATTAACCAGAATTTGCCAAATTCTTTGAGGACCTTTGCAAAAAACTTGTAAGACCTAAACAACAGAATGCTTCAAAGGGGTTAAGGTACTCCTTCAACTAGGATATGTGCACCAAATGGAGGCCCAACTTTGCACTCTTCCACACAATATTTCACAACCTGCCACAAAAGCTTGAAGAAGATGAACCAAAAAAGTATCTAGAAATCTCTATTTTATCATGACCTAATGTGCACCCAAAGGTTTACAAACAATCTCTAAATTCAAGGAAGGTAAAGTGATTTTAAATTTTTTTATCTCTTTATCAGATGAAAGCTCTTCTGAATGTGAGACTACAAATTCCACTAAACTATCAACAAGAAATGAGACCATGTATGATCAAGAGAGATTTTAAACACAAGACTGCAATAGGAGAAAGAAACACAAATTGAAAACATTCTGAAACATAAGTGTATGCAAATTTTTCCAATAGACAACACAAAATAATCCAGAAATGATCAAATTTATCAGCAACGGAATGTTTCAAGAACAATCTCAAAGCTTATTGATGGCTTTACAACTGAAACCAACTCATCACGATACAAATCTGATGCAAACAAGGAATTAGATATGGTTCTCAAGTGGTTTCTCAAAGAATGGGCTTCTTCCAAGATTTTCCCATGAAATTATAAGTTTCTCCGACCATTTACATGACAAATTCATGCAATATATAACATTTCATTACAATTGATCCTTATTTCCCAAGAAAATAATATCCTATGGCATCTTAGTTTGTTACAAATTTCATCATGATTTGTAGACAGGGAGGTTTAACATATTTGCAACAAAATTTTCCAGGTGTTTCAAAAAAGGTGAATCATTGAGGATTTTTGCATCATTATCCATTATGGAGGCACATTTTTCATTCCCCACACATGTAGACCCCTTTCATTTCATTATTTCATCTTATCCTTTCCCAATTTTTACTCTGCAACTTTGGATCTGGTAGTTCAGGTTTTTTCACGAACTAGAGTAAAAATTCATTTGAAAAATGCCTTGGATTCACAAATTGAAACCCCAAATTGATTAATTCGGACCCTGCAGACCAAAAAAACATAAATTGGCAAAAAAATTGATCAAAATCAATGCAAAAAAATGCATCTCTAAGCTTTCTGAAGCTCAAATGGCGGCCAAACTAAAAAATACATAGTTACCATTGATTTGTCTTTTTGCCTTCAATCTGAGCCCTCCACGTGTCACAATGTGATTGGAAATGGGTTTGGGATCACTTTTTGATATTTTAAATTTTTTTGAAAAATGTAAAAAATTTGACATTTTTCTCCGCTCCTCTGCCCTTGAGATTTGGCACTGACATGTGTCCCAAGGTGGGGCCCAGTGGAATCGTGGCTCGATTCTACACATTTCAACCTTTTTTGGAAAAAAGGAAATTTTTCACATTTTTCCCTGTGGACTTGCACCTTTGCTTTTGTCCCTACCACGTGTCTCCCTCTACTTTGTTGTGGAGCCACGCTTCAAATTATCACTCTAAGACATTTTGCTAAAAAGGAAAATTTTCCCTTTTTCCTTCAACAGCTTGCACTCCCTTCTGCCCCTAATCCTGCCATGTGTCCTCTCCTGATTGGCCTGACAGATCTGCAACATTTTTCACAACTTTTTCTCCCTTTCACCAAAAATCAAAATTTTTCTAAGTCTTCCACCAACCTTCCATCTTGCTTTTGATGAAAACATGACACATGTCCACCTCTGACCTTCCATCCCACTTTTGATGAAAACATAACACGTGTTCACCTATGATTCGTTGAGGGCCTGTGCTCTGAAGCCGCCACGTGTTCCATTCTGATTTGTTGTGGGCTCTAGGAATTTTCTTTGCACTTTAACTCTTTTTTCCAAAATTCCTTAAGGCTCAAAAAGACCTACCCACCCACCTTCACTTTTCTTACGACACATGTACCTCCTCTAGGATCTATGGAGCTGCGAGGGTAACTTGTAAATTTTTCCAAAAGACAAAACATTAAGTTTTACGAGAAAACCCACCAAATCTTGTCCAACCATAGATGGCCACGTATGAGGAGATTTTGAGCTATAATTTGACGAGAAAAGGATGCCCGTATGACAGTTAAAAACACAAAAATTACCAATGACCCCCAAAATCAATTTTTTCTTCGTGGGTGAAGAATTTTTTGATCAAAAAACAAATGGGAAGTGATCTTAGGTAGTTTACAAAAATGGAAAGGGAATTTTGAGGGAAAATATGTATAAAACAAAAAATTTCAAGCTCCTAAGGCCAGGAAAACACGGGAAAAATGACAGAGGTGCTTGAATGGAAAAAAATAAGGAAAAACACATTTCTCCTTAGAAAATTAGGGCAAGGTAATGAGTTTGCAAACAATCCAATGCACAATAATGGAGCTACAACTTCACATCATCAATTTCATGAGGGAAAAATATTTCAGAGTGCAAAGAGCAAAGGGGAAACATGGAAAAATGGTAGAGGATCAAAATGGGCACCAAAATTAGCTCCTGCTCGAGGATGGGCGCTCCGAGTGAGTGTCACAAGAATAAAAGTAGACCAAGTGCCAAAATAATCCATTGGGAAAATGGAGTCATGAGCCAAAGCCACCAAAAAACCAACTGAGAAACTGACAAAAATGGTTGCCACACACCAAGGCAAACCATGAACCAATAAAACACAAAAAAATAGAGCAAAAACCAAACACTATATACTATACAAGTGGTGCATACCTCAAATTTGGGGATTAATCTAAGAAATTCTTCAGATTCCTACCATTAATAGGTAGTTCAAGCAATTCCCCATCTAATTCCTTGCAAAAAAAGGCATTTTCACCAATTATGATATCAATGGAGTAAGGGCCCATCCACAATGCATAAAATTTACCATGTTTGCCCTTATCTTCATTTCTGTTATCCAACAACAAAACCAAATCTCCAATATTGAAGGCCCTAGGAGTGACCTTCATGTCAAACAACCTCTTCAAATTCTCTCTAAATCTGACATGCCTTTGGAAGGATGCTCTTCTTTCTTCATCTAGCTCTACAATATGATTAATCCTTGCTTCATATGGAATGACCTCTTGATCCTCAAGTTGTTGAAAAAACTGAAATGAAGATAATTGCAGATGTAAGGGTAGCAGAGCTTGAGTTCCATACACCAACTCAAATGGGCTCTTACCAGTAGCTCTTTTGGCAGTGATTCTATCATCCGAAACTACAAATTTCAGTTGTTCACCCCATTTTCTCTTGTTCAACTCCAAGGTTATCCTAATGATCTTCAACAAGTTCTTATTTATGGACTTAACTTTTCCATTTCCTCGACGGTTATTTTTTGAAGCATGAGTCAAATTGGTTCCATACTCCTTGCATATTGCCATCAAGGGTTTAGCACTGAAACACATAGCATTATTAGCAACAATACTTACTAGCACACCAAATCTACATATGATATGATTCAACAAGAAGTCCATAACAACTTGGTGTGTTGCTTTCTTGGTGGGGATTGCTTCTACCCACTTGGTGAAGTAATCTATGGCTACAAGAATCCACTTATATCCAACACTAAAAGGGTATGATATTTCACCAATGAAGTCCACCCCCTATTGTTTGAAAGGATATTTAATTGATATAGGATGCAAATGAAGGGATCTTGAAGCTTTCATTCTTCTAGAGAAATGCTGGTAGCTTTCACATTTCTCAACCAGAAAGGTTGCATCTTTGAAGAGAGTAGGCCACCAAAAACTAGCTCTCAAAAATTTGTGTGTTGTAACCCTTCCAGCAAAGTGTCCTCCAAAAACTCCCCCATGGAAATCAACAACTACCTTAGGAGCTTCAACTTCAGTTATACATTTCAAGAGGACACCTTCAGGGTTCTTCCAAGCTAGCCCAAAGTCAGTGATGATGTATTTTTGAGAAGCTAGCTTGAGGGCTCTTTTCTAATTTTTATTCTAATGATCACGGAAGCATAGGTGTTTGAGGTAAAATATTACATCCTTGTACCACTCATAACTTACCAATTTATCAATAACATCTTCCCTTTTCTCCTCTACTTCATTCACTTCCACAGTCTGCAAGTTGCTCTTAGCCATAATCTTAGCAAGACCCAAACCTTTACTAACTTTTTGGTTTGGATATCCATGTCATATTCCTATAGTTTGTTCACCCATCTACATCTTTTTCTTGAGATCTCCATATCTGATAAGATGTATTTTACCATGGTGTGGGGAACATAAGCAACAACTTTTGAACTTAAGATATAAGGCATGAAAACCTTTGTTTCTTTCACCAAGGAAAATTCTTGTTTTTCCATGATTGTGTACTTTAACTCAATAGCTTGTAAAGCCTTGCTAAAGAAGGCAATAGGAATCTCAGCCCCATCTTCATCCTTTTGCAAAAAAATAGATGCAATGTTATTTTTAGAAGCAACGAAGAAGATTTGGAAAGGCTTCTTGTAATTCGGAGCTGCTAAGACAGGTGCATGTTTTAATGCTTCTTTAATTCCTTCAAAATCCTGAATTTCAGCCTCCTCCCATTTGATAACTTGGTCTTTCTTTAACATGCATGTAATAGGAAGAGTCAATTAAAAAAATTAGACACAAACCTTCTAATGAAATGTATCTACCCAAAGAAGTATTGGATTCCCTTCTTTGTTCTTGGAATTGGAACCTTACTGATTGTTTCTACCCTCTCAGGGTCAATCATGACACTAGCCTTTGAAAAAAAATGAACAAGCAACTTGGCCTTGTCACCCCAAAATGACACTTCTTTGGATTGAGAGAAATTTCATATTCTCTACATCTGATCAACATTCTTTCCAAGTGCTACAAGTGATATTTTCTGCTCCTTGAAAACACAGTCACATCATCCTGATAAAATGCAATGAAGTTATTTATATAACAAAAAAAAACAACATCCATTGCTCTTTGGAAGGTAGCTCTAGCATTCATGATACCAAAAGGCATTATAACATAGAAATATGTTCCCCAAGGAGTGGTAAAGGCAGTTTTTAATCTTTCTGACTCCTTGACAACAACTTGATTGTAGCAAGAGAAATTATCCAAGGTGGAAAACAATTCATATCCAGTCACTAACTGCAACATGTTTTGCATGTTTGGCAAAGGATAATTTTCTTTCAATGAAGCTCTATTTAGATTTTTGAAGTCTACACAAAGTTTGATATCTCCATTTTTCTTTTTGACTGGCACAATTTTTACAACCCGATATGAATACCTTGTGGGCTGAATGATCCCTCCTTCCTTCAGTTTATTCAATTCATCTTGCATTTTCATGGAGAGGAGTGGATTAATTGGCCTCTATTTTTTTCGAAAGGGCTTGGCATTTGTTTCAAGATGAATCTCATGTTGGAATAAGTCTTCTCTATATGCTTTCAGCTCAAAATAAGACCAAGCTAAACAATCTTGATATTATTTCAACAATTGGAGGTAGGAATGTTTTTCTTCCTTGTTTAAACCACTCCATAGTCAAATATTCCTTGATTTTTCCTTTGTTCCCAAGTTATGCTCTTCCACATCCCTTAAGGCAGACATGTTTCTATTGATGATGAAATCGACACTGTCAAAATTGGACTCAAGTGCAACAAGACCTCTAGGAATGGTGTTAGTTTTGAATTAGATAATATCATTTCCAAAAAAAGTCTCTTTTCCTTAAACATTACACACAAATGGTTCCAAAGAAAATATTCTGATCTACAAACTCACCTTGATTTTGTAAAAACCTTTGCAATTGAGCATCATCATTAAACACTTGTCAATGCTTGATGTTGTCAGTGATAGCTGGCCTAGTTAACACTTCAATATTGTACTCACAATAAGGTGAAATGGTGTAATTTACAAATCTTGACCCTAACACTGCAAAATTGTTAGCAGCAACATTGAAACTTCTGTCATGATGCACAATTTTGAAGGAATCAAACATCTCAATTAGATCCCAAACTGCATGTTTATACTGTTTCATCCACTGATTTTTTGTAGCATACAATTTTCTTTTTTGTTTGACAACTATCTCTGAATCTCCTTTTACAATAATTTCCTTAACACCATACTTCCATGAAATTATCAGACCCAACAACAAGGCTTCATACTTAGCAATTTTGTTAGTACATTCAAAATTAAGCTTGAAAGAAAAAACAAACTCTTCCAATCTAGGAGAAATCAGAATTATACCAGCACCATTTCTAAATTTGGAGTAAGCTCCATAAAATAGAAAGGTACAAGGGGAAATTACCTCTTCAAGGCAC
Source organism: Taxus chinensis (assembly GCA_019776745.2). NCBI lineage: Eukaryota > Viridiplantae > Streptophyta > Pinopsida > Cupressales > Taxaceae > Taxus > Taxus chinensis. The sequence goes on along the minus strand of CM034150.1, from coordinate 330,314,612 downwards.
TTTGAATGGTCCATCTTGTTTTCTTTACCATCAGCAAACCCAATAAAATTATCAACATCAACATCAACAAATAATACTTGAGAAGAAGCATTGTTTAGATCCTCAATTAGATGCAACATCTTCTTCTCTCCATAGAGCTTGACAAGGTTGCCTTCAATGGGAATGGTGGAAAAAGACATGTCTATTTGAACAATCCCACCAATACTTGCAGCCAACTTTCTTGACAAAAGCATACCCCATTTGGCAGGGTAATCAACAATCACAACATCTAATTTTAAATTCCTCCCAGGATAAGATGCAAGTTGCACCACTAAACCCTTCTCACAACTAACTACCGAAACTGATCTTGAGTCCATGTTAGTACACTTTCCATAGGCTATTGTTACTTTAATATCCAACTCATTCATGACTTCTAGAGGCATGACATTGCATGATGCACCAGAATCAAACATAAAATTGTGAAGTAATTTATCCTTTATGATCAAATTTGTAAAGAATGGATCAACATTCAATTGGGAATCAACCAAGGATGTCCCCAAGTATACCTCAGGTGTTTCTCCAAGATCCTCTAACGCTCGTGGTGTTTCAAGGTCTACAATGATTTGAGGAGGATTTCTAACAACATTTACATTACTACTTGGGGTACTCTTCTCCTCTTTCAATCCCAAGTACTGAAATGCTCTCTTCTTGTGCTCAAGAATCTTAAGCAACTCAATGATTGGAAAACTCACTTTGATTTTTCTCAATACTTGGGCTATGTCATATCGAACATTCTTTGGCAAGGCAACATTGGAATGGAGACAAGTAGATTCATTAGATGACAAGGGATTTTTGGCAGTTTGGTCATGAGGAGGACTGTAATTTTTGCTTGGGACAACAGAGCTTTTGGCAGGTGTTTCTCTTCTAGGAGATTATTTGGGAATGCTTGTAAGAAAGGGTGTTTTATGTTTGGCTTGAGGCCCAACTACCTTAAAATCCTTTCTCCTAGTGTTATACTCTTTCTCTTGAGCTACAACAACATTCATCAACAATTGTCTATCGTCCTCTGAAGGGATCCACCATCATACTTCTTAATCATCAATGCTCTTAAGTATTCAAATTCATTGTTAGGAATTTCAAAAGCTTTCACGACATCAACTTCAAGAGCATGAGAGTGAAGAAGGGTTTATACATGTTTGATGCAATCCCAAAAATTTGCAGTATTCCTTGCACTTATTACATTAGTTGATGTTGCTCCTCCTTGTGAGCTTTAAGAACAACCCACCATGTAGATATCATCATCAGTTCCATCTTCATTAGCTTCACCATCTTGCTAGTCCACTTCACATGGAGGATGGGGCAGAAAACACCTATCACACCAATCAATATCAAGAACTTCCTCAATAACAACAACCATAGTAGTTAGGGGATCAGGTAACACTCTTCCTTCACGTGCTTGAGGATGTCTATTTGCATACCCTGTGGGTCCTTTCCCTCTATCATCTTCCCTTTGATCACCTCTAGGATGATTGGAAAATCTTTCTGATGATTGAAAAACAGGGACGGAAGCCTGATCACTTTATTAATCTCAATCAATCAACCATTACAGAGAATGGGTTGCAATATTTATAGATATTGCACAGCCAAATACAAATAAGAAAACTAAGTTGCACAGGTGCAACCATATTCTAAATTGACATAAGCTTCTAATAACATCTGGGAAGCACAAATGAGATAAATAACAAATATACTGTTAAAAACAATATAACTACACCCGTATGTAGACATAAATACAATTAGATGGTTGATGAAGAAATATAACCATATAACTATTATTATTTAATTAATAAAATTAATTAAATAAATGAACTATGCATAATTAATAATATTAGGATAATAATAATTAATCCTAACATTCCCCCCCTTAATTGTGCATTGTCTTAAGGGATGTGGAGAGGAACTGCTTTGAACAACTCGAACTTGTCACGTGCAAGTGACTTTGTGAAGATATTTGCTCCGTTGTTCAGTTGTTGGACAAAATTGAAGCTGGATGTTGTGCTTCAACACATGCTCGCGTATGAAATGAACCTGAACCTCAATGTGCTTTATTCTCTCATGAAAAACTAGATTGCGAACAAGTTTGAGAACACCTTCATTGTCAACATAAATGGTGGTCAGTTTTTCCTATGGTATTCCAAGTCCTTCTAGTATGCGACGTAGCCAAATCGCTTCACAGACAGCTTCTCCTGCAGAACGATACTCGGCTTCTATGGAAGAGAAAGAAACAAAGTTTTGTTTCTTACTTCCCCATGATATTGGTCCAGATCCCATAAAGAATACAAATCCGGAAGTGGATTTTCTATCATCAATGTTACCTGCATGATCTGAATCCGAATATCCAGTCAAGAAGAAGTTTTCATTCTTCTTGTATTCTAGACCAAGATCCACTGATCCTTTGAGATATCTCAAAATGCACTTTGCTGCTTTCTAATGACAAACTTTGGGTTCCTGTATGAACCTGGATAGATAGCTCACTACAAAGCTAATATATGGTCTAGTGTAGGTTAGGTAAATGAGACTCCCAATCAGCTGCCGATAGAGAGTGGCACTTACCTTAGGAGATGGATCTAAACGAGATAATTGTAATTTTTTCTCCATAGGTGTAGCAATTGTTGTGTAATCCATCATCCTAAACTTCTCGAGCGTTGTCTTGGTATATTTCATCTGAGAAACAAAGATGTGATTCTCTTTCTGCCATACTTCTAGTCCAAGACAGTAGTGCATAAGCCCGAGATCTGTCATGTCGAATGATCACTTAAGATCTTTCTTCGTTTCATCAATCATCTTCACTGAACTGCCAGTGATGACTAGATCATCGACATAAACTACAACAATCACCATCTGCCCCCCTTGCTTTTTGAGGTAGAGATTGGGATTGTATGGATTTCTGATGAATCCATGTTGTATGAGATGCTCATCAATCTTGATGTACCATGCCCGAGGTGCCTGTTTGAGACCATACAGAGATTTCCTGAGTCTGCATACCTTTTCTTCTTGACCAGATACAACATATCCCTTAGGTTGAGTCATGTAGACTTCTTCTTGTAAATCTCCATTCAGGAAGGCACTTTTTACGTCCATTTGGTGAACTTTCCATCCAAACTGAGCAGCTAGAGCAAAGATCATCCTGATCGTTTTGATCTTAGCTGTGGGAGAAAATGTCTCCTCATAGTCAATGCCTTCTTTTTGTGCATACCCCTTTGCTACAAGTCTTGCTTTGCACTTGTCCACTGTCCCATCTGCTTTGTACTTAGTTTTGAATATCCATCTACATCCAATGGGTTTCTTCTCTAGTGGAAGATCAACAAGTTGGCAAGTGTTATTCTTCATCACTGATTGATATTCAGAATCCATGGCATCTTTCCAAGCTTTTGACTGTAGGGCTTCTTGGACTGTAGAGGGCTTGTCTGATTCAATAACTCTACTCATCAAAGCAAAGTTAACTTCTTCTCTTGCTTTACTATGAGTCCGTGGTCTAGGGGTGGATGTATCTGGTGGAGCATCCAATCTTGCATCTCATAATGTACTTGTACACCATTTAGGCATACGTTGAACTGTTCCCATGGGTTGTGGTTCTATCTAATCAACACCATCATCCCCATCATCACTTTCATATTCTGAGGGAACATTAGCTTCAATTTTTATAGTAGGTGAAAAATCTACATCTTGCGAGTCCGGAGGAGGAGTCTCTGCTTCCTTCTTCTCGAAAAACTCAACATCTTTGCTTGTGTAGACTTTTCTGGTCTTAGGATCCATCAATCTATACCCAAGAGTCTCTTGATTGTATCCAATGAAGATGAGATTTTGTGACTTCATGTCTAATTTCTTTCTGTTCTGTTTGGGTATGTGCATGCTGGCTTTGCACCCGAATACTCTGAGGTGTGGAATGGATGGTTTCCTTTTTGACCATGCTTCTTGTGGTGTAATTCCATTAAGAGAAGTTGTGGGTGCTTTGTTTAACAAATACACTGTTGTTTTTGCTGCTTTTGCCCAAAATGTCTTTGCAAGTCTGGAATCATCTATCATGCATCGCACCATTTCCATGATAGTATGATTTCTTCTCTCAACAACACCATTTTGTTACGGTGTGTGTGGAGGAGGCATTTGTCGACGAATCCCGTGATTTTGTAGGTAGTCTCTGAACTCATCACTGGTGAATTCCCCCCCCTCGATCTGAGCGAAGAGTTCTGATGTGACGACCAGTTTCTTTCTCAACTACAACTTTGAACTTTTTGAATGTTTCAAAGGCTTCACTTTTCTTGCGAAGACAAAAAATCCACATTTTTCGTGAATAGTCGTCAACACAAAGCATGAAGTACTGGAACCCAGAATGACTTGGCTGCATCGGTCTACAAAGATTGGTATGAACCAGGTCAAGTTTACCATGAGCTCGAAAATTAATCTTTTGGAATGAAACTCTATCTTGTTTTCCTGCTAAGCAGTGAGGACACTTGTCTGTATCCTTCTAAAGAGATGGTAGCCCATGTACCATATTACACCGGCAAAGTGTTTCGAGATATTTGAAACTTACATGACCAAATCTCCGATGCCACAACTGGGATGAGGTGGAGTTTTTAGCCACAAGTTCTTGATCATTTTTGTGAATGAAATCAAGTTGAAACATTCGTCCCACATTTGAGGCTTTTGCAATTATTTTCGAACCTCTGGATTTATCTCGAATCAAACACATTTTCTTTCCGGATTGACTATTAAAGTCAATTTTCAGGTTGTGATCTAGGAGTTGACTGATCGAAAGAAGATTCTTTGTCAACCCAGGGACATATAGAACATCTGATAGTTTGCATTTGCGTGAACCAAGGGGTAGAGAAATGTTTCCAATCCCCTGAACTGTATATGAAGAATCATCTCCCAACGAAACATGATTTTTCGATGGCGTGTCCCTCATTGAAATAAACCAATCTCTGTGGCCGGTCATGTGTCGAGTGGATCCTGAATCAACATACCAGATGTCACTAGATGACGTGGATGGTTCACTTGATCGAGCAGTGAACAAGAAGTCTTCATTGTCTGACTGTTCTTGTTGCTCAGCAATATTACCTTGCTGGTGGGGTCTTCTTTTCCAGTTCCCCTTTTTCTGCCCGTGATAGTTGTTTGAATGTCCCTTGTAAGATTGTTGTTTTTGTGGTCCAGAATTGCTTGATGAACCTTTCTTATAAGTGTTAAACCAACATTCTTGCAAGTCATGTCCTCTTTTGCAAATTGGACATCGCTTCTTCTGTTGATTGTCCCCATGATACTGATTCTGATGTGGGGACTTCTGATAGGAATTAGGTTTTCCTTTACCTTTTCCTTTCCATTTTTGATGTGAAGACAGTGCCTGCTCCTCTTCATCATCCTTGTTGTGCATTGCTTCCTCTTGTTGCAGTAGGTTTACTAGCTTGTCAAAACTAATTGTTCGTATCTGACAAGTTTAGAGTTGTGACAAAAATGTGGTAAGAAGAAGGGAGAGCTCTCAGAACAATGGAACGAGAGATTCATCTTTGACCTCTTCTCCTAGGGCTAGAAGTGAAGCCCTCAACTCTGCAACTCTTCTTAGGAAAGACTTCAATTTTCTCATTCTGCTTGAACTTCAATGTATGTAACTGACTCCGCAAATTGAGTATGACATTCTTGTTCTTGGCCTCATATATTGTGCTCAGCTTATCCCACGCTTCTTTTGCTGTTGTGGCATCTCGAATGTGGGCTTGCACATCGTCGGACACTCCAAACAAGATGATGAGTTTTGCTTTCTGATCTGCTCTATCAAATTGTCGTTGTTGTGTTGCATCAGTTGGTGATCTGGTTAGAGTACCAGTCACAACAGGCCAGATTTCTTCAAACTCAAGTTGTGTCTTTATTTTTGTCTTCCATGCAGCATAGTTGCTTCCTCTGAGCAATTGTGAATCTGGAAGAAAAAATTTGGGGGCATTGGTGCCCATTTTGCAGAGATCACTGACAGGGTTTGGCTCTTATCACTCCAGGTATTAGGTCTCCCAATCTATATACCGTCAGTCCGATATACCGAACCTTTCTATATACGCGCCCTTCCGATATACCCGTCGGTACGTGGAAGAAGCTCGCCCTTTCTATATACCCAGCGGTACGTGAAAGAGGCATTAACGTACGTGAAAGAATTCAATACGTGGTACCAAGACAGTACTGATGGGGTCTGTGTGATTATTGACACCGGCTCAAAGAAATATCCTCATACGCGCGCGTAACTTTGCTATATACTCGGATAATTTCTCAGTCCGGATTTATGTCTTGCAATCGTTCACAGACGGATGGGATGGTTCATAGTGTGTGCACTGTGACCTTATTACTCCCCGTCGATTTATAGGGACGATGCCCAGACGACGTTGTTACAGCTATATTAGGCGTTAAGTGCAGTAGTAGTCGTGACGGCTTTACCCGTAAGCACTTCCCAGAGGCACTGTATATACCGAACGCTGCGAATGAGATCTAGGATCTCGTGAGTGTTACAGAACCAATTTTTTATTATTTTTTTGATTACAATTCTGCCAGTTTTTGAGCAGTTACAAAGTTTTGCAGTTGACTATGGCAACCTGCAAATTAGTACAATATGCAGCAGTATACAATTTACATTCAAAAAACTAGACAATTTGAATGGCAGGCAAAAAATTTCTGTTTCGCGGGTCCTGGTGGCCTCCTGAGCCCAATACGACCCAAAATGCTAAAAATTGCAAAAAAATAGCTGAAAATGCAATTTTTAGATGGGTCTCCTTTTGCAAAAAATGTCCAAAATGAAAAACCGGGCCGAATGGGAGAAAATTTTTTTTTACCCTAAATTAGGGATTTCTCCGCTAAATTAAGTTAGTTATAACTAAATTCAAAAAATCTGCTAAATTTAGCAGTTTCGCCAAAAAATTCCTCCAAATTTGCAAAATGTGAGTTTTTGAGTTGTTGGGTGGGATTTGACCCCTTGACCTCTCACTTCTAAGGCTGTCCCTACAATAACCAACTTGGCCACTTAAGGGCGCTTGATGCTAGGAAAGTAACAAACTTGTATTTATATATGAAAGTAAACGACTTACCTCTGTAAAACCATGTGACCTCTTCATGAAGGATTCCACGTGTCTGCATGCTGGTGTTGAGTGAATTTTCCAGGGTTTCATTTTGCTAAAAATCCGGATCTGAAGCATCTACAATTTTTATCTGCGGTTTTCGTTTGTGAAGGTGGTTTTGACTTTGGCTAACACCACTTCAATGTTTTCCACACATGCCTTTGAGCTTGCAATTCTTCCTTTGGATTTTGGCCGCTCCTTGCTTGAATGCTGGCCACGATTTTTTTTTGTTTAATGGTTTGATTGATCACTGAATTTGTTTGTGGTAGTGCATAGGGATGGGGCCAGGAAGTTGCTAGGAGGCCTTTGGGCACCTCCACTTTTTTAATACTCTTCTCCATTGTTTTGTACAGGCTTTCTGAGCCACTCCGCAATCTTTCCTGCTATTTGCTCTGTGCAGGCCTCATATGTAGGCAGTGTGCAGTTCGACAGGGACGGATGGCCTGTACAGATTTTCCTTGTGTTGCAAGTATTGGTTGCACCGTCCTATATTTTTGGCCTTGTATTTGGCTGCGTGATTTATAGGCGTTGGCCAGGGATCTTACAAACCAAGTGCATAACTATGCTGCAGGTGACAAGCCGCTATCAAATGATTCTCTTTGAGCCTCTGATTGTGCTTCCTTTAACTTGTTGTTGCATGCAGGCAAATTCTATGCAAATGTTGATTGTCCTAAACTTCACAATGCTCAACAATATAGGGAAAAATCACAAATATGGATGCACAGTAACCTCCAAATATAACAAAACTAAGAGCTATTGTTTTTTAATTTAAAATTAATTAACCCATAAATGATACTAAAAATTAATATTTAGGATAATAATTTTTATCCTAACACATTTAAATTTGTAATACCTACAACATAAATTTTCCTGGTGCTTGAGTGCACCAGTGCAAAAAAAATTTACCCATTCCAAACACCTGGAACATCCAACATAGAGGGATGTGGAAGTTCTACCAGACGAGGTTCTGGGAAAACACACAGGAGGCAATACCACTAAGCTCTCTAGAACTAAAACTGCAGGTTTCTTCTCCAAATTCTCCTCTCTGCTGCAACCTCTCTTTCAACTCCTTGCCATAGATGTCTTCAGATTCTCGCTCTGGTACCAAATGGTGATTGAAAACAGGGACAGAAGCCTGATCAGATTTATTAATCTCAATCAATCAAGCATTACATAGAGAATGGGCTGCAACCTGATTTATAGATATTGCACAGCCAAATACAAACAGGTGCCAATTAAGTTGCACAGGTGAAACCAAATTCCAAAATGTTATGAAGCTTCCAATAACATCCGGGGAAGCAAAATTAAATACAAACAAATTGATATTTTTTTCTTTAAAACAATATAACAGTATGTAAAAAGACAAAATATGGTTTATGATTAACAATACATAACAAAATATGGTTTAATAACCATTATTATTTAATTAATAAAATTAATTAAATAATTATACTATGCATAATTAATATTTAGGATAATAATATTTTATCCTAACACTTATCATGGTCAGTAAATGATCTTTGATTCCAACTGTCTCCAAGTGCTATCGAATTCCCTTCTCTTCCCCTTGTCAACAAAGCTTGTATGATGCCCAATTCTTTGATAACCCTTATCCCTCAGTCCCATGGTCAAAACTCTCCTTCATCATCACCCTCACATACCTACCACTATTCATTGGTTTATCAATGTTCCACCTTTCCCTCTTTTGAAAGGATTGCACACAATTATCCCTTTAATGTCCCACCGTTTTAATCTGGTGGGAGTGCCATTAATGGCCTATGCTTAATTCCGTATTCTTCTCCAACCATCAGGTAATCATGTGTTGGCTTTCTTAATCCTAAATGCCATCTAATCCATTTTGATGGGTCACCTCTAGACTTTTGGCCGACATTACTCTTTCTAGGCAGTTCATATTAATAGTTGCAGTTTTACCTCAGAATTGGTCGATTTTAAACCTTAGTGTTGTAACCGTTTTCCACTAATTACCATTTGGTTTCCTTATTAGATATTTTTTAATTCAAACATTTTGAAATCTAGGGGATCCTTCCTCATGAGCTCACCATATTGCATCAGGCTGAATCATTCTTCATTTCAGTCCATAATCATTTTGTTGATAGTTATGAGGTAGAGCCATGTGTCACCAATCCTGTGATTGTTTTATACCTCTTCATTCAGCCTCTATGAAGCTCGACAACTTTGGGTACTTACATCTTTCCTTTGTTTCAAAATCCTCATATCAGTTGTTACTACATCCATTTTGGAGATTCTTGGATCATCAGTTAATGCATCACCTTTTCTTTGACAAGTCTCTCCCCCTTTTGGCATCTTTTTTTCCTACCCTTGGTGTATATCCATCCATTCCTTGGCTCAAGTCTCATTGTAGGTTCCAACCCATGTTAACATTGAATTTTTTATGTCATTTTCTCATGCTTGGATTTCCTTGGTGGAGGCGATCTTGTTTCATATCCAAATCTATGATTTTTGTAGGTCTTTGGAAATAGGGTCAAGGTCCACTTCCAATGGCTTAGATCAATTCAATTACTGGGTGACCCGAAACTTACAGTGCCTGATTTTCTTTATATTTTCTAGCTCATCCATTGCACAACTCACTCATGGTAATGGCTTTACAGGAAGGAACTCTAGGTATCAACACACTCAAGTTTTATCAATATTTTAAAGCAAGTTTAGATCATATCACATTTACTTTAGATCTTCAACTTATTCTTTTCAGATCCATAGTGTCATTTCAGATTTTGATTTCCTTCTACCAATTTATCATATATGACTTTTCCTTCTTTTAAACAATGGTTGGAGAGATCAGCATCACTTTCTGGATTTGATCAAATTTCAGTTCTTTAGGTCATTCTAAACCATCCAGGTGATTGCACAAAATAGTGTAATCCTCTAAATCCATGAAGGAGATGGATATCCTTCCTCTGGAAAAATGATTTTAGGAATCTAAATCTTTATTTGTTGGTTCATCTAGCTCACTCCTCAAGGATAATTCAACTTGTACAGAGTTGCAGAGGTTCATCAAACTTAGGTCTACTCTTAAATCCACCATAGGATTTGAGTTATTGAGACATCAAGAAATCTTGATCATATCTACATAGGTACTTCAGTCAATTGGAGTTGTAGGAACTTGATGCTGCACATGGAAAATACAAGCAATCACACAAGGGTCACATTCAATGCATTTATGCTGAATAATTTATGGTGAAAGATCAAGAAAGATAAAGTTGATAGATATATGAAAGGATTGAGGGATTTTAATCACAGAACATATATCAACAACTCAGATCTTCAATACATTTGTATTACAGTGATCCAGAGGCAAGAAAAGGTGCTACATTACATGGAGGTAAAATCAGCTCTTTTCGCACAAATTCTGCCAAGGAGGAAGAAGGATCAGGAAGTTGAATAGCTCAAAACATTCCATGGATTCCATCTCCCCTTTGCAAAATGAACTCAAGGTCTGAAGTTTTACTAGTGCAAACCATTTACCCCAACAGAGAAACGTGGGAAAATGTGCATTTAACCATTGACTTAAATACCATCCAGCATGGGCACCCTTTCTTTGATCCATTCCCTAACATTTTTAACCATGCTGGGAGAGAGCATGCGAGCCATTCTTCATTAAAAATGGTGGTTGAAACGTTAATTTCTGTACATGACCACGTGCCATAGGATTTTCTTGATTTGAACTATCTCTCCAAACTAAACCTAAATACAAAAATGACCTTGGAATCTTGTATCATAATTTTACCATATTTCCATTGATATATGTCAGAACGTGAAAAACCAGCTTTGGACATTGAAACCAGATATGGCGATTTGAAGTTTTAGGGAAAATACATTCCAAATCGGGTCGGTGGGAATGATTTTTTGAATTTTTCACCAACATCCATAAAGGTCATTTCAAAAGTATTTTTGCATTAAATTTCCCCATGCCCCACCATTGTTTCAGGTGCCCAAATGGAAAATATTTGGGCACGGGCCCCTTCTTGCTCCATTTTTCTTTGTTTTAGCATGTTTGGAAGATTTTCCAAAATTTCCCCACCCATTATTGCCGAACAATGCTGTGACACGTGTCAGGTCTCTGATAGGGCCCGGACCATTATTTCAAATTTTCAAACGCGGGTTGCTTTGATATTCTTTGGCCTAGACATGTGTCAAAACCCCATTGGATGCAGGTTTGACCCTCCTAAATTTCCTCGCAGGCTTGCTCTAAAGTTTTTGCCCCACCTGGACACATCGCGAGATTCTATTGGCTTGCAATAAAGGGGGCGGGTTTTCCCTTATGAATTTTTCTTTATTTTCTCCTTGGGAAACTTTCCAAATATTCCCCATGCCTCACCACTCCTTGACATGTGTCCTCATGTGATTAGTTGGCGGAGTACTCCTTAGGCTCATTTTAAATTTTACGCCAATCTATTGGGGAAAATGGCATCCAATTTCCATATTCCAGCTCCATCGATGTGAACCTAACTTGGAAACGTGGCATGTTTCTATTGGCCATCGGGGCCATCCTTCAAAAAAATTTCTTGCACCAACACTTAGTCAATTTTTCCAACTTTCTCCCCTAAAAATTTGGCACGTGGCAAGCAGTCTCATGATTGGTCGGTGGGCCCACATACAGGGAAAAATTCTTCCTTTTGAAACCTTTTCCACTTTTGTACACTTGGTAAAAAACCAAGTTCTCCTCCGATCCCCGCCACTTCTTTGGACATGTGGCACGTCCTTATTGGTTGCAATGGCCTTCTAGGGGAAAATTTCCCACAAAAAACTCCGCCGGCCATAACATGAAAAATACATGGAGTTAGGAGGAAAACTCTACCTTTCTAGAAAGCTGAGAAAGAGATTTATCTAATGGTGCCATTTCCAGAAGGTCATTGAGTGCCTAAAAAGCAAAATTTTGTGACTAAGACACAAGAGAGGGAAGAATGAGAGGAGTTAGCCACAAAATGAGCAGGGGGCACATTTTGGATAACAGTTTGACCTTCAACAACCTTCCAAAATTTTCTCTCCTCTAAAAATGTCTTTCCAAATTCTTGAAATAGCTTTCTAATTGGGTCCCTCCTGAAGAGAGATCTTATTACTTCTAGTTTTGCAGAGATTAACAACAAAAAAATAAATGACAGAAAGCTAAGACATTGGTATTTATCAAGGGTATCAAGATCACAACATGGAGTCGCCACTAAGTATTTTCACCCTAGTTGTGTAAATGCACTAAAATACTCTATCAAATACCTATCAACACTGAAAATCTTGCCAATATTTATAGATCAGACCTTCCTTTTTCTTGAATTTATCAATTTTGGACAGGCCTGCAAATGAAGTGCAACTACTGCTGGAAACTGATAAAATTACAGACAGAACTTGAAACCTTTGCATACACCTTACAAATCTGAGTATAGAGTGATTCTTTTACAATATATTTACAATCAGAACTTGCAAGAGACATTACTAGGGTTTGATATGCATTCAAATATCTCAAATATGTATGCACATGGATGATATTGAACTAATAATCTCCCCAGAAATGGTTCCAGAAGAGTGTTGGTACCTAGATCTAATCTCCTTCATAACATGAGCAACATCAAAGATTCTGGCATGATATTGAAGAGGTAGATAAATGGTTTATGCATGTCATTTTGTAGCTGGGGATGCAATTTATCTAACTTGTTAGCACTCAGGATTTGTGGAGAGATGGATGGCACTCAAATGGAAGTATTTGATCTTGTCCTAACTATTTTAGGTTGTGCCTTTCAACCAAGGTAAGAGACCCTATTTTGTAACCTCTCAAATGGTGAAGGAGATGAAGATATCCCTCAATTATGCAAATAGTATGAAAATGGCCTTGGGAAAATATGATCAACACTTCCAAATATTCACTTTCACAGAGTTGTCACTCACTAAATTATGGAGATACTTTCAAGACAAGGCTAAGGCTACTGAAGACATGGTATGATCCTAATTGTCTTTGTACATTTTTGTAAATGGATTGTATTCTTTTGTTGAAACACAATATAATGCAGGGGTATTATAGGTAGGATGAGTTAATTTGAAATAAATTTTGGCTGGGATATTTTAGACAAGACTAACCAAAATTTGCCAAATTCTTTGAGGACCTTTGCAAAAAACTCATAAGATCTAGACAACAGAATGCTTCAAAGGGGTTAAGGTACTCATTCAACTAGGATATGTGCACCAAATGGAGGCCCATATTTTCACTCTTCCACACTATATTTGACAACCTGCCACAAAATCTTGAAGCAGATGAACCAACAAAGTATCTAGAAATATCTATTTTATCATGACCTAAGGTGCACCCAAAGGTTTACACACAATCTCTAAATTCAAGGAAGGTAAAGTCATTTTAAATTCATTTATCTCTTTATTAGATGAAATATCTTCTGAATGTGAGATTGTAAATGCCACTAAACTATCAACAAGAAATGAGAGCATGTATGATCAAGAGATATTTTAAACACAAGAATGCAATAGGAGAAAGAAACATAGGCCCAAAGGTGGTGATCAAAGAGCCCAACTACAAGTACTAGAAGGAGACCATCGTAACACTGGTCAAAGAATGGAATGGATGCATGAAGATGGTGGATGATCTGGTCAAAGAGAAATGAAATGTTATGGTTTGGAATCTGTTGTTTGTTTACTTTTTGTTGTTAGTATTATCCTTGGGACTGCTATATAATGTATATCATATATAACGGATATCATATACTAGTTTTTTGTTTTTGATATTTTGGATCATGACTGGCCTTTGAAGATAAATACTTTGGCCAATATGTAAGTAAAAGGTAACTCTTTGTAAGGGGGTAGGCTCCCCTCAACCCTAACTTTTACCTCTAATAAAAAAAGAAACACAAATTGAAAACATTCTGAAACATAAGTGTATGCAAATTTTGCCAAGAGACAACACAAAATAATCCAGAAATGATCAAATTTATCAGTAGGTGAATGTTTCAAGAAAAATATCAAAGCTTATTGATGGCTTTACAACTAAAACCAACTCAACACGATACAAATCTGATGCAAAAAAGGAATTAGAAATGGTTTTTAGGTGGTTTCTCAAAGAATGGGCTTCTTCCCAGGTTTTCCCATGAAATTCTAAGTTTCTTCGACCATTTACATGACAAATTCATGCAATATATAACATTCCATTACAATTGATCCTTCTTTCCCAAGAAAAGAATATCCTATGGCATCTTAGTTTGTTACAAATTTCATCATGATTCACAAACAGGGACGTTTAACATATTTGCAACAAAAGTTGTCAGGTGTTTCTAAAAAGGTGAATCATTGAGTAATTTTGCATCATTATCCATTGTGGAGGCACATTTTTCATTCCCCACACATGTAGACCCCTTTCATTTCATTATTTCATCTTATGCTTTCCCAATTTTTACTCTGCAACTTTGGATCTGGTAGTTTAGGTTTTTTCATGAACTAGAGTAAAAATTCATTTGAAAAATTCCTTTGATTCAAAAATTGAAACCCCAAATTGATTAATTCAGACCGTACAAGCCAAAATGACACAAATTGGCAATAAATTTGATCAAAATTGATGCAAAAAATGCATCTCCAAGATTCCTCGAGCTCGAATGGTGTCCAAACTGAAAAATTCATAGTTACCATTGATTTTCCTTTCTCCCTTCAATCTAAGCCCTCCACGTGTCACAATGCGATTGGAAATGGGTTTGGGATCAATTTTTGATATTTTAACATTTTTGGAAAAATACAAAAAATGGACATTTTTCTCCACTCCTCCACCCTTGAAATTTGGTGCTGACATGTGTCCCAAGGTGGGTCCTAGCGGAATCGTGACTCGATTCTACACATTTCCACATTTTTTGAAAATAAGGAAATTTTTCACATTTCTCCCCATGGACCCGCACCTCTACTTCTATCCCTACCACGTGTCTTTCTTTACTTCGTTGCAGAGCCATGCTTCAAATTATCACTCTAACTCATTTTGCTAAAAAGGAAAAATTTCCTTTTTTCCTCTGGCGACCCGCATGCCCTTCTTCCGTTGATCTTGCCACGTGTCCTCTTCTGATTGGCCCAATGGACCCGCATCCTTTTTCACAACTTTTTCTCCTTTTTTCCAAAAAAGTAAAAAAAATTTTAAGTGCTCTGCCAGCCCGCAGACCATCCTACAAGCCTTTGATGAAAACATGGGGACACGTGTTCACCTTAAGATGATAACTCCTTTTGAGGGCCTTTTCTCTGAAACTGCCACATGTTCCATTATATTTCCTTGTGGGCCTGTGCTCTGAATCTACCATGTGTTCCATTATGATTCGTTGTGGGCCATAGGCATTTTATTTATATTTTAACTCTTTTTTCTGAAATGCCTTAAGGCACAAAAACACCTGCCCATCCACCTTCACTCTGTTTGTGACATGTGTACCTCCTCTGGGATCTGTAGAGCTGTGAGGGCAACTTGTAAATTTTTCCAAAACACAAAAATGTTAAGTTTTTTGAGCAAACCCTCCAAATCTTGTCCAACCACAAACCACCATGTATGAGGAGATGTTGAGCTATAATTTGATGGACAAAGGATGCTCGTATGACCGTTAAAAACACATAAATTGCCAGTGACCCCCAAAATTGATTTTTTCTACGTGGGTGAAGAATTTTTCAATCAAAAAACAAATGGGAAGTTATTTTAGGTATTTTACGACCATGGCAAGGGTTTTTTGAGGGAAAATATGTATAAAATGAACAATTTTGAGCTCCAAAGGTTGGGAAAACATGGGGAAACCAACAGAGGTTCTTGAACAGGAAAAATTAGGGCAAAATACATTTCTCCTTAGCAAATTAGGGCAACGTAATGAGTTTGTAAACAATCCAATGCACAATAATGGAGCTACAACTTCACATCATCAATTTCATGAGGGAAAAATGTTTCAGACCACAAAGAGGAAAGGGAAAACATGGAAAAATGGTAGAGGATCAAAATGGGCACCAACATCAGCTCCTGTTCAGGGATGGGCACTCCTAGTGAGTGTCACAAGAACAAAAGTAGACCAAGTACCAAAATAATCCATTGGGAAAATGGAGTCATGAGCCAAAGCCACCAAAAAACAAGATGAAAATTTGACAAAAATGGCTGCCACATACCAAGGCAAACCATGACCTGACAAAAAAAAAGAGAAAACTCCAAACACTATACACTGTATAAGTGGTGCATACCTCAAATTTGGGGATTAATCCAATAAATTCTTCAGATACCTACCATTAATAGGTAGTTTAAGCAATTCCCCATCTAAGTCCTTGAGAAAAAAGATATTTTCACCAATTCTGATATCAATGGAGTAAGGGCCCATCCACAATGCATCAAATTTACCATGTTTTCCCTTATCTTCATTTCTGCTATCCCACAACAAAACTAGATCTCCAATATTGAAGGCCCTAGGAGTGACCTTCTTATTAAACAACCTCTTCAAATTATCTCTAAATCTGACATGCCTTTGGTGGGATGCTCTTCTCTCTTCATCTAGCTCTACAATCTGATTAATCCTTACTTCTTATGGACTGACCTCTTGATCCTCAAGTTGTTGAACAAATTGAAATGAAGATAATTGCATACGTAAGGGTAGCAGAGCTTGAGTTCCATAAACCAACTCAAATGGGATCTTACCAATAGCTCTTTTCATAGTGATTCTATCATTCCAAACTGTAAATTTTAGTTATTCACCCCATTTTCTCTTGTTCAACTCCAAGGTTATCCTAATGATCTTCAACAAGTTCTTATTGATGGAATCAACTTTTCCATTTCCTTGAGGGTTATGGTTTGAAGCATAAGTCAAATTGGTTCCATACTCCTTGCACATTGCCATCAAGGGTTTAGCTCTGAAACACATAGCATTATCAATAACAATCTTTACTGGCACACCAAATCTACATATGATATGATTCAACAAAAATTCCATAACAACTTGGTGTGTTGCTTTCTTGGTGGGGATTGCTTCTACCCACATGGTGAAGTAATATGTGGCTACAAGAATCCACTTATGTCCAACACTAGAAGGGTCTAATATTTCACCAATGATGTCCATCCCAAATTGTTTGAAAGGAGCTTCAATTGATACAAGTTGTAAAGGAAGGGAGCCTGAAGCTTTCATTCTTCCAGAGAAACACTGACAAATTTCACATTTTCTAACTTGCAAGGTTGTATCTTTGAAGAGAGTAGGCCACCAAAAACCAGCTCTCAAAAATTTGTGTGTTGTAACCCTTCTAGCAAAGTGTCCTCCACAAAATCCCCCATGGAAATCAGAAACTATCTTAGGAGCTTCATATTCAGTTATACATTTCAAGAGGACACCTTCAGGGTTCTTCCAATCCAGCCCAAAGTCAGTGATGATTTATTTTTGAGAATCCATCTTGGGGGCTCTTTTCTAATTTTTATTCAAATGATCAGGGAAGCATAGGTGTCTAAGGTAAAATATTACATCCTTGTACCACTCAGAACTTACCAATTTCTCAATAACATCTGCCCTTTCCTCCTCTACTTCATTCACTTCCATAGTTAGCAAGTTGCTCTTAGCCATAAGCTTAGCAAGACCCAAACCTCTTACTAACTTTGTGGTTCGGATATCCATGTCATATTCCTGTAGTTTTTTCACCCATATACATATTTTTCTTGTGATCTCCATCTCTGATAATATGTATTTTATCATGGTATGGGGAACATAAGCAACAACTTTTGAACTTAAGATATAAGGCCTGAAAACCTTTGTTGCTTTCACCAAGGAAAATGCTTGTTTTTACATGATTGTGTACTTTAACTCACCAGCTTGTAAATTCTTGCTAAAGAAGGCAATAGGCCTTTCAGCCCCATCTTCATCATTTTGCAACAAAATAGATGCAATGGTATTTTTAGAAGCAAAGGAGAAGATTTGGAAAGACTTCTTGTAATTCAGAGCTGCTAAGATAGGTGCATGTTTTAATGCTTCTTTGATTTCTTCAATAGCCTGAATTATAGCCTCCTCTCATTTGATAACTTGGTTTTTGTTTAACATGCATGTAATAGGAAGAGTCAATTCAAAAAAATTAGACACAAACCTTCTAATGAAATTGATCTACACAAAGAAGGATTGTATGCCCTTATTTGTTCTTGGAATTGGAACCTTTCTGATTTCTTCTACCCTCTTAGGGTCAATCATGACACCATCCTTTGAAACAATATGACCAAGAATCTTGGCCTTATACACCCCAAAATGAAACTTCTTTGGATTGAGAGAAATGCCATATTCTCTACATCTGGTCAACATTCTTTCCAAGTGATGTAAGTGATCTTGTCTACTCGTTGAAAACACAGTCACATCATCTAGATAAACTGCAATGAAGTCATTTATGTAACCAAAAAAAGACACATCCATTGCTCTTTGGAAGGTAGCTCCAAAATTCATGAGACCAAAAGGCTTTCTTACATAGACATATGTTCCCCAAGTAGTGGTAAAGGCATTTTTAAATCTTTCTAACTCCTTGACAACAACTTGATTGTAGCCAGAGAAACCATCCAAGGTGGACAACAATTCAAATCCAGTCACTAACTGTAGCATGTTTTCCATGTTTGGAAAATGATAATTGTCTTTCAATGAATCTCTGTTTAGATTTCTAAAGTCTACACAAAGTCTTATATCTCCATTTTTCTTTCTGACTGGCACAAGGTTTACAACCCAAGATGACTACCTTGTGGGTTGAATGATCCCTCCCTCCTTCAATTTCTTCAATTCATCTTGCATTTTCATTGATAGGAGTGGATTAATTGGCCTCTACTTTTTTCTGAAGGGCTTGGCATTTGTTTCAAGAGAAATCTCATGTTGGAATAAGTATTCTCTGTATGCTTTCAGGTTGAAATAAGACCAAGCTTCACAGTCTTGATATTGTTTCAACAATTGGAGGTAGGACTATTTTTCGTCCTTGTTTAAACCACTCCCTAACCAAATATTCCTTGGTTTTTCCTTTGTTCCCAAGTTATGCTCTTCCACATCCCTTGAGGTAAACATGTTTTTATTGATGATGCAATCAGTGTTGTCAAAATTGGACTCAAGTACAACAAGACCTCTAGGAATGGTGTTAGTTTTCAATTGTATAATATCCTTTCTAAACAAAGTCTCTTTTTCTTCAACATTACACACCAATGGTTCCAAATTAGTATTCTGATCTACAAACTCACCTTGATTTTTTAATAACCTTTACACTTGAGCATCATCATTACACACTTGCCAATGCTTGATGTTGTTAGGGACAGCTGGCCTAGTTAACACTTCAATATTTTACTCACAATAAGGTGAAATGGTGTAATTTCCAAATCTTGACCCCAACACTCCCAACTTGTCATCAGAAACATTAAAACTTCTTTCATGATGCACAATGTTGAAGGAATCAAACATCTCAATTAGATCCCAAAATTCATGTTTGTACTGTTTCATCCACTGATTTTTTGTAGCATACAATTTTCTTATTTGTTTGACAACTAGTTCTGAATCTCCTTTTGCAATAATGTCCTTGACACCATACTTCCATGCAATTCTCAGACCCAACAACAAGGATTCATAATCATAATGTTCTTAGTACATTCATAATTAAGCTTGAAGGAAAAAAAAAACTCTTCTAAGCTAGGATAAATCAGAATTATACCAGCACCATTTCCAAATTTGGAGCAAGCTCCATCAAATAGCAAGGTCCAAGGAGAACTTACCTGTTAAAGGCTCTTTGAGTGGTCCATCTTTTTGTCCTTACCATCAACAAACCCAATAAAATTATCAACATCAATATCAGCAAATAATACTTCATAAGAAGCATTATTTGGATCCTCAATCAGATGCAACATCTTATTCTCTCCATAGAGATTAACAAGGCTGCCTTCAATGGGAATGGTGGAAAAATAAATGTCCATTTGAATAGTCCCACCAACACTTGCAGCCCAATTTCTTGAAAAAATCATAGCTCATTTGGCAGGGCAATCAACAATCACAACATCTAATTTTAAATTCCTCCTAAGATAAGATATAAGTTGCACCACCAAACCCTTCACACAACCAACTACCGGCACTTCTCTTGAGTACATGGCAGTATAATTTCCATAGGCTGTTGTTAATTTGATATCCAACTCATTCATGACTTCTAGAGGCATGACATTCCATGATGCACCGGAATCAAACATACAATTATGAAGTAGTCTATCCTTTATGATCAAAGTTGTAAAGAATGGATCAACATTCAATTAGGAATCAACCAAGGATGTCCCCAAGTATACCTCAGGTATTTCTCCATGATCCTATAATGCTGGTGGTGTTTCAAGGTCTGCAATGATTTGAGGAGGAGTTCCAACAACATTTACATTTCTACTTGGGGTACTCTTCTCCTCTTTCAATCCCAAGTACTGAAATTCTCTCTTCTTGTGCTCAAGAATCTTAAGCAACTCAATGATTGGAAAAATCACTTTGATTTGGCTCAATACTTGGGCTATGTCATATGGAACACTCTTTGGCAAGGAAGCATTGGAATGGAGACAAACAGATTCATTAGATGGCAAGGGATTTTTAGTATTTTGGTCATGATGAGGACTATAATTTTTGGTTGGGACAGCAGAGCTTTTGGCAGGTGTTTCTCCTCTACGAGCTTCTTTGGGAATTCTTGTAAGTAAGGGTGTTTTAGGTTTGGCTTGAGGCCTAACTTCCTTAATAACCTTGCTCCTAGTGTTATACTCTTTCTCTTGAGCCACAACAACATTCATTACCAATTTTCTATCTTCCTCCAAAGGGATACCACCATCATACTTCTTAATCATCAAATATCTTAAGTATTCAAAGTCATTATTAGGAATTTAAAAATCTTGCACTACATCAAATTCAAAATCATGAGAGGGAAGAAGGATTTGTACCCATTTGATGCAATCCCAAAAAGTTGCAGTAGTCCTTGCACTTATTACCTCAGTTGATGTTGCTCCTCCTTGTAAGGTTAAAGAACAACCCACCATGTAGATATCATCATCAGTTCCACCTTCATTATTAGCTTCACCATATTACAAATTCCATTCACCTTGTTGAGACAGAGATTAGTTAAAATTTATAGCAAATTCCACTGAGTAATTAAAAATTTACAGATAGCCCTAGTTTCTTCCCGTGAGGAGAGAAATGGTTATAAAATCATTTAGACTGAGTTTCAAAATATGAATAAAATGTTGTTGAGCTTTTATTTTATTGCTTCACCTCTTTGAAATGATACTAGGGCATTATATAATGATATTATTTACAGTGGGGTTTGAAAGGAACTGTCATGTCAAATCCTAGTGTACAATTTCATGATAAGTATATAAAACACAAAATCCAAGCTTCTAGTTATAAATTATGCATCATTACAATATATATTATTGAAACACATGCAATTTAAGGACAATTTAGATTTTTATGGTTCAAATATTACAAACCAATCCCTTTTTATGACTAAAAACTAGTCTTATAACCTTATTTTCCTACAATTATTACTCTTGAGCTCTACATACTAGTTCCTCCATGTAAAAACTTTCTCACATCTTTGTCCCTCTTGATGATAGATTTCGACCTTCTTCCTCTTGAATAGATTGGGATTGTTATTTCTTCCCATTATTTTTGGAAAATATCCATAATTTGTGAGATATCCCACCACTTATGCTTGAGAAGAGGAACAAATCTCTAATTTTGACTTTATGTCAACTATTACAAATTGAATAAGAAGTTCTCAACCTTATCCTACATAGACAAGAAAACTCATGTCTACCTAACAACTAAAAACTCACTTTACCACTCTTACATCATCATAAAATCCATTACAACTCACATATTCAAACTTAGGAATTTGGAGGGAAAACAACTAGTACATGTTTGCATGCTAGAAGTAGAATGTGTTCAACATGTTTATGTCTTTCATGCTCTTGAAGATGCTCATGCATCATACTTCCCCCCTAGAAAGGATTTGAAATCCATTTAAATAAAATGTGTTCTTTATTCCTTGATCTCACTATATTCTTGGATCCCAAGTATTTGTTTCTAATGCTAGTGTTTGTATTTACTTGAAATTGTTTTGGTCTCTCATTTTCTTTCTTCATCCTCTTCTTGTGTGTTCTTCTCCTCAACTCCTTATCTTCTTCACAATTTCATGCCTCAACTTCATACATGCCTTCTATATCTTCTGGTTCTTCTTCATTCATGAAATTTCTCAGTAGATTAGGTGTTTGACTTATCTTAATACCTTAAAAACTTGTACTCAAAACAGAAAATGAAATGTCAGATGAAAAAATGGGAGAACATTCAGCCTCTTGAGTTCCTTTAGATTGCTTTTTTTCTTCATTTATTTTTTGTTTTTTATTTACCACATTCAACTTTGTCATTTTCATTCTTTCTCTCACTTTCTTTTCCTTTTCCTCATGCTGATAACTAAAAATATTAGTTTGATTTGAGCTCAAAAACAGCCCCTTAGAAGGATTCAACCATTCTTCTATCATCCTCAACTCTTCATTCAAGACTACATCATCTATCTCATCATTGATTTCATCAAATTTGGGTGCTAGAATATTGTTTTCATCCTCCATACCCAGTTTCTTGTCAACATACTCTTCCATTTCCTCTTGTTTTAAGAATCTTTCATCATGTGAACATTCAACCTATTTTCACTCTGCATCATTCTTTGATCATGACTATGAACTTCTCTAGTCAATCTAGAACTTTCACCCTATTACATATTAGCTTTCATAGAAAAATAATTCCACATTTCATCATTCAGGTTGATTTGAGAAGATAAATCAGAATTACACTCATGATCATTATCATATAAATCATCAAAAACAACCTCTTTACCTTTCATCTTCCTGGTATATGTCTTATACTCTTCATTTCAACATCATGCTCTCACTTCCTTGATATTTCACCTTCACTCTCCAGTATGTTTGATCTTTCCTCAACCTTCTTCCATAGGATTCTTGGTGCCATTTTCATCTTCTCATACACATCACCATAATATAAATCTTCATGATACGTTTCTCCATCATTATTTACATTCTTAACTATCTAAACTTGTGTTCTCACTGGAGGTTTTGGCATTTTAAGCCATTTAGGAACTATGTAGCCATGATCAGTAGCCAATTTTGTAATTTTTTCTTCATTCAACTCATTCAAAACATGTGAATCTACATTTGACTTCTTAGAAGTATGGAAAATATCAGATTTAGAAACTAAATCCACTTTGGAAACCTCATGTATATGTGCATTTTCTTGTATGAACTACATGTTTACAATTTCCTTGTTATATGTATGAAAATAATCAAAATATACATTTATCTTTACCTTATCATTATTATCATGCATGGTCATGTCTTTTCTCAAGACTTATTCATCTAAGGAATCTTCCCTTTGATGTTCCTTTTTTGGTTCATCTTCCAATGCATCAAAATTCATTTTCATCTTCTATACCTTTGCTTTCTGGATACATGGCTCTATTATCATCTTGTTTGGATGCCTCCAAGCGCATCTTTTCTTCTTGAACTATTACCATATTTCTCATATCTTCTTCATGTATCCTCATGGGTTTTGACCCATTTCTTACTATCTTCAAGGTCTTGTTATTGACCTTTCTAAATTTTTCCTTCATACCTACATATACAAACTAAAATGCAGAGTTAGAAATCATAACAAAATACCAAAACACCTTCTCAAGTGCCTCCATCATGGAACCTTTTCTATTCTTCTTTTTCTTCTTGTTCTCTATAGAAAGAACCTCCTTTATCACCTCTTCATCTTCATTAGGTGACTCACTCTACTTTTTCCTCTCTATGGAAATTATCACTTACTTTCTCCTCTTTATGAGTAGCTTTAATGGCCACATCACTCTCTTCCTCATTATCCATCCAACTCCTTGGGTTGGTATTTACCTCATGGTGTCCATCATTGAATATATTTCTACAAGTATTTCTCTTACCCTCTTGATTTATCCCACCGCTCTTTTGTGTTTCTCTTCCCTTTGCTTTCTCTTTTTCTCTCTCTCTAGATAATTATCTCATCATTCTTATCATTGTTTATATCTCCATATTTATTTGTTTCTTGATTATTTTTTCACCTCAAGTTACTAGATCATTTCCTCTTCTTCCTTTGCTCAAGCTTCACTTCTCTTCTTCTAAGCCACTCTTGGCTCTTGGCTTATCTTCCTTCTTAAGCCTTTATGGCTTATTGTCCTTTCTCATAACCTCTGCAATCTACTGTATATCATCATAAAATAATCTCATCAGTGATAAAATGTATCAAATGTCTTCTTTAACCATGAAACTCATATACTTATTAGAAAAAATAATAAGAAAATACAATTGTATCAGCCACTTTGATACCACTAATGATGTGCCATCTAGCTCATCTATCAACCATGAGCATATTATGCTTATATTCATACCTTAAGCCCCACATGTCTTCATGCAATGTAATCCTGAAGAGATTTCATTCTTTTTTTATCTCAAATCTGCAATATCATCCATCGGGTAAAAAAAATTTTACAACGATCCCTAGTTTCTTCCCACGAGGAGAGAAATGCTTATAAAATCCTTTAGAATAAGTTTCAAAAGATGAATTGAATTTTTTTGAGCTTGTATCTGATTGCTTCACCTATTTGAATGAAAGTAGGGAATTAGATAATGATTTTCTTGACTGTGGGGTTTCAAAGCCAATCTCTTGTTAAATCCTCATGCACAATTTCATGATAATTATTGTTGTTACCAAATCACTGCACCCTTCGAATGGCCAGAATGTGAACATGACATTCAGTGTGATTGGGAAACATGGGATCACCTCTCAAGTTGTGGGACTTGTGCTCGAGGTGAACTTCTGGAGAAGGCCAGACTTCCTCTTCCTAAACTAAGTGATGTACTACTCCTTAGCAAAATAAAATGGTTATCTAGACCTATGCTAACATTTTCTTGGGTTTTATGGTAAAGAGATATGTAAGAAATGAAACTATATTAGGGATGGTGATGCACTAAATAAAGGGATTTTCTAGACTCAAGAAGGGTTAATTTGAAGAGGGTGTGTGCACCACAAGTCAACTTCACCTACTGTAACTTAGAGAGGGTACAAAATACCATAGACTAGGAAGCAAGTGTTCCCTTTGTTAAAACTCAATCAGACAAACAAGTTACCAGTCTTCCAGTGAAGAAGGATGAACTTGAGAAGGGTGAATGGGCACCACAACTCAACTGCATGCAATAATCCACCACTTGATAAGCACAGAACTCCAAGAACCTACAATAGAAATGTGGACTTCAACAGTGTACTTGCAAACATGAGAAAATTCACAAAGAAGTATAAAAGGATGAAAGGACCAATATTAGTAAAAAAAACACACTTTAATTACTTCAAAAATGTGCACAATGCATCATACATTCAGAAGAGGCAATGGTTTCCATTATAGTCTTAAAAAGGAGGCTTGAAAGTTCCCTCAACATACAAGGACAACTTGTAGAAGAGAGAGGACTCTTGAAAAATACACACTTTCCTAAGATGTCTAACTTTCCAACCTATGTCTGATCTGTTGGAACCCCTTGGAATGAGATTCCAACTTACAATTATAGAAGAAGTTGAGAGAGAGGAAAGGTCATAATTACATTCCTAAATTGAAGGCACATGATGTATTTATTACAGTTGGTTGAACCACTTGAAAAGGTTCCATCATGTGTCATTAATTGCCTTTTGACCTAGTCTTATCAATTAATTAAAATAATATTTAAATAAAATATTTTAATAATAATAATTAATATTATCAATAAAATATTTAAGAATATAAATATTAATTTAATTAAAAAATATGGTGGGACCCCTTTAGGATTGATTTACACTAAATGGGGTTTATGAGAAATGGCCAAAAAAACCCAAGTCAAGTTGGTCTATGCTCGCTGAGCCGAGCTGAGCTCATTTTGGAATCGAGCTCCTCCATCGACTGCATCTACATCTCTATGATACCGAGCTCCTCTTACCTGCACGCATCAACAGATTGATGATCCCAGACACTACTCTACATTGAGCTCACCTTTGTAACTACACTTGAGCTCCTTTAACTACAACTCCACCATGTTTGCTCTCTACAAATTATTTCCATATGCGAGCCACCCCAGTTTCCTTTATTTGGTTTGTCTCAACCAAGCGAACTTCAACTCCTATCGAGTTCAAACTCCACATATCACCTCACATCGAGCTAAGTTACTCGGCATCACTTGACTGCTATCTTGGACCCCCCGCATCACATGTGCTATCGAGCTCCTTCTATAATGGTTCGCTACAATGGTTCTCATCCCTAGCTCAAACACCGAGATGGTTCACCACCACCATGACTTTTATTAGATCTCCATGCACCAAATTGAGCTCCTCTCCTTCAAACTTTTTTAGTGGCTCAGGTAAGTTTGAAACCTCTCGCGATTCTACCAAGCTTTCTTTGTGTCCTTCATATCATGGCTGAAACGAGATCTAAGCTCATCACATCGCAACTGATTGCCACCAAACTCTATGATCAATTGACTCTTCTTATCTACATGACTCAACTAGTCCTTGAAGATGACTTCCTCTTCATATATGCATTGAACATCAAGTTAACACGAGTTAGGTGTCGATTTACTCCATGAGTTACTCATTTCCGAGTTGAAGGTGAAGGCCGAGCCATCACCAAATTTCTCACTAGTGGAATACCTTGGCCCTATGAATTTCATGCCGACAATTTCCAACATTCGAACACCTCTAAACTAAGCTTTGATAATCCTGCCAAAACTTGGCCTCAACTCAGATACTTGAGTTACATCCACTAATGCAGCTTGAATGTTACCTCACTTTACTTGCAATAGCTCGATCGAGCTCAACCATTTGATGCATCCGTGACCTCAAAGCTAATTCCATGAGATTGAACCCTAATACTGCCAGTATGCTATGCCTTAATATCCTACGTGACAACGTGTTCATCATTCGTGTTGGATCATCAATTCCTTTGTATAGAACTCGCTACATTGGTCCCATCTTTTTTTTGATCACCTGCAATGACTTATAGTCTCGACCCGAGCCTATTAAATGTAATGCAACCAACAAGCTTGCAGCTCACCCCGTGCCACCGAGTTGGCTTGCTTAACTTTATTTCCCAACATTCTTGATGCTATGACTCCCAAGTTCAGTTTCAGGCCATTCCAGCTTTTTGACCCCTTTCTCCAAGCTGTGGATATCTCACGTGTGCGCTCAAGTACAGAGCTCCACTGCCTTCATTCTTTGAGTCATCCTACAGAAACGAGCTCCATTATAGTGTCAAGCCCTACCGAATTATCTCTTTGATGTCTTTATGGTCAAGACACTCTCTGTAGAGCTTCCCTCTGAGCTCCTTGCTTAACCAACTTGAGCCTCTTAATTTGACTCACCACCGATGCATGCCTCGCATCAGTCTGAGTTACTCAACATTTCCTGACCATCAAGCTCCCCCTTCTCGCCTATCGAGTTCTTCACACACTTGAGCCATCAAGCTTGTTATCCATAACCCGAGCATGACTTCCTTCATCTCGTTGAGTGATCTGCATCAACATTGAGCTCTTCGCCACCAACTCGCCAAGTTTTTCCTCACACCACCTCTCCTTCTCATGCGCAACGAGTTCCATTCTTCTGTATTGACCTCTACACCGAGCTCCTCGCTGAGCTCTTACTAGTTTCAAATCCCTCTGACTCAGTGAGCTATCTACATCAACATCGAGCTCAAGCTCTTATCTCTAGGATCGAGTCGAGATTAACTTTGAGTCCAGTAATTCAAGCTTGCATTTAAGATCACGTCACGCTTACCTTCGAGATCACATTTGAGCTCATCTCTGAGCACACATTTGAGCTCACACTCAGTTAGCATAGAGGTATCCTTTGAGATCCTCCTCTAATCTTGCATCGGCTCACCTTCAAGATTGCAATGATCTCACCACCATACTCGTGTTGAGCTCACCTCCCAACTCATGGCGACCATGCGCCGAGCTCACCTAGAAGTGTGGTTTTTCATGACTCACTTAAAATGAGCTTTCTACCGAACCCAACCACCCTTCATCACTGTAATTACTAAGTTGCACCCCTCCATCTATAAATCATCATGCTCAAGACTATTTCCTATGACTCCACCTTTCACAAAAATGCTGATTATCACACTGAATGCACCACTTTCTCCAACCAATGATTCAGAGCTATGTGTCCCCTGCATTCATTAGATGACCGGGGGTCTTATGAAAAGTTTCCAGGTTTCTACCAAATTTCACTTAACTTAGCTTGGATGGCCATCTTAGTGGAGTACTCGACACTCCACCTTTGCTAACACTCACTTGAATCTCCGTGTGTGAGGAATGCACCTTGGCCTGCCATCATTGGAACCCCACTTGGTGAATTACCCATGGATCTCCGTGAGCTTTGGCATAATAAAACTAGAGACCTGAAGACTATCTAGCCATCCATTGATGTGGTTGTATGGATTATATTTCCTGAAGTACCTCACATTCATGGAAAATTACATATTAAAACTTGATGTGGAATCTCTGACCCAACTTGTCAATGTATTGGCGGAAAGAACAAAACTCTCCCTGTTTGATTGACCTGAGTTGAGTTCAATGTGATGGCTTGGCCTTCCCATTCCTATACGACTTGATAGTTAAAACGACTCGAGCTAGGCAAAACATTGCTCACAACCAACACTTACATAGAGCCACTTGAGTCACATACCCCTAATGACCGAGCTACCGAGTTAATCATTATTCCAGCCATGTGTATGAGTTACCAGCTCCCTTTCCTTCAATCTAGAAAGCTTGCCAATGAAAATTGTGACCATCTTGATTTGAGCTCACTAATTTATCTCCTAGCAATTGCAGCTATGTCCCAATGATCTACCGAGTTCTTCCTTAACTCGAAACTCTAAGACGAGTTGTCCATTGAGCTCTGTTTGCATTCAAGCTCATTCTTTTTGAATCAGTCCTCTGATCGACTCACTCAAGCTCGTTTATGGTTAATTCAGCTCAACACGGCCAAGACTCACGGAGCTCATGTCTTTTCTCAATCGAGTTATGTTTGAAGATCCTTTTAAGGCATCATGAAGCCCTTGTATAAAATAACTTCATAAAATTTTATACACCAATTTTGACAATTTTAGCCTGTAGATTTCCTCGTTGTTCATTTTTACTTAGGGGGAAAAAATGGAAAACATTTTTGGTGACCTTTGATCGGGGATTATTTATCTTGACTAAAGCATGATACTAGGACTAATTTCTTGCATATCCATTGGGTAATAGGAGCCCCTAATTGTCAATCTGAGACCTGATGCTGAACCATTTGATAACTCCTGAATTTTGAGTTTCATGTTCCCAATGATTACCTGCTAAGCACTGACTGGATAGCCTTAAGTCATCCCAAACTTGGATTGACAATACTGGAAGTCAGAATGATTTTGATAATTAATGAACCCATTCTAAATTCCCTTGAACATTGCTGATCTTGGACTTCCATGAAATGCTAAACATGAAGTATACTAAATCTGATGAACAGTTGGCGTCTATGAGCATACTGCAAAACTTTCAACAAAACAACCGAGGAATTGGGGATATCTTAAACTTTCTTTGAAACTTCAAACTTTTCTCTTCCTTGAAAAACCTCCAATGATGAAATAGTGTGCAGAACAACACAAGAGCAACAACGGAAAAAAAAACACACAGAAACTGAAAACCATACATGCTTCAAGTGGAACATGCAGGGTGTGTAATGCACTTATTCTACTGAAAGCAAACCTATTCCTACTCTACGCTAACTGGAGGAACATGTGAGTTAAACAAACCCTGGACAACTGGTTGTGCAAAATATCTCCCTTTCCTCACAATGGAGTACCATGCAAATGATGTGACAATGGACATGGCTGAGAATGAGAGTGAAAAACTGAAACAAACCCAATTCTTCACTTGATCCACTGAGGCATCAACTAGAAAGAGAAAGAGTTCCTCTTTTATTTGTTTTGCATTTGTCCTATAGAGGCATTGTAACTGATCCTTAGAATTTTAAAACTCATCCTCACGTTTTGGAATGAATGTGACTGGTTCTAGCTTCTCTTATGGCTTCAATGAAGCTAGGTACCTGATGGGACATGGTCGCATCCTTTAAATTTTCCTGCTACGCCAAGATTCAACTTTGATAATGAAGTCCTACAGATATTCCTGGATAAATGGTGTTGAAGTGATGTCCTCTTCATACCCGTTTTCCTCCTTAGAAACAAGGCGTTATTCCACAACATGCAACTCCTTTGGATTGTTTGTAGTTTCCAATGTTGAACCACTACAAATGTTTAAAATGTGTTGCTCATCTAAAAAGTCCTCCTCCTTTGATTGACCTTCGCTATCAATCTCCTCATTTAACATTAAACCTTCCTTCATCACTGGTTCATCAACTACGTTAGATTCCCCAATTGAGAGCAAGAAATTCTCAATGACATCATCTCTGTCAAATTCTGAATCTGACTTAGTATTTCCTGTGTGCTCATCTTTACCTTCATTCATTGAATCCACGTGGAAGATTCAATTCCTCTACATCAGACAAACAACTTGTTTTTCCATTCTCCGGTTGTGGAAAAGATTTAACTTCATCCACCATGGGATTCTTTGGATTGGAAATTTTTTTGTCCTGATTATCCTTATCCTCAAACATGAAATTCAAAAGATCAAATTCATCTAGGAGATCAAAGTTTGTAAGAATGAAGAAAGGGAAGGATTTGAAAACCTTTGCATGGTCTCATTTGCATTAATGACTATTAAATCTACCTTAGTCTCATGAAACTCCTTGTGGCTGATTGTAACATCTAATGATGACCTTGGAAAGATGCTACCACCCTCTAGAAGCGATGCAAGTTTTGTACATGCATGGCAATTATGATCATTGCATTCACTAGAACTATCTTGTACACTTGATAGTTTTTCTTCTTTGACTTGCACATTCTCTTCTCATGGAAGATTTAGAGTTGGCTCTTTCTTTTCTACAACTAGTTTTTCCACTTGTTCTTGAGCCTTAAGTCCTGCAGAAGGTCTAGTCAGGAATGAAGTTTGCTTGATGTTAATTTTTGCAGGTCGTTCCTTCATATTATTTACATGCTCTCCTTTGCTAGTCTCCTCGACCATATACTCCTCCCTTTTTCTCATTTCATGACGATGCTCCTCCCAAAACAGATTTGGGACTACAAGATGAGGGGTGGGTTGGGATTTAACTGATTCCCTCACCATTTGAGGAATTGGAAGGGATTCAACTTCAGTAGAAGGTTTAGTCAGAAGTGGAGTTTGCTTGATCTTCATATTTTTAGTCCATTCCTTCATATTATTTGTATGCTCATCCTTACTAAGCTCCTTAACATTCTCCTCTTCATCTTCGGTATAATCATGTTCTTCCCAAAATGGATTTGGAACTATAAGAGGAGGGGTAGGTTGGGATTCAATGACTTCCCTCATTGTTTGAGATAGCGGAAGAGGTGAATATTCTTGTCTTGGTGGCCTTAGCGAAAAAGAAGGAAATTTGGAAGTGTGAGGGAAAAAATATTCATGATGGGATGGAAAGATAGGAAATGAAGGAATGGAATTCTCAACATGTGCAGATGGTGAAAATCTTGGAATTTGATGTTTGAATTGAAATGGCATTGACTAAGAAATGGATAGAGAACTCTGAGATGGTGGTGTAGGACTTTCCCATTCACAAGGATTCCTTACATTGAACTCATAAGCCTTTATCTCTTCGATCCAACCTTCAAGTTGAGGTAGTAATTTAGTCATGAAACCAATCTTTTCCTGCACACTGTCAAACTTTAGCATAGGGCCCACCCATGGACAAGGTACCCTAAATCTTTTCCTAAATGACTTCATTTGAGCCATGGCTCTGGATTACACCATACTTGCCTCCATTATTTGAAACTTGAGCTACAACTCAGCATTTTCACATGTGTGATGGCCTCCAAAATATGCATGTCCTTGCTCTTGGAAAGTTGCATAGTTAGTTGAAAAAACATAATGATCATGACTCTGCTCATGAGGATATGCATGTTGCAACTGATTTTCATCATAAAATGGAGCTGGAGGTGGAAAGAACTGTCATTACTGCAAGTGGGAATCCCACTGTGGAAATGAAGCCATGATGGTACTGCTTCATGAATGGAAGGATGTCAAAGAAAACTAGATGGAAATGGATAAAATTGAAAGTCTACAACACATAGAGTGGGTCACTTTGACCAATGAAGTTGTTAGTTGTGCTTGGGTATACCTCGTAAGGATGAAATTTCACTAAGAGCATAACAACTTAATGAAATGAAGTAATGCTATAACGGGTGATGTTGAGATGCCGCTTTTCCTTCTCCTTGAAGGAGACAAGGAAAATTTGATATGTTGATGATTTCCTTGATTTGAAGAATCTATTGTTCTGAATTATTTACATAAGTTAATGCATTGAGATTTGGAAGTCCAGAGATATAGAGTCGATCAGGTAATTTGACTTGTGTAAGTGAGAAGATAAGTACTAACTCTTTGCCCCAACATGGGTGTGCCAAAAACTGTTATCACCAAATCACTGCACCCCCTCGAATGGCCAAAATGTGAACATGATGTTCGGTGTGATTGGGACACATGGGATTCACATCTCAAGTTGTGGGACTTGGGCTCAGAGGTGAACCTTCGAGAGAAGGCCAAATTCCTCTTCATAAACTAAGTTATTGTACTACTCCCAACGAAATAAAATGGTTATCTAGACCTATGCTAACATTTTTCATGGGTTTTAGGGAAAGGGATATGCAAGAAATGAAACTATACTAGGGATGGTGATGCAAAAAATAAAAGGTGTTGCCAGACTTAGGAAGGGTTAAATCGAAGAAGGTGTGTGAACCACAAGTGAAACTTCACCTACTGCAACTTAGAGAGGGTACAAAATACCATAGACTAGGAAGCACAGCATTCTCCTTTATTAAAATTAATCAGAACAATCAAGTCTATCTGTCTTCTAGTGAAGAAGGATGAACTTGAGAAGGGTGAATGGGAACCACAATTAAACTGCATGAAATACTCCACCATTTGATAAGCACAAAAATCCAAGAACATGCAATACAAACGTGGACTTGTACAGTGTACCTGCAAGCATGAGAAAAGGTACAAAGAAGTATAGAAGGATGAAAGGACTGAGATTAGTCACAAAACACACTCTTTTATTAATTCAACAACATGCACAATGCATCATACATTCAGTAGAGGCAATGGTTGCCATTACAGTCTTGAAAAGGAGGCTTGAAAGTTCCCTCAACATACAAGGACAACTTGTAGAAGAAAGAGGACTCTTGGAAAACAAACACTTGCCTAAGATGTCTAGCTGTCAAACTTGTCTAGCCTATTGGAACCCTTTGGAATGAGCTTCCAACTTAAATTTATAGAAGAATTTGAGAGAGAGGAGAGGAGTCATAAATCCCCTTCCTAAATTGAAAGCACATGATGGTTCATTTATTACAGTTGGTTGAACCACTTGAGAAGGTTCCATCATGTGTCATTAATTGCCTGTTTGACTCTTCTCAATTAATTAAAATAATATTCAAAGAAATATTTAAAAAATAATAATAAATATTATTATTAAAATATTTAAATAAAAATATTAAATTAATTAAAATTAATGGTGGGACCCCCGTTGGTCGGTTTGATTCGAAGAGGAAGGGGTCATGAGGAAAATACCAAAAATGAGCCCAACTCGGTGGTTGGCTCACTAAGCCAACTTACTAAGTTAGATGATGAGCTCATCCACTACTGCATTGAGCTAGTCACTGTGATCAAGATGAGCTTCTTCCATAAGAGCTCATCACTAAGCTTTGTCTCTAGCGCTATGTTGATTTACCTCTAGTAAACTCACCTTGTCAATCTCAAAGACGCCCAACATCTGTGAGATCAATTGTTTCATTGTGCTTAACTCGGTTGACCAAGTCATTACCATGGTTTGTCCAAGATCATCTCAAATGAATTATTTTACTTCCATGAGCCAAAATTGTTGAATGAATCATTTTTAACCTATTAAGCCATCCCAAGTTCCGCATTAATTCCATCAACCTCCATTCATATTATGGCCAGCTCATCTCCCACAAGCTCTCTACATACACGGTTCAACTCGGCGAGTTAAGCTTGTATACGCTCCATACAAACCGAGCTTCTCCCTTTGGCTCGACTCAACGAGCTCTACTTGTGAGGTCTTAGTGCATTGGCCAAACGCTTTTGGTCCTAATTCAGCCAACAACCCACTCTGAGCTCTCTTAATCTCCTCTGATATCCGGATTCCATGAGCATGTTGAGATATTTAGGCTCCACATCTAATTTAACTAGGATTGTGCGTGTCTTCATCCAACTCATCAAATATGCATTCAAAACATCAAGCTGAGATCAAGCTATTTCTCTTTATGTGATTGCACTTTCAAGCCATCCTTCTCAGCTCACCACTTGGTGATTTCTTCTTTGCAGATGATTAAATCCAAAACATTTGGGATGTTAACCTAATTAAAACCGAGCTCATACCTAAGCACCAAGCCTCCTGGTTCCGTTTCTGTGCTCAAGTTCATTTGAAAAACACTTCCCTAACCTATTTGTCGATGTTCCTCACATTTGAATCTGTAATGTCATCTGTGATTTGGACCACCTTGAACCCTCTGTGCTCATTCTCTACGAGTTACCTTCCCATGACCAAGCTTGGCATAAGGTGTCATTATCTATGCATGCGTGATAAGCTATGGTTATGGCTCACTCAGATTCTTATCACAGACTGAATTCCTTGTATTATGCCCTACGATACTACGCTGAGCTCCCATACTGAATGTGCTTGTTTTCGTTTGCAATGTCTGACTTACAAGTTATGCTTATGGGCCATACAATTTTGTCATCTGTTATGTTTCATTAAAGGCTGAATCGGCCCTCCAATTGGCTCCCAACTGAGTTATCCTCCATTTCGACCACAACATCCAACTCAAGTTCTCAAGTTTGAGTTCTCAAAACTATGCACCAGAAAGCATCACTTTACATGCAAACTCTTAATCCATGACCCTGACCTTTAAACTCGAAGATCTATTCACACTCTTAAAAGCTCAAGAACAATCCTACCTCACCTAGATGAGGATCCCTTTAGTCATCCTTGATTCATTTACTCTCTTCACCAAGTTATGAGCTCCCTACGTGAACCACCATATCTCTTCAATGTTGTATGTGAGTCACCACCAACTAGGATTTACCACCACAACTTCACATTCAAGCTCCTATTATATCAAGATTCGAAAGTTCTCCCTCCTTGAATGTTTCATTACCAAGATAGCCACCATACAACTGGGAAACATTCCATTTATCTCGATGAGCTTAATTTAGCTACATGAGCTTTAAGCTCCTTCGATACATCACCTATAACATTTTCCCCAATTTCCAAGATCTTCCAATTGAATTCAACCTCCACATTGTCTGAGTTTCATGTTGTTTCCACAAGCGAGTTCAATGCATGTAATTTCACACTTGGTTTTAGATTGAATGAGCTCCCTTTTCAACTCTCAATGATCACCCTCTACTTCAACCGGGTCTCCCACATTACACATTTACCGGTCCAACGTGCTCTAAAAACTCCTGCCCAACTAGCTCATAATTTGACTCGATCCTCCTATGGCCACTCTGACTCAGGTGGTAATTTTCCAATTTTCTCTGATCTTCCAATTTCACAGCTCATGTGGAAATCCTATGTTGGTTTACCACGGTTAATACCCCACTTTTCCATGTTTTCCTGAACTTCCCCTATGCAGATTTATTGGCTTGATTTTTCATCTTGAAATTTTCACCATGGCTAAAGGCCCCTCGAAATAACCAATGGGCTACACCATTTTAAAGATTGGTAATTTGGTTTTCAATCTCCATAATCCCCATAATGATTCTAATGTGCAGGATTGAATCCCTAATTTTCCTACTCGAATGGCGAAAGAACAAGGATTCCCTAAAACTCCCCACTGTCGAACACATTTGAGTAGCTCACTGGGAATAACATTCATGCATTGTTCTTTGGGCCAATTGAATACTCTTACACTCACCTCGCCAACACCATTCATGCTTTGTATTTCAACACAATGGTGAATCATTTTAATTATGGAGGCAGATCAAGTGTCGAGCTCTACCCTTATCCAATTGCTTTGAGCTTGTGGAATTTTATCTTTGCATCAACCTATATGTTAAATCAGCCATGAATTATGTGGTTTTAGCTCCTCGACAATGCCAACACTACCGAGATCAATTCTTCATGCATGATTCATATAAAAACTTGACCAAAATTCATGTCTATCCTAGTTAGAACATCAAGCTATCACAACTGAGATCTCCTTACACTATGAATTGTGAGTCATTTTTCTATCGACTCATCGTGATACTCACAAGCTTGCTGTGAATCAATCCTTTCTCTCCCAAATGACACATCCACATGAGCTCAATTCTGACATTGAGCTCCTTATTAGTTCAACCCCATACAAATTTTTCCTAAATGATGTAACCCAAGATCACCTTATGTTAAAATTTCAATGTTAAGGCCCATACCAACTAAATCACATAACTCAGCCTTTCTTGGGATTCTTTTCAATTGTACGAGCCCACTAAACAACCTTGAACCTGCCCTTGTTGAGTTTAAAATATATTAATTGAGATACTTATTATCTCAAAACATTCATGTTCAACTAGCTCTTATCATATAAACCTATCTTGCTGAACAACTTTCCGAGCTACTCGGCGAGCTAATTTTGCTCGGTTCTATTTATAAACTGATTTTCACCATGATTTTAATCATCTTGGGATCTTTCTTGAAATAGGGAGAGTCATGAAAACATGATAATATCTCCTAAATATAAATTATTGATTTTTTCATTTTATCCACATTGACTAGAAGTGGTCTCCTAGGGCTAATATCGTGATTTGATCGTAATAGGAACCTGTTGTCTAATTTTTCCCTGTGTGTAAAATTGGATAACAAGTATATAAAACAAAAAATCCAAGCTTCTAGTTATAAATTATACATCATTACAAAATATATTATTAAAAAACATGCAATGGAGGGAGAATTTAGATTTGTGTGGTTTAAAGAGTACAAACAAACCCCTTTTTATGACTAAAAACCAGTCTTACAACCTTGTTTTCCTACAATTCTTGCTCTTGAGCTCCACATACCACTTCCTCCATGCCAAAACTTACTTCTCTTTCCCTCACCTCTTGATGATAGATTTTTACCTTCTTCCTCTTGAATAGATTGGAAATTTTATTTCTTCCCCTTATTTTGGGAAAATCTCCATGATTTGTGAGATATCCCATCACTTATGCTTGAGAAGAGGAACACATATCTAGTTTTGAATTCATGAAAATTGTTACAGACTAACTAAAGAAGTTCTCAACCTTCTCCTATGTAGACAAGACAACTCATGTCTACCTAAAAACTAAAAACTCACTTTTCCACTCTTATATCATGGTAAAATCCATTACAACTCACATATTCAAACTTAGGAATTTTTACGAAAAACAACTAGTACATGTTTACATGCTAGAAGTAGAATGTGTTCAACATGTTTATGTATTTCATGCTCTTGAAGATGCTCCTGCATCAAATATTTGTTTCTAAAATATTGGTATTTAACCCGAAACCTCCAATGGAGGGCCAATAAACTAGGGAAATGAAATAATCAGTTATATTTAAAAAATAATTACCCCCTGTATGATTACACATGTTATATACCCCATGACCGAATGATCAGATATGGTTTGGTTTAACAAAAAAAATTATGATAAGATCAATGGTGACCTATATCATTTTTAGGAATCTTTGCAAGGCATATTTTAATACAAAGGAATTTTTGTTCTCCCACCATTTTTATTACAAAATTATATAAATAAAAGGGTGTTGTAAGTATGCAAGGTAACTATTATCTGACTGGGAAAGGTATCTAGTGAAGAGTTTCTAATTTGAGTTGAGTGAGGTTTTGTAGAAGCTTTGCAAAGTCTGTAAGCTTATGATAGGTAATATGTTTGTGGAAAATTTTAATGAATTCTCACATTCTTGCTATAAAAATGTCATTGGATTGCAATTCCATCATGATTTATTTATAATCCTTTCATCATAATAATAAAAAAATGTCATTGTTTATTGTTTAAAGTTGTCTCCAAGGTCTTTCTTTAGTGAGATCTAGATTTGAAATCATTGGCCATGTGATCTAAGAGATGCCTTCATTATGACCCTTGATGAAGGGGCATCATAAAAATTGAAAATTTCTCATTCATTCATGGTTATAAGGACCATTTAGGTGTGATAGGTTGTGATTGAGTCATGAGATAGATTCTTAGGTGGTCTAAGAAGTTAAAATTTCAAATGTGCCTTTTACCTCCATTTTTTGTAATTCAAATT
Organism: Taxus chinensis; assembly: GCA_019776745.2. Lineage (NCBI taxonomy): Eukaryota > Viridiplantae > Streptophyta > Pinopsida > Cupressales > Taxaceae > Taxus > Taxus chinensis. The sequence goes on along the minus strand of CM034150.1, from coordinate 330,276,013 downwards.
TTAAAGCTTGTAAAAGAGGAAGACATGGATTATCATGGGGATGAAAGATTGTTAGATGGTTTTAAATTTTTTGAAGATGTTTTAGGCATGTTGAAAATTCCTAGGGGCTAGAACTGAGTTTATAAATGATTTAAAATTTGTAAAAATACCTCATTATGTTGTGTATGGGCATGTGAGTCTTATAAAGAGTTAGTTAGGGTTGTGAATGGAAGGATAATGGAATAAATATATAATGAGATTTAGTTTTGAGGAATTCCTTTAGGGATAGGAGGAGAGGAGAAAAGATTGAAGAATGAATTTTTGTATGAAAATTATAGTTTATGAAAGCATATATTTTTTGGCACCGTGTAATAACCTTCTTTTGTAAAATTTCTGAGTTTACTTGATATCTTGGTTAAGGATTCTATGTTTGGTGTTTGTGGCTTGAACATTTAGTGATTAATATTTATGATAATATAGATATTTTCTTAGATTCCACAAACTATTTTTTGAAGGTTTGAATTTTGCATGCTCTATTTCTAGCATGAAGGTTAAAGTATAAATTGTTTATGATAATAAAATTATGGTTGTAAGGTTATAGGAAATACTTTATTTATGATATAATGTTGAATTTATCTAGTATTAATATTTTTTGGAAGTTTTTTGGGTTTGATAGTTCAAGGTTGCATGTGTAGTTCTCTCAATTGCATGGTTAAAAATATTAAGAAATTGGGATTGAGATAAGTGTTAACACTTGAAATAAGGGTTTTCTTATTCATATACACAATGTGTGAGTATTTAAATCTGATAAAAGGGTGTATTAAGATCATTATTAGAGGTATTAACCCCTATTCGAAGGATAAAATCATGGGTATGCATCTATCTTGGTTTATGATTTTGTCTTGATGTGATAAACTATGATTTTCCTGGGCATAGTTAGTAGGAATCTTGAGAGAATGTAGAATTGCTTAAGGAATATGATTCACTATTAACCTAGATATGGGGGAAAGGTAAAAAAAATTACAATAGAATTTGGTGAATTTGAAAGTATAAATAAATGATTTTGTGAGAGAATTATACTTCTCAGGTTACTTAGAAAGCCTCCTTAGGGTTTATGCCTAGTTTATGCATTTGAGACCTTTGTAGCTCTAATTAAGACTTGAAACTTCCAGGATATTCCCTAAGGAATGTGTGAATATTTATTTTAAAATTTTTATGGTATAAGAAACCTTAAAATGATTGAAAATCATATCAGTAGCTTCTATAAGGGGTCGTCTCTGTCTAAGATACCTAATTGGGGAAGAAAAACTTGAGAAAAGAGAGCTAGTACTTAGCCATTTCCTATGAAAGTTTGTATATCAACTAAAAACTAAAAAAGGGTATCTCGGAATGATTTTTATTTTTTCTAGAAACCATGAACATCAAAAGTTAATGCTTGGAAAATAATAGGGCAAGGCTATTAGGACAAGTTATCTTGACAAGGAGAAAAAGATGAATGTGAGAAGAGTTTAAGGAGTTAGCCTATAACATTTACCACATACCATATTAAGGATAAAGGGTGTTTGGAGAAGTTTTTATTTTATTATGGGCATGCATAGATGCTTCCAACCATCAACCAACCAAAGGCTTTACTCTTAAGAGCTCTAATAGGATAGTTTTGAGTAAATTTTAGGTAGTTTATGAATTTATTGTTTCTAATAACTTTGATGATGGATGTCACATTGGTATGAGAATTGTAAAAAAGGTACAAGGTTTGAAGGAGTAGGGAAGGAAAAAAATTAAAATTTGTTTCATCTGGGGCTAGATCCTTGAGAGCTAGTGAAGAATAAATTGAAGAAAGTAAAGGTAATTGAAGTTTTTCTTGTAGAGTGAACATATTAAAGGATGAATTGGCATTACATGAGGTATGTGAAAAGGGTACATTGATTAGTGAAAACCTCTAAAGTGAAAAAAGTCCATTTTTCTTATTTGAACCCTATATGCTAAGGATAAGATCTTCAAAATAGGGTGTTTGAGTGAATGAAATTAATCATAAATTGTTTATATTTTTTTGAGTATATTTAGTTGTGATAGATCTAGGAATCATTTTGGTATCAGAGCTAAGATAAAAATAAAAAATAAAAATTTGTTATTATTCTAACAAGAAAGTGTGAAATTTGTTTGTGAAGTGTGTGTGACAGGTGGTTGAGAGAGCAAGAGAGAAATGGTAGAGAAGATATAATGAAAGAGTTTGTGGTATTGATAAATAGAAGAAGAGGAAAGAAGAGAGATAAAGAAAGGAGAAAGAAGCCAAGAAGAGAGAAGAGGCAAGACGAGTGTATGGAGTGAGAGTTGAGAGAGTTGAAAAAAGATGTAGAAAATCTAAGAGAGTTGATGATGAAAGAAAGAAATGAGATCATAGAAGCTAAATGACATTATAAGAGGTATAATAAACCAGATTTGAGCTATAACATGCTAAATATCAGAAGGGTTTGCACTTATAAAAAAGATATACAAAATGAACCCATATATATATATATATATATATATTGATTTAAAAGAGTTATGGTAGCCACATTACAGTTAAAAGGGGTCATCTCAGACCATCTACAATAAGTGATAGAGGTCCAACCTATACAACAAGCTCTGAATGGAGCTCTTGGCTATGCCCTTCTTACTATAACCCATTTATAGACCCTAACATCAATGTCAATACTTAATGACATTATATATAGATCTCTAGTACCTTGAATCCTAAACCCTAGTGCAACATAACATTTTTGTAGTAGTTCATTTCCTAGACTTCACACATAAATCTACCTCTCTTTCTGTCTATATTTCCCCATATATATTTTCTCCTTACCCAAGCATATCTTTTTATAGGATCAACACCCACCACCATGCCTTCTCTCCTGAGAAGATCATGTGTTAAGTGTCAATGTGGTCATCCATAGGTGAATACTTATCCCTTTGTAAACCCTCCACTCTCTATAATGTTGTCTCTAGGAATATTCCTTGCATGGAATATCCTTTTCTTAGAATCCAAAGCTCTAGGTTGGCACCTTATCCAATTATCATGCCTAGTCGGGTCCTCACGTTTTTCCTCAAGTGACTCCATGATGTTAGTTACAGATAATTCTGTTAAACATTTGTTCTACCTCTCGCATGTTCCCTGGTTTCACTAAAACTCTTCTTAAACCCCTTTTTCCTGCGTGCTTTCCCCTGATCTCCCTTCTTCTCACTAGTCCTATGCGAGCGTGCCTCTTGTTACTTAGCCAATATTTTAGGGTCTAACATCACCCCATACTACGCATGTTCTACGTCCTCATAAACATCATGCTTCTTCAAATAATAAAGAATAGTGGAACTGGGAGAATCTGAATAAAGAATGAAAGAATAGCAAAATATGCTACTGATGTAGGAGTGGGAATTCCTTCTTCATGGTTGCCTCAATTTTCTACTAGGAATCTACCTCACCATGCACCTATTGAAGTAGGTCACCTACTAGAGTGCTTACTTCATCAAAACTCAATTCACTTCTCTTAGCACTCAGTGCATCTACAATGCCTTATATTTTGTTAATAAGATCACCCAACGTGTCCATTATGTGAGTGACCTGGGGATATAGCTCCTTAAGTCGATTCTTAACTGAACCCCACAAGGTTTTTATTGCTTCCAAATTTTTCTCCACCTCAACTAGGATCTTATCACACTCCACCCTATTTCCTTTGTTCTTTTATTGAAATTCCTTTAGATACACCTCATGTATAGCAACCAATATGCTCACTACCATATCACTATCATCACAATTTTCATATACAACCTCGACCATTTACGCAATGGTCTTTACAGTGGAAAGGACCTCAGAATACTGAGTAACTATCTTCCCAATATTCAGGTTTCCTTCCTCCTTCTGGCGTGCCATCGCCTCTTCTACAGACTCCAATGCAAGTGGCTGCCTTTCTATGGTGAGTATTCAGGTCAAGTCTTCCAAGTGTTTCATGGTTGACTCATATTTTTACTAGGCCAGGTCTAAGTGCTTTAATATTATGACGTCTAAAATGATCTCTATCTTCTCATGGATCTCACACACCTTTTCCTTTTCATCCCTCATTTTACACCTTAATTGTGCACTGATCAATTCCATCTGTTTTATCTCCTTGTGCCACTCAATGATCTCCTCATTCTTCTTCTCAAGCTCCTCCTCTAAAACCCTTATCCTATCGTTCTTTCTGAATATTCTTGCTTTTACCTCTATCGATACTTTGTTGAGGGCGTTGCAAAATTTCTCATCAGATAGTTGTTGGGAGTTCACTAGAGGGTTTACTCCCTTGGCATCTGGTATATTCATCAATGCATCTCGATTGACCTCGAATTCGGGTTCATCAACATCGGACTCAAAATCCCAAGATAGAATTTTCTCGTGCGTAGGTACACACCCTCTTCATCGAAATAAGACCATGCAAGTAGTTGGTTTATAGGCACGGTACTTTGGAAATTCACATACAATACCTTGTTTGGGTCATTAACGTAAGTCATTTCTTGTTCCTGTATTGCTAATATGCATTTCCCACCTATGCGCTTCCTTTGGGAAGCTTACTGTTAAGCTGGGGTCTATGCCCATACTTCCATACACATTTTCCACACTTTCACTTTCCTCCACTTCCTTTAGTACTTCCTTGGCGTTGCGCTCCACCTCTTGATCCACCAAGTACTTTATAATGCCTACTACCTCCCTCTTCATGGAATCCTCTATCCACTCCTTAGTCGGGCTTGGAGTCTTTTGATCCTTCATGTTTACTTCTTCACTTCCTCCCTAATTATAGGTGATTTCCCTGTCCTCATCCTTCTCTTCATTTCCCTCTTCCTCTAACTCTTGTACATCATACACAGGATGTTTCTGAGCCTCATCGTGCTCTTCATTGTCCTCATCACCCTTGTTAGCATGTATTCTCTCTATTTCTTGAGTCTTCCTTTTCTATTATTCTTTGCTTCTTCCTAACTAGTGATTCCGATATAGGAGATTTTTATTTTTCTTCTTCCCTAGGTGGCTCCTTTCTCGCTAGGGATTATTATTTTGTAGGGGACTTATCTTTCTCTAGCGTCTCTTCCTCGTGTGTATTTTATTTTCATTCTGCAGGGGACTTCTTCCTTCATGCATAGGTGCTTGGTCTTGCACCCGACTCCTATGTGCCTACAGACTGCATTGTATGTGTACTTGGTGCATTTTTCTTAGGAGCCTCTTCTCTCTCACTTTTCCTTAGCGTGGCCTTCTTCCTTATGGTGGGGTCTTCCAAGATAGAGATATCATTTTCAATGTAATAACCTTTCTCATACTTAGGCCTTATATGGAGGTATACCCTTGCTCTAATCCTCCTAGCAACAGGAAATGTCACTGGTTTCAACATATGTACATTGTGGGAGACATATTTCTCTACATAGGCACATTTCTTGGGATATATAACTTCTATGTGCAGCTCATAGTAATATTAGTCTACTGTACTGAGTTCAAACCTTGTCTTATTTGCCTCTTTGAATCGATTAACCCTAGCTTGGAAGTATTGTGTTGTAAAGGAGAACAGAAATTTGCACCAGGGACCCTTGGCACCATCTGTCAGAGTAAACATGCTAATACAAAAATGTTGGTATATGGTGAATTCAGCCTCAGCTTTCAGTAAAGTGGGTAATTTCTCGAGTATTCTCCATTTAGCATTGAATACATCACGCATCCACTTATACCATTTTTCTAGGTGTGCCTTATGGGTGGTCATCATGGTGTCATAAGTGTATTGCTCAAATATTTTAGTGGGGGAGAGGTTCTCATCTGGGTACTCCCAAATAAATTTATCTGGCCCATCAGGCACTCCAATCTTTGAAAAGACAATGGTAAGGAGGACATTACCAAACATGATCTTCTCTCATTACACACAACATTGATGATTTCTTCTGTTATGAAATCCAATAGGTTATAGATGGTCCCCTCTGAGATATTACGACAAAAGTTCAACCAAGCCTTTTTTATTTGTGTCCATCTCTCCTACCCATTCATCTTTGTGACCAAGTGCGCAGCCATCCTCATTACAAGGTTATAAATTATAGAAATGTCAAAGTAACGTGAACCCTTCTTGTAGTCATAAGCTTCAATGGTCTTCTTATTGGCCTCCTTATCATCCAAGTCATCATCTAATGGTTTTCCTTTGCATATAATCCTAGTAAACTTACAAATCAGCTAGGGAGTTATTCGCATCCTTCATCTTATGAAGTAGAAGTGGTATTCATGCACTTGCAACATTAACCACTGATATAGTTGCTCATGTTTTCCAAAATAGGGAAACTCATAGAGTTGTAATAACCCGACCTTATCCATTTTAACCTTTACCTCATCATTGTAGATAGGAATTTCATCGTATGTCCTCTTGTCTATAGGGAAAACTAGTTCCAATGCCATCTCATTCTCTATGGTGCTCATTCAATGGTTGTATTCACTCACGACCATATTTCTAACATGTGATGCCCATTCCTTATGAAGTAATACATCATCTAGATATTGCTTCTTTGCATACCATTCTTCATTAAAAATAGTGGAGACAACTTGTTTCCCCTTTCCCTTTCCCTTCTTTGGTGAAACATTTTCTTCTTTCCTTGGTGTCATTTCTTTGTTGGGTCCTTAAATTTTTCTTCCTATCTTCTGATCCTTGCTTTGCTCAACTTTGTGGTATCACTCCTTTACAAAACTCCCTTCAATCCTGTGCCCTACCTATGGAACCCTAACATGGAAAAACCCCCTTTCCACAATATGACGTAATCACCCACGGGATTCTTCCACACAACCTTCTCCACTCACGACCATGTACTCTTTTTCCACTCCAATTTGCTGATCAAAATAGTTATGCGTGCAAATCTTCACAACCCTTTTTTACACAATTTTTTTTCAAGGATGCCTTAGTTCATGAGAGTTATTTGATAACAAAAATTCAAGGTAAGTAATAATGCACCCTGACCTTCTACTTATAGCTTTTTCTTTTCTCCACAATAAATTCCATGCCACCTACCAATGTACTTTTACATTAAAGGTAGATTTTCCTAATGCCAACCTTCAGCTCTTTTACCTGCGTCCCCAATCTTGTGCAAAAAATTCTACAAACTTCTAGTGTTTAAAGACCCTTACTGACCGAAGATCCTTACATGTGCACTTTCAGCAGCAAAGACACTTCTTTTATCCTTATCCTAATTTTTGACCTCACCTACCTCATGTTGTTCCTACGCTTCTCACCCTTGTATGTGGTTTTTTTGTAAATCCTTTCTAACACCAAACTTCTCATGTTCACCTTTTCTATGTGTGCTCTTCCAAACTACACACTTTTTATCCTTCAACCCGGGCCATCGAAACACAAATTCCAATACCAGCTTCCAGTACTTCTCACATCACTTCACCCCACACAAAAAATAGATGTGTGGTCCTCTGCACATAGAAAACTTTTGAAATAGTAAGTGGCTATAGACGCACAATGCGCACACATCAAATAAAAAGAAATGGAACAAGCAACGAGAAAGGGAAACACATATAAGGTAAATGCATTAAGGTAAATCCTAGGCTAAATGTCAATAATGATTTATTTACAAACAAAAAGAAGACTTATTTGTAATATGGCTTCAACCTACTCTCATTGAAATGGCCTAAATCAAGTATATAGGATATAATGTATGGGCCCATTCAATGGACTTTGAATTTCCCAGGATGGTGTAGAAACTTGGAATCATACAATAGAACCATCTACCTAACCTCAAACTATTTTTTCTTGATGTGTCTATCATGTCATGCCTTCTGCCTATATTTTTTTGCTTTCTGACTCAAGAGAGAAATATCCCACCTCTCATCTAACTATATTAACGTATCAATCCTTTCCTCAAGTGCTTGTTCATCATCTAACCCTTCTGCATGCGCTGTATGCAAGGAAGGTAACGTGAATTCAATAGGTAACACCACTTTTGAGCTAAACAACAATTGAAAAGGTGTGGCCTTGTTCAATATTTTATAAGTAGTCTGGTATGACCATAACACAACAAATAATTTATCATCCTAATCCTTTCTTCCCACATCAAAAATCTTGGTTAACATGCGATTCAGAATTTTGTTAAATGCCTTTGCAGTCCCATTAGCTTGTGGGTGATAAGGGGTAGTCTTTTGGTGGGCTACCATGAACTATGCCAACAAGATCCTAACTATCTCATTCAATAAATGAGTACCCTTATCACTTGTTAAACCTAGCTGTTATGTTTTCCCACAAGAACCTATATATTATTACTATTGTGCAATCGCTTGTAGGCGTCACTTTTTCCCACCTTGTAAGATAATCTATGCATGTAATGATATAGTGTGAACCTTTATTTTGTGTGGCTGGGGAAATATACCCTATGAAGTTAATTTCCCACTTCTCGAATGGTTCTGCACTGGTAATCGGTCTTAATTAAAATTCATATATTTTCCCTGGTTTAACAAGGTGCTAGAAGTAGTCACAAGCCTTGCAATACTCAATATAGTCCTTATAAATCATTTCCACAAAAAACCTTATAAAAGGATCTTGCACATGGTTGTATTCCCTGCAGAGTGTCCTCCTACAATTCCACCATGTGCTTCCTCCATGATTGCAAGTCGTTCATGTTCCAACACACACCGACATAAAACCTCATCGTGTCATAGCTTGTATAATTATCCACTAATTAACATATAGGGTGAGGTGTGTATCGCTAACTACTTCTTTTCAAAATTATACATTCCCTTTGGTGCCACACTCATCTTAAGAAACACATAAATATGTTCCAAGTCAGAGGGCACACGCTATAACCTAAACAATTACACATCTGGAATTATATCCTCAATGCTTTGTGCATCCTCCCCTAAGTCAATCCTTCATAAATGTTCTGGTCCCAAATTACTCTGACCTAATTTCACAATAACCATAAACTCAAACTCTTGAAACAACAGGACCCACTGACATATATACCATTTTAAAAAAAGATTTTTTACCAAGTAATTTAATGCCATGTGGTCTATGTAGAATATAAATGGTTTTTCCAATAGATACTTCTTGAAAATTTTCAGCGTGTAGATCATCGGAAATTCTTTAAGCTCATTAGTAGTATAGTTATGTTCTGCTGGGGTTAGATTTCTACTAGCAAAGCACAAAGGGTGGTCAACAATTCCCTCTCTAGGTTGTGATAATATTTCCCCAATCTCCATCCCTGAAGCATCAACATGTAGATGGAATGTCCTATCCCAAGAAGAAAAGTGTAATATGGGTGCAGTGATAAGCCTATTCTTCAGTGTATCAAACTCCATTTGTTTTGGCTCTCCCTAGTGAAATGCACTTTTGTGTTTTAGCAACATTTCCAATGGCATGGCTATCTTGGCATACCCCCTAATAAATTTCTGGTAATACCCCATATGCCCAAGGAATCCGCGCACAATGCTCTAGCTGGTAGGTTCCCTCAATCTCACAATAATGAAAACTTTGGTAGGATCCATGAGTAAGCCTTTGTTACATATGATATGCCCCAAAAGGGTTCCAAATGGAGTAGTAAAAACACATTTCTTAATGTTGAGGGATATCCTCAACTACCAACATCTTTCAAACATCAGCATCAGATTGTCATAATGATCCCTTACTAATTCATATACCATTCAATCATCAAGGTAGACTTGAAGAAACTTATGGATGAAGTCTTGAAATTCGTACACCATAATACGTGAAAACATAACAAGTGCATTCTTAAGTCCAAAAGACATGAACATGTAGGAAAAGATTCCCCATTTAGTGGAAAAAATTGTCTTTTCTTAGTCCTCCTTTGTAATTCTAACCTAATGATATCCAGAGAATCCATCAGTGAAAGAATAGATTTTACGCCTAGCTACTCCTTCTAGGATCTCCTTAGTGAAGGGGGTTGGAAAAGGGTCAATAAAAAATACCACATTCAAACCCCTATAATCCACACAAATCATTATCATCCCATCATTTTTAATGTTGATGACCATTGGACTTATCCATTTTGATTCCTCAATAACCTCAATGATGTCTGATGTGATCATCTTGTCAATCTCCTCCTAGACTTTGATGCATAGATTCCAATTCATTAGATATGGTCTCTTTTGAATTCAACGTGCACCTTAATTTAACTTTATATTCATTTCTCCCAAGGACTGGTGAACTCCTTTAAGCTCATGATACCCACATGGAAACAAATATTGAAATTCATATAACAGATCGATGATCTTTGAACCCTCCTTTTCTATCCAGTAATCTCCAATAATAGCCACCTTAGACTCTGCGTCTGAAACAATGTTAACCTTCTTGGTTTTAAGGGGTTAATTATAGGTGTGCACTTGTTCATCAGCACTATCCATAACTTTGTGTGTACCTATAGTATGGTTAACATAAAAAATTTCTACTTCTTCACCATCAATCACATAAACCAATTCCCCTTTCTCTTTTTCCATACATGCGCACTCAAGTTATATCTCCTTTGATTCTTCCTCATCAAAACACACTTCTAATCCAGGTTCACCCACTAATTCCAATGTTCTATCCTCCACCATGGCACTATCACCCATAATTAGGTGCTTAACCTGCAACGAATCATCTAACGAAGGCTTACTACTCTGATATTCGAAATATTGAAGGAGGTCATCCATTAAATCTTGCCAGTTTCCTTTCTGACTATGAATCTCTAAGTTAATGTACCATGTACACGCACATCCTTGTAAGGTGGAGTACAATTTATGCACCCATAAAGAAGGTAACAAATATTTTGCACCTTCCATCTTAGATTTATCACATGCTTGGATGTGAAATGAGGTGGGATCCTTCCCATGATAATATTGTATGATAGTAGGTGCATTGTTCCAGAAAAACCTAACACATAACACAATTATCACTTTGCACCACTCTATAAGGATATCAGGATGGGTCGCCCACCAACGTGTTGTGGTCCTGAGTAAGGTATAGCTAAGAATCCTTCTCCTTTCAACCTCACATTTCCATTGGGTCTCCATTTCTCATAGTAAAAATTAGGTTCATCTCCCTCATAATAACTTGGCAACTTCCTTCCTCCTCGGCACTTGACTGAGTGCGCCTTTGTTACTCTCATCAAAGATACTCTTAACTATTTTTCAAAAAACTCATATGTTATGTGCACCCAGTTATCACATGTAACACTAGTTGCATCACTTATAGATTGAGAATCTTATCATTGAATAGTGCCCTCTTTTGTTAGTTTCACAACTTCAGGGTCCTTGATAGTGTACACAAAAATTATGTCTAGGTCTTCTTCTTCTAAAGGCTCAATATAGGGTGTTGACTTCCCATCCATCAAAGGAATAATAAAACATTCCTCTTTGTTCTCAAAACTTATATACCCCTTATTGAAACCTAAGTTAACATTGTTATTATAACAACAGGGGCACCAAAGTAATGCTGAAAATTTGTTCGCCTTAGCAAACGCTAAGAATTCGAAGTCTCCAGAGAATTTCACCCCTTGGATAATGATAACAACATCTTTTAAAACACCAATGGGCATTTCCTTTGTATTATTAGACATATACAACACATTTGAATATGGTTGTAATGGGGGCCTTCCCATTTTATTCCAGGCATCTAGGGTGAGAACATTAATTTCCACATTCGTGTCAATCATAATATTGCTTAGGAGCCATCCATCAACAACTGCATTCAAGGTAATCTCCTTATCGTAGTCAAGGTTGTGGGGAGGAAGGTTAGAATGCAAAACCTTCCTCTCACACTCTACTCTAGCACTTGGTATCTTGTCCCTCAACCATTCTCCTAATAGAGGAATGATATTATCTTGGTGCAACATCTTACATACCTCTCTGAAATCATCTATATCTGAATGAGGGACCTCAACACTTTTCTTCTACTCCAACTTCCTAGATTTCTCCTTTAGACATTGAATTTCCCCTTGACGACTCCTAATTACGTCCATAGTATCTTGATAGACTTCCTTCTGATGGGAAGGGTCTAGATACTTCCCATACACCACCTCTTCTCTTATAATCAGTGGCCTATGCTTTGATATTTAACTGATACGTGCAACCTCATCTTGTTTCTTCACCAATATAGGTTCTAATTCTTACTTACGCGCAACCCTTGGCATCCATTGTGAGTATAATTTATTAATGCTTACCATCTTGATGCCCTTATCTTTTTGTTGTTGTTGGCTCATGTGTTCAAATAGCTTTGAGAAATCCTTATACTTGTGCTTCTTTCCACACCATGAGCACTATAACAGGTCAGGATATTCACGCTTGTAATACTTTGTGGACCCACAGTTATAACAAGTTCTACAAGGGAATTCATCTCTTCCACCTCCTTAATTTCCTTGACTTCTAAATCCTCCATGAAAGCCTCTTCCATGAGCTCCTCCATCTGTGCGTCATTCATAATGACAACCATCATCCTTGGAATTGGTTCTAATGCTTGTTTGGTGCACACCAATATCAATGGCATCATGTATGTGGTCAATTAATCTACAATCCCTGCTGTCATGAGTAGTAGAGGTGCAAATCTTATAATATCAAGACACATTCTTATAGATCGCACACTACATTAGCAGACACATTTTTGCATCATGATCTCTGTGGAAAATCCCACAGTCTTCCGTCATGGCACGTACTAATCTCCGAGGAAAACTATCCTTCATATTCCCCTCTAACTCACAATATGTGCACCATATGCCACTATGAGTCTCATGGGCTAAGTTCACAGATTCCTTCTCCAGCTGATTTTCCATTGTAAAAATTTGAGCTTTAAGAAAAGGAATAACACCATTATCCATGCTTCCCATAGCCTTGGCACACAGGGAAGCCTCCAATTCCTCACGTGGTTCTGTGAAATTATTATGAAAAATCACCATTGAGCATGTTGAGAAGGATGAATATCATAAGATAGTTTTGATAAGAGATTCTTAAAACACACGTCATACTCCTACACACTCTCTGTCATACCTTGTTTAATCTCCTTTAGCATTCTAATTATCTTTTGTTAAAAATCAAGAATATGAAATTTAGCTAAGAAGGCATTACGTAGCATGATATAATCTACTATTGTCTGGTGGGGTTCATACTTCTGGTACCAACTATGTGTGCACCCTTGCAATGTCATTACAAACTGACTTGCCTTCTGCTCAGGGGTAGTGATCCCCTTAACATGCCATAGTAACTCACACTTGTGTACATGCTCTGTAAAATCATCAATACCTTTGTAATCTATAATATGCAAATACATCTCAAAAAACACTTGTTGAGGTGTTTGAGGCCCTTGTCCACCTGATCCAGAACCTAGATTTACTCCAGTGTGGCCTCCACCACTAGATCCACTAGATCCACCAACACATGTCCCTCTTGACCCATCAGGTCCTCTAGATACACCAGATCCACTAGTTCATATTCCACCTGACCCACTATATCCACCTCTTATAGCTGGTAAAGGTTCTAAAGTGGTCGTGCCTTGTGTCCCCACTATCATGTTTAACTGTGTGCCAATAGTCTATGATATTGCACCACTACAATGTGTGTCTCGTGCCACTTCAAGATGTGATACCAAAGCTTTTTGTACCTTTACTTTGACCAAATTTCATTCCAGAAAATATGAATCCAAACACAGGGAATGATTTTGCAGCCATAGATGTGCCAAATGAAAAGTTATACCTCCTAGGTGTTGATCGGTTACTTCCACCAATACTAACTAGCTTAGTAATACTTATCTCTGGATTTGGAAAACTAAGTGCCAGGGGTTGATCACTAGGTGGATTTATATGCACACTGATGGCTCTCCTTTCTCCAAGTGATGAGCTCTCATCAGAAGCTAAAGGGATCTCTCTCTGGCTCTTTCTAATATGGGGTAGCATAGATTGCTCAGGATCCACATCCTACGCGTGAACCTCAATTCCTTCCTGTAAAATCTTCCTCTATAAATCCATTACTCTTGCAACTTCACATTGTCTATCTAACTCCCTTTCATGAGCTTCATTATACTTGAGCTATCTTTCTTCCCTCTCCTTTTCATCCGTAATATCTGTCATCTTCCTCCACTCTAGCTTCCTCGCCCAGCACTCAGAAGAAGATTATCCATCCATAGGGAATACTTCCAAACTCATTGTAATGATTAGGATATTCATAGCTAAAGGGATGACACACAATAACTATCCTCTTGGATCCCTCAACAACTCAAACTTAGTAATCTCTAGACATGAATATGTAGAAATTACGTACTCCAAGGTGTAACGCGTCAACACTTTACTCCACCAATGATCAACAACATGCATCCAAGTCAGATTAGCATCATACAGCCTCTAATACTCATCTTGGGTCCGTACGCAAGGTATATAGTACCATCTTGATCTATATTCATATGTCGAGATCCATTCATACAATTCCATTAGAAAACAACAAAACAAGGTCTCACACAACTCATGATAAAAATGCTCTTATATCCATTTATGTACATCAAACTCAGGTCCAGTACTAAATATTTAAGAGAAATCATACTCATGCATTTTAGCCATATTTCAACACTTTCCAAGGTCAAGTGCTTTGTCATCATGTACCATTCTCACAACAGCTTCAAAGAGAGGTCCTGACAACATAACCAAGATAAAGTCATTTATTTTATGCTGATCACTTCTTTCTAACCCCAAGTGCACCGTCCTATCACCTAGCAGGCACTAGGTGCTCACTCGAGGTAGGAGCGGGTGTCAAACCCCTCTTTTGTGTGATGTTTGTGAGAATTTTTTATCATTAATGGAGGATTAGTTGCAGAAATAGAAGTACATTCACTTATTAAAAAAGGTAGAAGATGCAACTAACAGATCCACACATTAATGCATCATAGAAGCTAATGAAATTATAAGAGGTAAAATAAACTAGATCTGAGCTATAACATGCTAAATATCTATTATTGATCATCTCTGGTAGTTACATTAGAGTCAAAATGGGTCATCTCAGACCATATACAGTAAGTGATAGAGGTCCATCCTATACAACAGGGTCTGAACGGAGCTCCTAGCTATGCCCTTCTTACTATAACCTATTTACAAAACCTAACATCAATGCCAATACTTAATGAAATTCTATATAGCTCTCTAGTACCATGAATCTTAAACTCTAGTGCATCCTAACATTTCTACAGAAGTTCGTTGCACAACCTTCACACATCAATCTACCTCTCTCTATGTCTGTGTCCCCGTATATCTTTTCTTCTAGCCTGAGCATCTCTTTTTATAGGATCAACACCCACCACCATCCCTTCTCTCTTGATAAGATCGCATGCCAAGTGTCGATGTGGTCCTCCATCGGTAAATTCTTATTGCTTTGCAAACCCTCCACTCTCTGTAATGATGTCTTTAGGAATATTCCTTGTGTGGAATATCCTTTTCTTAGCCTTTAAGGCTCCAGGTTGGCACCTTATCCACCTACCATGCCTAGCTGGGTCCTCACGCTTTTCCTCAAGTGACTCCATGATGTCTGTTATAGCTAAGTCTTTTAAACCCTTGTTATACCTCCCGTGCATGCCCTGGTTTCACTAAACCCCTTTGTCCTACACGCTTTCCCCTGACTGCCCTTCTTCTCAATAGTTCTGTGTGTATTTTCTTGGTACTTAACCAATATTTTAGGGTCCAGCACACCTATTATGCAGGCACCCTTTGAATGACTGGAGATATAGGTATATGTACTGCAAATATCTATACCTAAGGTACCTAGTGAATAAATGGCTACTGTACTAGTACCTATGGAACCTGTTGTACCTTTGTTCCCTAGCCATGTTCCTGTTCATTTTCTTGGTTTCCTTAACCTCTTACTGGCCTAATTTTTCCCCACCTCATAGTTATTGTCCTCTAACCCCTGTTATTGTTGTTATAACACCTCCTACTATTAATTCCTGTGGAATGGTGATCCACCTCGGCAACACTGTCATGAACCAAACTAGGTAATTAACAGTGGTCCATATATTGACTATCTACATGTGCACATCCCATTCCTTTTAGATAACACTGTAGAATCTCTACAATACTATCTGTGGTCGTACTTGGGGTCAAAAATTATAAGTCTCTCACACTACATGAATATACCATCTCTCATCCCCTAGAATCCCATAAATGACACCAAGCTGACATTGTACCTTATCACTTCTTTACCACTCCAGGATGTGGCTAGGAATATCTATAATTTAGTGGTCAATATCTACAATGCCAATCTATTCTGCATATGTGCAGCACTTGTATAATCTGTATGGTCTCCAAGTAACCATATTTAGTTGCAGGTCATCGAATGCTCACCTATAGAAAGTGGTGTTTGCTAAGTGACCTCTGACTACGACACCCAATGTTTCCTAGCCTTGATATGAGGGATCATCTAGCTCTCTATCTCATATGACACCTAAGGTACATCCACATGCAATGTGATCCTAGTCCCATATGTGAAGCAGGGCCATGGGACTCAATCTCATCATCTTCCTATACACAATAAAATGTAGGTCTCTGTATAGGTGAGACAATATACACTAACCCCAGGAAAAGACCTATCCATTCATCAAATGGGGCACTACTCCTATCAATCCAAGATGGAAGTGGTTCGTAGTCTTATCGAGAATAAATTAGCCACTGATAAGAGCTATAAGATACACATGAAGACATGTTATCCTCCTACTCTCAAAACATATGTATAAGTGAAGTGTCATCCCCTCTCGGGATATGTCCTCTCAGAGGAATAGGTCCCAGGCGTGTCCCTAAATTTGATAAGTATCATTGTCATATACCAATAAGATGCCCTATGTCAAAACCCATAGGATCTGATATATGTCCTCTAATGTAACAATCATCTCTCGCGTCGAGTGAAGGTCATCCAATCTAATGCTATGAGTAGGGTGTGATCTAGTCTAATATGCGGTAACTATGCGATGTAAGTCAATCTAGTTACCTTGAGTACTATTACTAATCCCTTTTACTCACGTTGAGTGAAGGTCATCTCAAAGGCCTGCAGTTGTCCATGACACTCTCGTATGTCCAAAGTCCATACTATATTTTGAAAATCACCCAAAACACTAGAAATTAACATCATTTATTTAATTTTAATCTTCTAATCACTTCTAAAATATTCAAATTTATTCTAAATTCTCCTAATAGTTTGGGAACTACACCATTGCACTTCTTTTTATGCTAGCGGACACTATTTTTTTGCTAGCATACATCTCGTCATGCTAACGTGCATCATGTCAGGCTAGCACATTTCACGCTAGCCCATGAAATTCACAGTAGCACTTGGCATTTATAATAGCACACCAGGCTTATGCTCATGTCCTTATTTTAATGCTAGTATGTGATGTTCATACTAACACACTTTTGGGTAATGCTAGCGTGCACTAGTGTGAAAATTTAACTTTCTACTAACTAAAAAATGTAATAAATGTGAATAAAACTCAAAATTTTGCCTTACTTACCATGAAACCATCCTCTGGAGCCCACCCATACTCTCAAACATGATCCATGTGGTGTTTCTAGTATGTTACACAATCCATCTCTCTTAAAAGTCAAAGTAAAAATCTCTCATAAGGGGTGACAGTTATAATAGTTCAAATGGGTCGCAATGGATTTTACCCCCTACTATTTATACCCTCCTAGCCATAATTCTTCATTTTTATTGCCTCATAGGCATAGGATTACTAACCTTGTCCTTTATTTTTCCTCCTACCATGTACCAACATTCCATCGCGATGATTTATTTTTCTCATTCATCATTTTTGTCGTCGTTTTTGTCTGGCTAGGGCATGTTCTTGCTTCTCGGTGAACTATTTTTCTCCCTGGGACATATTCTTGCTTCCCAGTGACCTATTCAGTGTATAACACACACTATCATTCTTTTATATGAAATTCTTCCTAAAATTTCAAAGAATCCAAAAAATTGGTAAATTTCAAAAAATCTAAAAATTTGTAAAATTTCAAAAATCCTAAACATTGGTAAAATTTCTCAAATCCAAAAAATTGGTTAAATTTACAAAAATAATTCAAAAAATTGGTAAACAAGGCATTATAACATCTGAATCATTCATAGGACCCAACATCCTCAAACATAAAAAATTATCCTATAAAATATCTTCCTTCGGTTCTCTCATGTTCTTGCACACGACTTACAGATCATTTTGATCTTTCCTCATTAACAAAACATGTTTTCTTTCTATGTGGGCATTCCCTTACACATATTGTTGCTTGGGGAAGTTTCATAGTTTGTGATTTATTTTTGATGGGACTTATATTTCCTCCATTTATTTAGCTTGCATGTATCCTTTCTTGGGATGCCATTTTAACCCTTTTCGTATAACTTGAACATGTGGGAATTGAAGCTAGATAAAATAATGATTGGTGTAACTCTCTTAAAAAAAAATTTAAGGATGTTTGTTTGTGCTTGTTTATTTTTTAGTCTACTTGTTTAATTTCTCGTACTGCTTTACTTTATGTATTTTTCTTTGATTCAGTCCTTTAGAAATGAACAAAAATCAGTATTATGGCTTTTCATTTCATTTTACACTTTTTTTGTATGCTTATATAAAATAAAAATTATCTCCTAAGCTATATGGTTTGTTGGTTATGTTGAAATATTCTAATGCTCCATGTATGTGGTTATTTCTAATATACCTCACTTTCTACCAATCATTTTCCAAAAATTTATCGATTATAACAATGGCCAACCATGCTCAGTTTAAATCCCTTCCCTTTATATTAACATTTTCTTCCACAACACATGGGGTAATAGGGATTATATTTATCCCCCCTTATTTATTACATCCCTTGAAACACAATACTTCTTTTCTAATCAGTCAAATTGAACAATGGCCAATTGAGCCACATTCGACTCACTTGCTACAATATGGTTCTATTGTGATCTTTCCTTCTTCTTTTTGAGCATCAATCGACCTCTTCTATCACCCGATCATCACTCAAGGGGGCATCATTCATTTTACTAATTTTTCTTCTACTCCTTAAAAATTTAATTGTATGTAATTTTCTATTATCTTTGAAATATCATCGCTTGCACTACACCACACCAAATAGGGGAAAATGTAGACACCTAAATCTGACTACGTAGATTTACTACTAAAATTATATTGTTTATCATCTTTCCCATAATTTCATTATAATTAGTGATTTATCACTAATTATCTAACATTCCGCTTCATTTTTGTCAATTAACAACACTTCATTAATTAACCAACCTTTTCCTTCATTTTGTATGATAATTAACAACACTTCGTTAATTATAATCCTCTTTTAATTAAGTAATTAACCATTATTAATTAATTAAATCCATTTTAATCCTATATTTAATTAATAACCCTTATTATTGGTTAAATCCCCTTCTAAACCCTTCAAATTCTATCAATTTCCTCCTAAATCGCCTCTAACTGGATTCTTAATCTTCTCTTGGCCTATTAATAAATCCTAGTTAATTAATTAAATCCTCTCCAACTCCCAAGATTTTCTAATCACTAATTAATTCCTTCTAATCATGCTTATTCATTTCTAATTCTACTTTATCTATGTCCCACATTCTCTAGGTTTCTAGTTTCTCCCAATTTGGAAAGCTATATAAATAACCTAGTACCTCCTTTCTAATCTTGCACAAATGTTTCACCATTACACTATATGCACATGATAAGAGCATTTCTACCTTCAAAATATTATTGATCTAGCACCCATTCTATCCTTTACTTGCGAAGAGTAGTAAAATAAGAACCATACATGGCAATCAGACCCTATTGGTGTGATACTTTTCTCTTCATGGAGATAACCTTCCTTTGATCACTCGTAATCAAGTTTGGTTCAACAAAAGGAATAACTACAATCACAAATCACATCCAAATATCAAAGGGATGGCTTAAAAGTTAATGTTTTAATGTTGGATGTATTTATATTAGCTTTCTCTTTCTAGCTTTATCAT
Source organism: Taxus chinensis (assembly GCA_019776745.2). NCBI lineage: Eukaryota > Viridiplantae > Streptophyta > Pinopsida > Cupressales > Taxaceae > Taxus > Taxus chinensis. The sequence goes on along the minus strand of CM034150.1, from coordinate 330,256,053 downwards.
GGTATTTTTGATAGATTAGTTTAGCTATGGAGGCTACTTGGTGTTAGTTTTCATTTAGTAACTTAGTTTGATTTATTCACTTACATACATAATTATTTTTGATTTGACTGCTTCCTATAATTTATACACCACCATAGATGGTGTGATCATGTCTTGATCAAGTTCAATCCAATACGAATAGAATAATAAAAAGTGTATCCTGATTGTTGGAGGACTGTGCATGTACTATGCCAACTGCTCTGTGAACCATTGATAACCATGTTGATTGGAGAAAAAGTGTGTATATTCCCCCTGGTCATGGGCACCTAGGAAGGGAGAGAAGTACCTACGCACCCATGTTTGTATCTAGGAGTTAGTGTCTATGCTGAAGTAAGGACCTAAGTCATATTCTGAGTCATGTTTGTAGCTGAATACTTTTTTATTGTTGTGCTGAAATGTATTGTACTACAAAAATGTACTACTGAATGGGGTGAATGATTCACCTAATTGATTCCCCCCTTATTTGGGTTTCACGTGATGTTGTTAGGAGGATGTGTTCTAAAATAGGACTCGATGTTGAACTGATACCGGTATGTAGAAGGGAATTTGCTTGGTAGAAACCAAGGTACATGCAAGAAATGGCTAGAAAACAAGTGTTGGTGCAAGCAAGCTAAGCATGTATATAGAAGACAAAGTGTAAGTTAGCAAACAAAAATACAATGTAGACCACAAAATGTGGGTTGCAAACATGGGACATCACTCACAATGTCACAAGAAAATTAAGGCCAAAGTAGCCAAATGCATAGAAGTAATGAACAAACAAGACATAAGGAAAATCCTGTAAACAATGGCATACAATGGAAAACAATGTCAAGCAGTATGAAGAAAATCATCAAAAAACCATGGAGGCAAATAGTTCTTGCAAAGAAAATTTTGCACATGAAGAACTCATTAGCATGCTAGAAAGATAATTTTTTTGTTAAAAGTATGTGTGATCCAATATAGTAGTATGGTGGTAAAAATAGGAATTAGTATAGAATAAAACAATAACACTTGTGATGTGTACAAAAGTGTATGCCCCCAGAACCCTATTGCGGGACTAGTAAGAGGTACATTTCCAATCATCCATGCTATGTGTAAATATTTATGAATGGTCTATGATCAAAACTAGAAGGAAAGTGAATGCACATGTGTTATGGAAAATATAATGACATATAATGTATCTTTGTAATATAGTAATCAAAGTGTAACATGCGAGTATAAACACGTAAGAAGAATGTGAAACCAAGATATGAAACATATTTTATATGAAGTGGAATGGGATGGTATGTAATATAAGTGTGATAGGATCCATGTGCCCCCCGAGTGTGTATGTATGAGTGAGATGAGGTTTATTTATAAATTAACCCTTAACATTCATGTAAGAACCTTGAGAACATGAGTGCGTTGTCGAGAAATGAGATGGTTACACAAATATCACCTACCAAAGATGGAGAGACTAGAAAAGAATGATGGAAGCATGTGAAATAGTATTAGCATGAGCGTAAGAACCAAAATGAATTTCCTGTGAGGTACTAGAAATGAATAGAGATGCAATAGAAGGAAGTGTAGATGTTGATGGATTAGGTATCCAATGAGAAGAACTAGCATCATTCAATGAATGAGATGATGTAGTATTGGAATAACTAGGTGGAGGAAGAAAATGAAGAATGAGCTTATGTGGTGGATGAATAGTGACCTTAGAAGTAGGTGATGGAGACAAGTTATCTAAAGTGGAAGAAATCTTATGTGGAATAGGAGAAAAATACCGCTCATGAGAGTGAGAGCCAAAGGAAATGACACCTTGGTCTTCGAGTTGTTGTAATTTATCATGTAAATAAAAAAAGTCATTATCTTGATGGCCATTAACGTGGTGAAAGTTACAATATTTTTGTTCGATATGGTGATGCAAGTGATGAGGAGGATGGTGTTGATTAGATGGAAAATTAAGCACTTATCTAGAAAATTATGCAACACATCATGACGCTTGTTAGCATGTGAAAATTACAATGGATCGCGAGTGGAAGATGAAGGCATCTTTAGTGGAGACCTACGCATTAGAGGATAAGGAGGATGATAACGCGGTGGACAATATGGAACATTATTTTGAGGTGGAGGGGATGGATTCCTAGGAGGACACTCAACAGATGGAGGAGGAGAAGAAGCCATAGATGATGAAGAAGTAGAATCCATAGAAGGATGATCTATAACACGTGTAGTAGTCAGATCTTGTTCTAGATCAATATCTCTATAGCATAAAATCATTTATGATTCACATGCATCATATTGTAATTATTATTTAAATGCAGGAATCAAGCCTCGACAAAAGATAAAGTACTTTTATAAATAAACATAATGGAATAATAATTAATGCATACAAGAATTAAATAGTAAAATACAATCTAATATAGGCTTATTATTTCCTTGATATAAACTAGGAAAATGATCATGAGTAATAATAGGACCATTGTTAATCATGAATCTCCTAAGGAAATAATCTTCCATATCATAATATGTACTAATTGACCCAAAAGGAAAATGTGTGTACCATTCGAGAGCCTCAATGACAAGATGGTGATGAGAATATTTGAGTAATAGTAGATCATTGGAATAAGAAGCCATGGCGAGATGATATTTTTTGAGATGTAAATAAGGTTTCTTAGTACCATCAAAATAAGAGAATGTAGGTAGGAAAAAATCTTTAGGAAAAAATGAAATATAAATTTTCTTAGGAATAGGATTTCCATAAATAGAGTTATTATCAATAGAAGCATAATAGGATTTTCTTTCTAGAGTGAGAGATTGCACATAAGATTTCAATTGGCCAGCAACATGCATGAGTGATAAGATATCATGTGATGATTTGGTAGACGAAATAAGAGGCAAATTGAGTGGTTGAACCTTGCCATTATGAGTGATCATTGGAACATGAGAAGGAATAGTTGATGTGGAAGGAAACAAAGAACATGGAGATTCTATAGGAATGTGAAATGGAACTTTCAATGATACTATGAAAAATAAAATAAATAAGAGTTGAAGAACATGGAGGCTCAACTGAAACACTAGATGTGGACTCAGGAGTAAAAATAAGAGGTGGACTAATGACACAATTATAATCATCATGTATGACATTGGAAGAAATCTAATAAGTAGAATAAATAAGAGTGGAAAAATTAACATTTAGTAGTTTGGGTAGAAATAACATATTTATAGCATGTTCATTATCAAAGATATAATCTAGGTCACTATCAATCAAGTTTTCACAAAAAAATATTTTTTCTAGACTATCATTAGCATATAAATAAGTATTAGGAGATCTAACATGATATATATCATTACAATCACTACAAACATTTTCAAAAGTATGAAATAAAACATTATATTCATCTTAATGATGAGTGGAAACAACATCATGTACATGTTCATTTACATATTTAGAAATATAATTATTTTTATCTATAGGAGTAAACATATCACCAAGAATAGAATATATGATAAAATTAACATGCACGTCAATAGAAGTAGAACAATCCATAGCATCGTGTAATCCTATAGAAGAATAAGGAAAGCATAGAGTGAAATTGTGTTCAAGTGTATCTATGCAAAGGCCATATCCATCAGTGGTAGTGGTAGTAATGTGAGCTTGATGAGAAAGGAGTAAAAGTTGAATATCATCACTAAATGGAGTATGTCGATACAACGTATTAAGCTTAGCCTTAACCTCGTCATCAATGATAGGGTTCACACTTTCATGTTGCATGAATTTTATAGGAGAAGAGGATTCTATTTTTAGACATGGGGATCCTGGGGCAATGAGTTCAACTATAGAAGGGTTCATCAAATCATTAAAAAAATTAACTAGTATGTTAAACCCTAAACATGTATTTAAGAGCCATAGTGATAGATAAATTAGTAAAGTGCATAAGATGACACAAGAAATAAGTAAGATAATTTCAAAACCATAAGTGCAAGAAGTAGGAAGGAAGACTTAGATGATTCACAATATTCTTGGAAGTGTGTGAAGCTCAAAAACTGTTGAAACTGGAACTTATAATGTCATAGAAAAACCTTTAAATATGCAAAAGTGTAGAATAATGTTTGATGTAGCCTAGAATTCACTGGTAAAAGCTTAGGTGCATTGGCACATCATTCAGCCTAGACTGAATGCTCACTCGAAGCACATAAAGGTACCAGGCCCCTCTTTAGGGTTGTTGTAGGATGTTAGCATGATGAAGACTTAAGCATTCAAATCCATAACTAATACATCATTCTATAGTGCATGTTCAGATCTAGATCTAGAGAATAACAGACTTAAAAGATAACCATGATGAAATAAAGCATGCAAGAACCAATTATACTCAGGATTTGACACTCTGATTCAGCCAACACATTCCATTTCATTAAACATGATAAATACACAAAATCATATTACAATAGATAATACCATAGTCTATGTGTGCATCAGATTTGGCAGCATAACCTCACAATAACTCAGTTCTCACATGCCCCCCTATGCTACATAGTTCATTACATATTAATAAGGGTGGGGACTTGCCTTTCACCACTTATCTAATCTCAATATAGCCTGCATGCTATTATTAACCACGCCCCATTACAAAAATATCCACACATGTAAGTGCGCTAACAATAGACTTCTCCTAGTTAAATGTCAATAGTAAATCTATTCTCATCTTGTATCCATGCAAAGCGCTTCGTAGCCGATCCTCCAAAAATAGACAATGCATATCGCATAATTTTTTAACTAGTTTGTGTGTTCGGCACACTATCTCCAAAAATAGCTCATACTCGTGCAAATGGATAAGTCTCAAATCTGTCTCTCTTCTTCATGTGTGATCCTTTCCAATCCTTCCATGCTTCTGAATGCACTATGCTCTTCTACGCAAACCTTATGTATGTCCTTCACTAAATGCTAGATGTTTTCTGACCAACATTACCCCACACTAGTTGCATTTCCACCCTAGCAATGGTTATGTCCAAAATGAATCAAAGAATATGAATAGAAGAATAAAAGAATGTTTTTTACCCTACAGCATCTTATGCTTTAACCTGAATAATAAATTATGGATATTCCTCTTTTATTTCTGCCTCTAATGTCTGCCAATCATTGAGCATGGCTTCCTTTTCTGGGATATCCACTGTAATTGACTCTAACTCGTCTTTTGCAATATCTCCTTTCTCATTCTGCAATACCAACACAATGTTGGACATTGGAGTCATTCTTCCTTCTAATAAGTCCATATTTTGCACGATGATTTTCCAAAGCTCATCCAACCTTTCCTTGTGTGGTTCTTGTGTTGTTGTAAGGGCCTCATGCTTCTGATTAACAAGTGCTAATCATTATGCACAGCCCAAGGTCTCATCTTTCATGGCCTTTAGGACTTCATTGTCTTCCAAAAAGATCTTGGTTCTTATAATGACTTCTGGGGTTGTACAGATTTTCAGTGCTTGATCCACTTTCTTCCACTCCTCCTACAAGCTCTGAAGAAACCCCTCATATGATGCAATATTTCTCATCACCGAAGCCTTTTCTCACTATGTTTCATGCTCAGGATTCTTTGGTTTTGGCATGTGCAGAGGTTCATATTCAAGCACTAAGTCAACGAAGGTACTTACATAATGCATTGTTAAAGGGAACACTTTGTACCTTAGGCTCTAAGTGCAGATTTTCTTTCATCATATTGTCCCCAACTTCCTTTTCCATGCTAATGAAAAAAATGTTCTTCTTCTGTACCAAGTATTTCTCTTGCTTTAGGCGTGCTATTCCTACATCTGTAGTTTTGAGTTCTTCTCTTAGCGCCCTAATTGTTGCATCCTTATCCATATTTCACCGTGCCACCTCTGTCGAGACCATTACCAAAGCATTGCTCACTTATTCATCTGACATAACAATAGGCTTTACCAGTTATGTGTCTGGCCTGAGATGCCTTCTTCAACCTCCTTGATACACATGACTCTTCACACACATCAAAATTTGGTTCATCCATGTGCGTGTGCATCGACCATGATAGTTGCTTCCTTGTGCACATGGTTGCCATATCTTCATCCATCAGATCCTAGCCATACAATTCCTTTTGTGTCACTGTGCTATGAAAATAGGCACAAAAAATTTTACCCATGTCCTCAACATAGCCCATGACCAGTGCAACATATTCTCCACTTGTTCTTTTTGACCTTGGTCCCTTAGGAGCTTGGGCTTCAAGATTTGGAGCTTGTTCTGTCGTACCCTGAGCAGTCTTGGTTAGTGTCTCATCTACCTCCTTTTCTCCCTCTTCTCCATCCTTAATTTCTTCATCCTTTGGTTCTTCCACATTCTCTGGAGGTATAGGGGAATTAGGCACACTTTCCTCATACTCTTCCACCTCCTCGTTCAGCTTCAACTTCCTTCTTCTTTTCTTAGTTTTATCCTTCTGCGGAGAGAGTCAAGGTGATATACGCACTGATTTTGGACTAGCACCCTGGGTCCTTGTTCTCCTGAATACTTATCCACATCAAGCATGATTTCCCAAGGTCAAAAGAACATATCCTAGAAAGGAAAATCACATGCCAACACTTGAGATGCAAAGGAGGAAAATAACAACTATCAAGGGTGTTACATGCTTCCCTCCTAAAAGGAATCATCATCCCGATGATTATTTCTTCTAAAATTTTACATCAAGGATAGTCAAATCCTTCACTTTTCTTATTCAAAGTCAAATATTTCAAAACCTTATAGTTCCAGAAATCATCATTAAATAATTGTTTGTTTAAATTAAATAATTATCTACCCAAAACTGGCTTACTTAATGTCATATAAAGATAAAATCATAAATCTTTATCAGTCAACAGATTAAATTCTGTTCAAATAGATATGGAAAAGTATTTTTTTATATCCTCTAGATTTTCCCAAGTTACACTTTCCTCATTAAACCAGTCCCACTAGACCTTACATTGACTTATTTCTCTATTTCTTACATGCAACTGCAGAGTTTCTAGCACTTGAATGGGTTTAACCATAATTATTCCTAGGTCCTAGACCTGTAAGGAATTCCAATTTAACACATGTGATAAATCTGAAACGTATTTCTTAAGCAAAGAAATATGAAAAACATCATGTATTTGTGACAAAGTACGTGGTAATGCTAAACGATAAGCTACAGGGTTGATTACTTCAACTATTTCAAAAGGTCCCACATATCGAGCTAATAACTTGGTAGCCTTGCCAAAAGTTATAGAACTCTTTTTCGGTTTAACCAGAAGAAAAACCTTCTCTCCAAGTTCAAATTTCCTGTCAACCCACTTTAAGTTAGCATAACTCTTTTGCCTATCTACAACTTCTTTCAAGCATTCACGAATCATTTTAACTTGTTGTTCCATTTTTGTAAGGATTTCAGGTCCAATTACCTCTTTATCCTCAATGATATCCCAGCTAATAGGGGTTCTGCATTTCCTTTCGTAAAGCACCTCAAAAGGTGCCATATTAAGAGAAGCATGATATGTATTATTGTATGCAAATTCAACTAATGGAAGGTACTCCTCCCACTTGTACTAATGATCCATACAGTATATCCATAACATATCCTCCAAAACTTGATTTACTCTTTCAATCTGTCCATCTGTTTCTGGATGATATGTAGAAATGAAATTCAATTTAGTTCCAAGAGCTTCATTAATCATTTGTAAAAACGTTGACATCATTCTAGGGTCTCAATCGGATATGATTAATTCAGGTACTCCATGTAATCTGAAAATTTTGTGTACAAATCTTTTAGCCAAAATAGGAGAATCATCCTTTAAATTTCTAGAAATAAAATGAGCTACTTTCATTATTTTGTCAACTACTACCAAAATAACATCATTTTTAATTCTTGACATAGGCAATCCTTGTACAAAATCCATGCTTATTACCTGCCATTTGTACTTCGGTATGCTATGAGGATACAATAAACCAGCTGGGTGCATATGTTTCACTTTTACACGTTGACATTCAAGACAATGAGTCACAAAATCAATAACATATTTTTTCATTCCTTTCCAGAAATATTGTTGTTTTATATCAGCAAACATTTTTGTAATGCTAGGGTGTCCAGAAAAAGGTGAATTGTGAAACTTTGCCAACAATTTATTTCTCAATTTTTTAGGAAAAGATATGTATACTATGTTTTCATATCGTAAGATTCCTTCATTATCAAAGTGAAAACCTTTATATCTTTCATCCTTTGGGTATGCAGCAAGTGCTATTTTTACTTGTTGAAATTAAGAGTCAGATTCCATAACACTTTTTACTTCATCCTTAAACTGATTTCTTAGTGTTATAAGAGCAGAAATGTTCTTCCTATGACTTAGAGCATCAGCCACTCTATTCTCTTTTCCTTTAACATAACTTATGTCAAAATTATATTGAGACAAAAACTCTAACCACCTTTTTTGTCTTGCATTCAAATTTGCCTAAGTGAAAATGTACTTCAGCCCAAGATGATCAGTTTTTAGCTCAAATTATTTACCCAACAGATAATGCCTCCAAACTTGAAGTGCATGAACTATGGCAGCAATCTCTAAATCATGTGGAGCATAATTCAACTCATGTAACTTAAGTTTTCTACTTTCATAAGCTATGACATGATCATTTTGTAAAAAAATACCTCCAAGACCTTCCCTTGATGCATCCATTACAACAATAAAGTCTCCATTAGGATCAGATACAACTAAGATTGGTGCTGAAGTCAACTGACTTTTCAAAAATTTAAAAGTAGATTCACATTCATCATTCCAAACAAATTTCTTATCCTTTTTCTACAATGAAGTTATTGGTGCAGCCACCTTAGAAAAATCCTTAACAAATTTTCTATAATAATCTACAAGGCCCATGAAGCTTATAACTTCATGTACATTCTTTGGTGTAGGCCACTCAGTTATAGCTACAATTTTGGAAGGATATAAAGCAATCCCATCTTTACTTATAACATGACCCAAATAGTGAACTTCGGTGTCATAGAAAGAACATTTGGTCAACTTACGATACAACCGTCTCTTTCTCATAATTTCCAAAACTATTTTCAAGTGTTCATGATGCTCCTCAATACTTTTTAAATATATGAGAATGTCGTCCAAGAATACAAGCACAAACTTGTCCAAGTATTCTTGAAATATATTATTCATTAAGTTCATAAAAGTTACAGGTGCATTCATTAATCCAAAGGGTAAAACTGTGAATTCATAATGCCCATACCTTGTCCTAAAATCCATTTTATGAATGTCCTCATCCTTAATTTGTAATTTATGATATCCAAATCGAAGATCTATCTTAGAATATACCGATGCTCCATGCATCTGATCAAATAAATAATTAATTCTAGGAAGTTGGTATCTATTCTTGATTGTTGCTTTGTTTAACATCCTGTAATCAATGCACAATCTAAGTGTTCCATTTTTCTTTTTCACAAAGATCACTGGTGCTCCTCAAGGTGAAACACTTGAGTCTAATCAAAACCTTAGACAAAATTTCTTGCAACTAAGCCTTAAGCTCTACTAACTCTGTGGTATTCATTCGATAAGGTGCTTTAGAAATAGGTTCAGTACCTAGTTTGATTTCAATCGTGAAGTCAAACTCCCTTTTGGGTGGTAACCCCGGTAATTCTTCTAGATACACGTCATTGTAGTTCCGTAATAGTGGATAACGTTCCATGAAATCGTTGTTTTCTTCGGTAGATTCTGAAATTTTTACTGCATATAAGGTACAACCCTTTTTTTTTTCCTTTTTAAGTTGCATAGCTAACAATTTCCTAACCAAAATTTCTCGTTTTACACCTTGAATCTCTGTTATTTTCTGCATATCATTTAAACAACTAATATGCTTTTCAAAATAGTGTACCTTTACTTTATGCTCTGCTAACCAATTTACACCTATGACTATATCATAAGATCCCAAAGGTGCTACATAGAGATCAACTTATGTGGAAAAGCTAGGTAAGTCAAGGACTGCCCCAAAAAGACACATACTAACTATATGAACAAAATTATTACCATAATGTATAGTCCATGATTTATCTATTTTTCCATCTTTTCTTTTAATTTTTGAAGCAAGTTTACTAGAAATAAAACATTCAATAGCTCCCGTATTAAAAATAATAGTTAAAGGTATGATAAATAACTTACCAGGAACTTCTATAGGTGTAACTTACTTTTCAGCTTGCTTGTCAGCTACTGCAACATGTATCTTGTGCTGCTAATTACAATCATCTTTCTTCAAAGGACATTGATTCATGTAATGATCTTTGCCACAGTTATAATAGCCTCCTACCGGTCCCTTTTTAGGGTCAGAATTATTTTCAGCCTTAAAGTTATCATTTTGACATCCATAAGACTTTCGTCCATTATTATTATTCTTGGCAAAATTGTTCTGTGTATTTCCAGCAGACTTATTCATTATTTTTTTCTTATTATTATCAGTTGGAAATTTAATTTTGTTACCAAAATTTTTCCATGGTCCTTTATTAGGTGCAAGAGAAGCTGAAGAAGAGTTTGGAACTTTCTTCCATACTTCCTCCTTATGAGCAGAAATAGCCTTTAATTTATGTTCTTACCTTATGGATTTTTCAACAACCCCTTCCATAGTGGTTGGGCTGTGACAATCAACCTCTCACCCAATAATGGGATTCAATCCCATGATGGATTTCTATATCCTAAACTTCTCATCAGTTTGATACTGAGGTACATACTTGAGTAGTTTCGTAAACTGTTCCCAATACTCAGTTATAGTTAACTTCCCTTGAGCCAAGTTCTGAAATTCAGTCATTTTATGATCATAATAAAGTTGTGGTAGCCATCATTACCTAAAATAACTTTTAAATTGATCCCAAGTGATGTTAGTTTCATCAATGTTTAGCTCAGGCTTACGGCTGTCCCACCATGAAGATGCTTCATGGGAAAGCTAATATACTCCCCAAATAGCTTTGGTTTCCTCCGAGAAGTTTCTTATTGAATAGTACTTCTCCATCTCACTGAGCCAATTCTCAGCTCCATCACCTAATGTGGTGCCATCAAACTTAGGTGGACTTATCCTTTTTATATCATTGGTGAGTTCAGCTACCAACCTAGCCTTTTTGTTTTCTGGCTGGACAAGTACATTAGTACTGTTATTATCAACACCCATATTGGGGTTGTCCTCAAGAGGTGGCTGATTGTTATTACCTGCTTCTTCTTCCTCATTACCCATCACTTGTTGTTCGAGTATAGTCAAACGATCTCTTTTGTCCAACAGGGTAGTAAGGATTTCATCAATTTTTTGGGTTGTTGCTACTCCTTCATCAGGTGGAGCATTATTTGCAATGTTTCCTCTTTCTCTAACCATTTTCTGTTACAATAAAATTCAAGTTTTTATCAGATTATGGACACAATAGGTCCAAGAGATGCAACCTTCATCTTTGATACCAAGATGTAACATTCCCATTTTAAGAATTTAGAAACAAGGGAAAAAAATTAGTAACATTCTCTGTTCTAAATACATAATTTAGAACACACATTCCATAACATTCATTCTTATAACAGATAACCATATGCAACTGTAATGACTCGGTGTGCTACTGGTCTATTCATTTCATGACTCAGCGATCTACCGATCTATTCATGTTTAACATTAAGTATTGAATACTTTTTGTATACTCTGTATACTTGGTTATCTTACCCTGTTCAGGGTATTGAGTGATCTATCTGCGAACCTATCTAAATATTTTCTACCAATATTAATCTGCATCTCGAACCTTAGACTAGGTGACATAGGACAACACAATCAGCAACTTGCGATACTTTTTCCAAAGTTTTCTAACATATTGTTTGTATTACTCATTCCTTGATGACACACTCGTCAATACGGAATACATCCTTCACCTCACTCAATTGTTATCTATAATTCCCTTTACTAACTTCCGTCAGTCCATTTTCCCAAGGTTTAACCCTAGTTCAGGTTAACAACATAGGTTATGATAGGAAGAGACTCACAAATACTACCCATGGCATACTAGGTCAACCTAGGTTAACCCCATGTGGTAAGGTACCCAGAGTCCTAGAGGGCTACTTCATATCGTAGCTATGCTAATACCCATTCCTAGAGAAAAACTAAGTTCAAGTCCATAAGCGTGTAGATCTAGATGATCAATACAGAAGGGTGTTGCCACATGTCAACAACAATGTTGTATCCTTGAGAAGTTCATAATCTTCTTGAAGGTACAACCCTGTAGTTGGTGTGTGCCAGCATCCTACAGAACAGCCTCATCGATATGTACATACCCCAAGGAAATTATTAATATATTTAATTAATTTGGATAATTAAAAGTAGATTTCAGCAACCTTGTCCAAACCCTAATCCAACTCTGCTTGAGTTCCTTTCCAAATCAAGTTCCATTAATCCTTGGAGAACTTCCTTAACTCAAGATTTCTTTTGATGTTCGTTAATTTTGGTTTAACAAATAGTTACCAAAAAGAGGGGACAACAACCTCATAAGTTCTGTTTAATGTGACTTAACCATTCAAGGAAGTGTAATAAATACCTAGATCATAACTTAATAGACTTTATTAAATAAGGTCTAATGAGTATAAATCATATCTTCCTTGTTTTCTTGTTTACCTTTTCACGAGTGAGGAAGAGTCTTCCTCTTTATGGTTAAGTTCTAGGGTTTAACACACCCTTTTTGTTCTCTACATAATATATAGTTTTCATTGTATGATCATTACACATCATCTTACTATATTAAATTGTTTATATAAGAATATTGAATTCTGCAACTTATCTAGCTACATCTTAATTAGGGAGATTACTCTAATTCCCTTTTATCCTACTTATTCAAGAATATTCATTTAATCATAAATAATATGAATAATATCAACAAGTTAAGATTCCATTTCTTTTATAAAGGTATAAGATAATTTACACAACTCATGCAAGTAAGTTCTCATCCTTCAATTTCATTTTCAAACTTATACCTTTACAAACTTATGCATTTTTGGGCTTACTGCATGACAAAAGTCTTCATTCAAAAAGGAATATAACTTTTCTTTTTTAATACAACTCAAGAACGAATCAGAATTCTTCACTATAATCAAACTTAGATGAGCCAATGCATCATATAAGATTTTTCCATCTTTTATCACTTATGAAGTCCATCTACAAAAATTGCTAGCACGGGTCAATTCAAAGAACTGAGCATGATAAGCACTAAGCCTTAAAATAAGTGCATTCCACTAATTGTTCCAATAAAAACAACCTTACTTTAATGAACAATTAGTATTTCATACTCTAAACATAAGTAATAACAACCAAAAAGAAGAGCATTAATGAACCAGAGTTCACTTCTAAAAGAAGAACAAAATATAATCTATAATATTTGTCTTACAAACTAAAGTATAATTGGTCCTAGCAATCATCTTAATCAATAGAACATAACACCTTATTGTTCCCATTCTACCAAAACAAAATACAACACTTATCTTCACTATAAGATACAAGAAGTGTTTTCGGTATGTTCTTACTAGGATGTTTCGTCTAAATTTCTAGTAAGAAGAAGAGAAACCATTTTCATTATGCTAAAGTACATAATATCCACAAGACAGAAACAGGTTCATATGATAACCAAGGTTGTTTCATCTTAAGATTAACTATCTCAAATCAAACATTTAAGATATTCATCATAACAGGAATAACTAAAGATCCCAGATGGAAGGATGAAACATCAACCAACCAGTCATCACTCTCCTTCTATTTCATTTCCATAAATGACAAGTAAGAGAAGGTTAGCCAATCAACAATTAACTTTTCCTATAGAATAATCAACAAAATATTCTAGACAAATGAACTTATTCCCAAATGTATTAGAAAAGAAGCTTAACATAAATGATCCTAACCCGTAGTCATTTCCTTCAAGTTAATTAACAAAGTCCCTTCTTCAGCATATATACAGTTTGAGTTCATACAAGAATTTCCAAGGAAGAACAAGAACACCTTAAAGTAAGAAGGTATCTAATGAAACTTTTCCTTTAAAAACTTCCCATTGTAAGTAAGGGATCTATTCAAATAGGAACATTAGAGAATTGAAGGTCATACACAGTCCATATACACAAAAGAACCATAACTAATTCTTTTATGGGTTCTTCATTTCTTTAAGGGGGCCTAACAAAAGATAAATCTAAGTAGATGTTAATGCCCAGAATTACCCAAGATTTAATTCAAAATAATATTATTTACCATAATTTTCAACATATTGCTTCAAGAGTAAAAGTAAAGAATGAAATACCAATAAGAATCATAAACTACAAAGACGGTTCCACCCAAAATCTCACAGAGTTTACCAACCAACTCATAAGACCATATTTCCAGTTTTCTCCATGCACATGCATCTGTTTCCTTTTAAGAATTCAGAGTTTTAAAATAGTTCCCTATAGTAATAAACTCAATATATACGACAGGATCTAACAACATAATTACAAGATACTTTCTGCCCAAGATTAGAAATCCCAATCTGAGCACCATGATGAGCGTAAGTTCTTACCAAGATCAAAAATCATTCAACTAATTTTAAACAAGTTCAAGAAACTTATGTTCCCTTATGGTTTGTATCTTTTAACAAAGAAAACTAGAAAGAATCCCAACTGGACCGATACCTTGCTCAGGTTTCAAATTCCAACAATAAGGAACGATATCCTCGACACCTTTTGCATCACATTACTCCATATTGAGTTAATATAACTTCCACATCCTAATGCTAGATAAAGTGAAATGAATAAAATTTTAAACAGTTCAATTAAATTTAAGCATCATTTTTGAATAACTATCCTAGCAAACCTTGCTTAACAACTAAAGCAGTTTATAAGATCACTTGAAGAGTTTAGAAAAACACCATATAAGTACTAAGGCCGTATTCATAGAGAACTCTCAATAAAATACAAAAGGTCATAATAAAACACAAACACCAACCAGATGCAGACTAGTAACAGTCCATAATATCATGATAATACTACACAATTATCACACCATGTTGGGGTTTCAGCAACAATAAATGTTCGCAGGTTAGAAAATGAAAACCAAGCCATCTACTACTCCATTCATAGTCCCTTATATTTATGAAACGAAACACAAGCATGATAGCACCAAGAACCCGACAGCAGTTCTCAAATACCCAACAAGTTTCCAACAGAACTTGAGCATACATACAAGTTTTCATAACAAACATGAGCTTTTTACCAGCACGGGATCACAATACATTAGTTTCAATAGAAGCAAGTAGAACACCTGATTCTCTAAAGAAATTTAGTGAAAATACATTCATTCAAAAGTCAACAAAACCTAACCATTAATTACCAAATCTAGTTAAGCCAAACAGAGTTATAGAATCATTTTTGCATGCATTTTTCATGTGTTTAAACAAACGCATACTAATAATTTAAACCAGACCTCTTTTGTAAAAAGGGTTCGAAGCTAAAAATTCAAGATTTTATAAACTCAGTAACCAAACAACCAGGTACATTACGCAATGCATAAAACTAAACAGAGCAGAGTTGCTTTAATGAAAACACTTAGAGGAAAGAAAAATATTTTAACAGTTAGAGCCTATCATGCTTGATAGTGTCTCTTTTGAATCGAAGAAGACCTCTGCCGAGATCACTACTTCTCCTCTTTTCCATGAAAGATCAAACAACTAGATACCTCTTCCACAATGCCTCTTATAAATTCCACAAAACTAAAATATATTTGAAACTTCAAAAATAGCTATGAAGTGCAGTTTAATTTGCTGGTTCGAAAAACTAGAGCGCATGCAGAGTGAAAATCGGAGAACATGCAAAGTGAAACAACCCAAGAAAAATCTGTTGGCATGCCTACCAAGATGGTTTGGGCTCGTAAACCAAAAGTAATTAATTCCATTAATTCCAAATCTCCCGCCTAATCTTCCTTGCCACCACCTGCCAAGTCTAGTGAATGCCAAGTCAAAAATAACAACCATTTTAAATTTTAGTGATACTGCCACCTAAGCCTCCACAAAGACAAATAGCCCATGCTAAAGATGGCAATACCATGTACATTAAAAACCATATCAACATCATAAATGCCTTAGGAACCATCGCCAAAATGCATACGACTACTTAAGTCCCCCATTCATGCCCAATAGTTTAGGATAGATTACTTGCTTAGGTTAGATCTTAGGTAGATTAAAGTTTATACCTTAGGATATAACACTAACAATTAACCCCCACCTTAGGCCTTAGAAAATAGGTTTAGATAATTCCACATAGGTAAACAATTAAAAATTCCATAGTTTAAAGCACTAGGTTAGATAACCATATAGCCTTGTAGTAATAGGTTCAAGTTTAGTTTTAATACCTAGTAACCTTTCCAATTCCCTTAGCACCAAGTTTAGGTTAGAATCAGAATTATATCAAGTGACATAGCTTAGGTAGGAAATACTCTTACCTATCTTAGGATTCCATAGGTTAGTCCTTTATAAGATTCTAGTTCTCTCCTATGCCATGAATAGGCTCAAATCCCAATTACGTCAGTAATGACCTGCCATGGTCGATCTCCAAAGACCCAAACAAAACATACCACTGAATGGAAATATTTTCTCACAAAAGAGAATTAAAGAACTTATATCTACCAAGTTCAGTCCATATGTTTCTTAATTCATGGAATGCCAATTCATCTGTTGTTCACCCTGAATAGATTTAAAACATTCCTTGGATCACTGAAATTGATCCAAGGATGAGTCGGGTAAATAGATAAGTTTACAACTCTTAAAACCAAATTGCAATCTCACCTACAAGAAGTGAAAAATGAATTTAGGAAAACTATTCTAGTTTAGTCAAAAGATCTTAAGAGCAGAAAAGATTTATCCACATCAAGCATGATTTCCCAAGGTCAAAAGAACATATCCTATAAAGGAAAATCACATGCCAACACTTGAGATGCAAAGGAGGTAAACAACAACTGTCAAGGGTGTTACATAACCTTCTAGCGCGCCTTCCTACCTTCTAGCCACTGACTTCTCTTCAGTGCAACTCCATGCACCTAAGTACCTCGCCACTATGCCTTCTTTTGGTAGTTCTCATGACATCTTCTTACCTCACGTTATACTTGTTTCTTCATTTACCTCCACCTATGGTCCTAATTTCTAGAAGCAATCTTTTTTTCTTTCAATTTTCCAACTTGAATAACACTCGTAGCAGTTTGTTTCTTTCATATGTACTTATTTTCAATAGTCATATACCTGGATAACAATAACCATCCCACACTAAGGGTATGTGTAGTCCTCTGTGCATAAAAATTATCCAAATAGTAATTAGCTTCTGGCACATTAACACGCTTATTACACAAACACGCCAACTAAATTGAAAAAACATAGTGACAAAGAAGGAAACACATTAAGGAAATGTAGAATTGGAAACCTAATCTAAATGACAATATTTCCTTATTACAAACACCAAGAAGACTTATTTATAGTAGGGCTTCAACATACTCCCATTGAAGTAACTGGGTAACCGTGTGCCATCAAGTGCCTCTAATTGACAAGCACCTAATTCGAGTATGTGAGTGATAACTGTTATCCAAAATTCACCCCCCCAGGGTTAATTTGATAACATGCATCAGAATTCTCAAGTCCCAGGAAAATAGATTGATTCAGGGCAAAAAATCATGTTTCTAGGGTCCCCTCATATTTATCCTAACTCTCCTGTCCAGGTCGAAAAGGCAAGTTCTGAGAAAAGGTGAAAAAGCTGCAAAACAAGCTTGGGCCAGGAAAAATCACGAAAAATGGCCAAGTCCTAGTTCCTCCCAAGCAGTCGGGACAAAAGGGACATCTAGGCGTGAATCGGCCGAAAGGCCGCCAGGCAGTCTGTAGAGCAAAGGAACATCCAGGCCGTGAGGACGCGCGGGACGCAGAAATCTGAACTGGCCGAAAGTGGAAAAAATTGACTAACTGTTGAAACAGGCAGTCTGGGACATCTGGGCAGTTAGTACGCGGAAGACGCGAGTCGGCCGAAAAGACTTAAGGCAGCCCGGAACAGTGGGACAAAGGTACGCGGAAGACGCGAACCGGCCGGTTCGGCCAAAAGAAGAACTTTCGCAAGCAGTTCAGGGACGTTTGGGCCGAGAGGACGCGAACCGGCCGAACCGGACGAATTGGAAGAATTTGTCCCAAGCAGTCCGGGAGCAAGTGGGACAAAGGTACGCGAAGGATGAAAACCACCCGGATCGGCCGAAATGAAGAACTTTCGCACTTTTTGTCCCAAACAGCACTGGGACATTCGGGACAAATGGATGCGATAGACATGAAAATCTGGCAGGCCTGAGAACGAATCAAGAGATGACATGTGTCACAAGGGAAAAGTCCAAAAGTCAAAGGGTGAGTTTTGAAGGGTCAGCCCGAGCCAATAGGAATTGGACACGTGTCCAATAGATTAGGGAAGTGCGGAGCTTGGGGAGAAGTTAGAGAATTTGGCCGAGTTCGCCAAAAAGGCTAAAAGTAAAGGAAGACCCCGCGCCCTGTCCTCCAACAAGATCATGCCACGTGTCCCAAGTGGCGGGGGCACGGGGAAAAAATGGAAAAAGTCCCAAAATCACAAAAAAGTCAAAATTCTCAAGGAAAACCCATGGGACAGGGAAGGAGAGAGAATTGCTCAGCGAATCAGAGCCTGCCACGTGTCGTCCAGGTGGCAGAGCGCGGGAAAAAATTCAAAGGTCTGTTTCGGCCTGTTTTGTGCCCTAAATCTTCAGATCGCCATAACTTTCGATCTAGAGCTCGGATTTGCACGTTCTTTATATCAATAGAAAGCTGGTGAGATGCTCTACATGATTCTAGGGTCAATATTGCATTTTTGGTTCAGTTTGGAGAGAGAAAATCAAGAAACGTATCTGGCACGTAGTAATGGTCGGCGACGTTTCAACAACCGATTTAATGCACATGGGTCGCATTCTTCTTCAGCATGGCCAGAACTGACGTTTCAACAACTGATTTAATGCACATGGGTCGCATTCTTCTTCAGCATGGCCAGAAGTGATGTTTCAACCACCGATTTTAATAAAGAATGTGTTTTGGTCAATGGTTGAGCTGCTTGCACGTTTTCCTACGTTTCTCTCTCCTAGGCTCGACCCATGCAATGTAAAAGCCAGATTTGGCTCAAAAAATTACAGTGGTTCATCTTTCTGCTCTGCCCTCCCTTATTTTTCTTCTCTAGGGTTGAAAATGGAGTTCAAACCTCCTCCCTGCTCTGTAATGGCATTTTTTGCCTTTTACTAATGAAATGATGTTCTGTGCAAACTTCTGGAGCAACAAAAAACGTGTTTTGTGATGCATCTGTCCATCCTTGCTCATTTTTTGCTTGTTTTCTTCTTGCCTCTCTTCATTGCAGGTATTTGTGCATGTTCTAATGTTCATTACAGGTCTGGAGCTGTGTTCATGGAGTTTTGGGACATTTTCTGTGTGAAATCTATCCTTGGGCCTGTGATGCATCTGTCCATCCTTCCCATTGCTCACCTCTCTTTGTTCCATGGCAGTTCTGATAGATGTTCAACATTCTCCTTCTCTGGTGTATCACCGTTTTAGTGTAGGCTTTTGTTTTTTTCCCTTTTCTCTCTCTCCCTGTCCCCTTGGTGGTTAGATTAGGATTAGATTAGCTTGCCTGCACTGGAATAGCTTGTGGCAGGTAGTTTAGGAGTAGGAACCAGCCTTCTCTGGAGATTCCTCTCTCAGTTTCACAAGTCCCACACTTGGAGAGAGGTTTCCATGTTGTGCAATCACACTGGATGCCTGAACATCAACCTAGAAGCCTGATGTGCGTCCAGGGGTGCTGTGATTTTGCATCAACAGTTCTGGCACACCCGGTGGGACCTTAGAGGTCTTCCACTTCATCTTTTGCAGGTTGGTGTGTTCCTGTGAAGATTTCAGCCTTTGGAGGCACTTGCAAACACATCTGGCGACTCCATCTGATCAGCAACCCATTTCTGAAGTTGCAGACCTGTTTTTCATCCATTCTCATCCATATTTCTTTCCATCTCTTTCATTCTTTTCCATTCCATGAAGTTGTGCAATCATGACTTCATTTCTATCATGGGACTCACATTTACAACAGCAGTATATTCCACCTCCAACATGTTTTAACAGTCCTCCAAATCAGCATTTTGAACAAATTCAAGATCAGCATGCATACCCATATGAGCAGCAGTGCCAAAGTCAGTTTGGCTATGAAATCCATCAAGAGCAAGAATATGCATATAATGAAGACCATCAGATGCAAGATGCTGGTCTGTTGGAGAAAATCCAAAAGATGGAGGCAAACATGGTGCAATCTAGGGCTCGAGCACAAATGAAGGCATTTGGAATCGGTTGTGGAGCACCCTGTCCATGGGTGGGACCTTTTCCAAGGCATTACAGCCCTCAAGAGAAGCTGGACTTCATGATTGCAACACTGCCATCGCTTACAAGGTGGATTGAAGGAATAGAGGTATATGAGAGGAGTATTCAGCGACCTTGTCAACGGGTAAGCACACAATCTCATACTCTTTCTTTTCCTCCTTCTCAATCTATATCATTTCAGCAGTGTCAAGTTTTAAACTCTCCATCTGCTGTCCCAAATGTTGAATCCATTTCTCCACCTCTCAGTCTTCCACCACACCTCAATTCTTCTTTCCTTTTTCCTTCCAAGCAGTCATCCCCTCCACAAGAGCTAACAGAAATACCCCCTCCTCCAAAGAAACAAGAGGTTTCACTACCTCCACCACCACAAAAAAATGTAAAATCAGTTGAGTTTCAACCCATCCCTCCTCTTGCATTCCCAATTCCATATAGGGAAGAAGAAATTGCAAAAATCAGTCATCAAGGACAGCAAGAGGAAGAGCCCAGAAGAAAAGAAATGACAGACAGCTTGAAGGTTTGGGCTGCCAAATTTGGGATAGCAAAGATCCCTTTGATGGTTAAAGCCTACAGAAGAGGCTAAGGTAGAAACAATGGTGGTCAGGACTGATTTTGTTGCAGCAGAAGAAGAAGATCTTGCAGTCCCAACTTGTCCTCTAGAGCAGCAGATTGAAGAGTTTGACTTGACAAACTTCATGCTGGAGGAGGAGCTCATTCAAGAGCAAGATTGTCTTCGAACATTGGAGGAAGGAGAAGCTGCTCCAGATCCAAAAGCAGAGGAGCACATCCCAGCTGTGGAGGGGAAAAGTGCAGATCCAAGGGCTTTGAGCACAAAGCAGGCTACAGGAGAACCTTCAGTTCTTCTTTCTACTTCACCTCTCTCAAGTTCTAGTACTGAAGAGGAGTTTGATCTCCCAAACTCGATGTTGGAGGGAGAAAGAAACCATGGTGGTCAAGTTACAGATCAAGAAGACACCATGGAGGAAGTTGAGCATCTGCAGTAGGACAACAATGAGGCAGTTTATCTGTCAGATTTGGAGGACTGTTTTGATGAAGAAGAACCGGTTGAGTTTTCACCATTCTCTCTTTCATCATCCACATCCCAAACACCAGAGCCTGTTGTCATGAAGGAGAACATTCATTTGCAGCAGCCTGCATCTTATAGCAGCTCGTTGGAACTAAGATTGGAAGATTTTAATCTTTCATGTTCTTCATTGGAGGAAGAGAAAGGACAGAAGGAATTTCACCATTTCTTCCACACCATCCATTCAAGAGGGTCTACAAGAAGACTCCATTTTTGGAGTTGAAAATCAGAGCTATGGGCATATCAAACGGATCAGACCTTGCCCAATCAGGTATTTGGCTTCATTGGAGCCAAAGGAGAAGTCACAACCAGTCATGCTTGCTTCTGAGCATGAGGGTGAGCTACAAAGTACCAAGGATCAGCTGTCATACCTCTTCAATCCAAATGCAGAGCAACTAAAAGAGGTATTGGATTCACCTTCAGCTAATACCTTGATGATTTGGGTGGAATACCAGCTTCTTGTTGATTTTCCACTCATCCTAATAGCCATGATCAGCTCCAAATCAATTGCATGGCTGCCAATTTTGAAGAAAGGAAGCTATTTCTCACAACCAGTTGCAGGGTTTGTTTAGCTTGCCTTTGCTTCCAGTTAGAGTAGAGTAGGTAGGTTTGCTTCCAGTAGAAGAAGTGCTTGTGCACACTCTGCATGTTCCATTTTGGAGCATGTATGATTTTCAGTTTTGTACATAGTTTTTGGTGTTGCTGGTTTTGCTCTGGCACAGTTCATTTTAATGGCATTTTGGTGAGAACAACTCCATGTCAGTGGGTTTCCAAGTGGCTCAGAGAGGAGGTTTTCAAAGTTTAGATCAGTTGCAGGTTACTACTCATGACTCCATGCCCAATGGATTGCTTCAGGAAACTGGTAACTTCATCTAGCAGGCAGATGACCCCGCTGAGTCACCAAATTGTTATCCAAAATTCACCCCCCAGGGTAAATTTTGATAACATGCATCAGAATATTCAAGTCCCAGGCAAATGGATTGATTCAGGGCAAAAAAATCATGTTTCTAGGGTCCCCTCATATTTATCCTAACTCTCCTGTCCAGGTCGAAAAGGCAAGTTCTGAGAAAAGGTGAAAAAGCTGCAAAACAAGCTTGGGCCAGGAAAAATCATGAAAAATGGCCAAGTCCTAGTCCTCCCAAGCAGTCGGGACAAAAGGGACATCTGGGCGCGAATCGGCCGAAAGGCCGCCAGGCAGTCTGCAGAGCAAAGGAACATCCGGGCCGTGAGGACGCGCGGGACGCGGAAATCCGAACTGGCCGAAAGTGGAAAAAATTGACTAACTGTTGAAACAGGCAGTCTGGGACATCTGGGCAGTTAGTACGCGGAAGACGCGAGTCAGCCGAAAAGACTTAAGGCAGCCCGGAACAGTGGGACAAAGGTACGCGGAAGACGCGAACCGGCCGGTTCGGCCGAAAAGAAGAACTTCCGCACTAAGCAGTTCGGGACGTTTGGGCCGAGAGGACGCGAACCGGCCGAACCGGACGAATTGGAAGAATTTGTCCCAAGACAATCCGGGACGCGGATAGCTGGGAAAAGCCGAAAGCCAATCAGATCATGACACGTGTCACTAGCCGAATGAGGGACAGGGAAGCTCATTTCGGGCAGATTGGAAGTTTTTGTCCCAAACAGCACTGGGACATCCGGGACAAATGGACGCGATAGACGTGAAAATCCGGCAGGCCCGAGAACGAATCAGGAGATGACACGTGTCACAAGGGAAAAGTCCAAAAGTCAAAGGGCGAGTTTTGAAGGGTCAGCCCGAGCCAATAGGAATTGGACACGTGTCCAATAGAGCAGGGAAGTGTGGAGCTCAGGGAGAAGTTAGAGAATTTGGCCGAGTTCGCCAAAAAGGCTAAAAGTAAAGGAAGACCCCGCACCCTGTCCTCCAACAAGATCATGCCACATGTCCCAAGTGGCGGGGGTGCGGGGGAAAAAATGGAAAAAGTCCCAAAATCACAAAAAAGTCAAAATTCTCAAGGAAAACCCATGGGACAGGGAAGGAGAGAGAATTGCTCAGCGAATCAGAGCCTGCCACGTGTCGTCCAGGTGGCAGAGCGCGGGAAAAAATTCAAAGGTCTGTTTCGGCCTATTTTGTGCCCTAAATCTTCAGATCGCCATAACTTTCGATCTAGAGCTCAGATTTGCACGTTCTTTATATCAATAGAAAGCTGGTGAGACGCTCTACATGATTCTGGGGTCAATATTGCATTTTTGGTTCAGTTTGGAGAGAGAAAATCAAGAAACGTATCTGGCGCGTAGTAATGGCGGAAGCAACGTTTCAACAACCGATTTAATGCACATGGGTCGCATTCTTCTTCAGCATGGCCAGAACTGACGTTTCAACAACCGATTTAATGCACATGGGTCGCATTCTTCTTCAGCATGGCCAGAAGTGATGTTTCAACCACCGATTTTAATAAAGAATGCGTTTTGGTCAATGGTTGAGCTGCTTGCATGTTTTCCTACGTTTCTCTCTCCTGGGCTCGACCCATGCAATGTAAAAGCCAGATTTGGCTCAAATTATTAGGTGTGGTTCATCTTTCAGCTCTGCCCTCCCTCCCTTTTCTTCTCCAGGGTTGAAAATGGAGTTCGAACCTCCTCCCTACTCTGTAATGGCATTTTTTGCCTTTTACTAATGAAATGATGTTCTGTGCAAACTTCTGGAGCAACAAAAACGTGTTTCGTGATGCATCTGTCCATCCTTGCTCGTTTTTGCTTGTTTTCTTCTTGCCTCTCTTCATTGCAGGTATTTGTGCATGTTCTAATGTTCATTACAGGTCTGGAGCTGTGTTCATGGAGTTTTGGGACATTTTCTGTGTGAAATCTATCCTTGGGCCTATGATGCATCTGTCCATCCTTCCCATTGCTCACCTCTCTTTGTTCCATGGCAGTTCTGATAGATGTTCAACATTCTCCTTCTCTGGTGTATCACCGTTTTAGTGTAGGCTTTTGTTGTTTTTCCCTTTTCTCTCTCTCCCTGTCCCCTTGGTGGTTAGATTAGGATTAGATTAGCTTGTCCTGCACTGGAATAGCTTGTGGCAGGTAGTTTAGGAGTAGGAACCAGCCTCATGTAATACGCAAAGAAGGTAGCATGAATGCCATATGAAGAACTACTTCTGTGTCAAACACTAACTAAAATGGTGTGGATTTGTACAAAATTTTATATGTTGTTTGATATGCCAAAATTACTGCAGATACTTTATCATCCAAATCCTTTCTTCCAACATCACATATTTTTATCAATGTCTGGCTCAAAATTTTGTTGAAATCCTCAGCAATCCCATTTTCCTAAGGATGATATGGTGTAGTCTTATGGTGTGCAATCATGAATTAATCTAATAAAATTCTAATTTTTTCATTCAGAAAGTGTGTTCCCCTATCACTGGTAAAACTTAAACGACATCCATACCATGTAATAATATTTTCCCATAGAAACTGAGTTACTATAGTCACTATACAATTATTTATAGGCACTGCTTCTACCCACCTTGTCAGATAATGTGTAAGTAACGATATAGCATGATCCAGTCCTACACGCAGCTGGTGAAATAGGACCCACAAAATTTATAGCCCATTTCTCAAATGGTTCTACACTAGTATATGTCTTAGAGGAAATTCATCTCGTTGACCGGGTTTCCCGAGACACTAATAATGATCACAAGCCTTGCAATAATCCTTACAATCTTTATACAGGGTCTCCCACTATAATCCAATGATTAGAATCTCATGATCAGTGGCGTCACCTGTATAGTGGCAACCTGCAATGCCGCCATGAGCTTCTTCCATGATATCTATGTGCTCATGTTCTAGTATACAATAGTGCAATACTTCATCCCGACCTAATTTGTAGAGGTCACCGCTAATCAACATGTAGGGTGCCACGTATATAGCAAGTTGTTTCTTTTTCAGGATTTCATTCCTTTTGGTGTAATGCCTATTCGTATAAAAACAAAAATGTCCTCTAATTCCAATGGTTCTCTTTGTAACCTATATAATTATGCATCGGGCATGGTATATTCAATGGCCTGTGCTTCTTCTCATGACTATATTATGGATAAATGGTCTGGTCCAGAATTACTTTTCCCTAGTTTTACCACTACTATTAAATCAAACTCTTGAAATAAGAGTACCCATTTTCATATGTGCCCCTGTAAAATAGGCTTATTTACCAAATAATTTTACCAAATACTTCAATGCCATGTGATCTTTATTAAAGACAAATGGTGTAGTAAGCAAGTACTGTCTGAATTTATGTAGCGCATATATCATTGACAAAGCTTCACACTATATAGTTGTGTAGTTTTGTTCTGCAGGAGTCATCTTTCGACTAGAAAAATAGATAGGATGATCTATAATACCTTCTCCATGCCAAGCCAATACTACACCAGTTGTCATTCGAGAGGCGTCCACATGTACATGAAATGGTTGGTCCCACAAAGGAAAACATAGAATATGCGCGGTAGTAATTTTCTCCTTTAATGTCTTGAATAGGCACTATTGCAGTTCTCCCTAGTAGAATGTACCTTTCCCTTTAAGTAACTCCTCTAACGGTGTGACAACTTTGACATATCCTTTAATAAAATTCCTGTAATATCCTATATGACCCAAAAATCCATGCACCTCACTTTGACTTGTAGGATCTTTTAGGCCTATAATGACTGCAACCTTAGTTGGATCAACCAACAAACCTTCCTTACAAATTATGTGTCCTAACAGTATCCCAAATGGTGTAGAAAATATGCACTTCTTGATGTTGAAAGAGATACACAACTATCTACATATTTCAAACACTAAGCATAGATTGTCACAATGATCCATAACTAATCCATACACCATCCAATCATCCAAATAAACTCGTAAGAATTTGTGAATAAACTCCTTGAACGCTTGAACAACTATGCATGAAAATACAGCAGGCACGTTTTTCAGACCAAAAGGAATCACAGTATAGGAAAAGCTACCCCATTCAGTGGTAAAAGTAGTATTTTCCTGATCCTCCTGGGAAATCCTAACCCGATGATACCTAGAGAACCCATCTGTGAATTAATAAATTTCTTTCCCTAAAACACCTTCTAGTATTTCCTCAGTGAATGGCGTAGGAAAGGGATCAGTCACACATGTAGTATTCAGCTCCATGTATTCCACACAGATCCTAATATGACCATCCTTCTTGATATTGATCACCATTACACTAACCCATTCTAACTCGTCGAGGGGCTTGATAATCCCAGACTTCAAAATTTTGTCAATCTCTTCTTTTACCTTTTCGTGCAAGTTGGGGTTCATCCTGTAGGGTCTCTTTCAAATTGGACATGCACCCTCTTTAATATTTATCTTCATCTTACCTAATGATTCATGTATGCCTTTAATTTCATGGTACCCTCAAGGAAATAAGTCTTGATAATCCCGTAGTAACTCTATGATTTTTTTCACTTCAGAGTCTGACCAATAGTCTCCAATTATTGCCTCCTTAGGCTCAGTATCTGATGCAATATCAACCTTCTTTGTCTTCATAGGTTCATGATAAGCACATGTGGTCTTAGCTGCATTTTCCAACACCTCACACCTACTTTTTGAATGGTTTACATCCATCTACTGCTTCATCATCCAATAAGTAGACCATTTTTCCTTTTTCTTTCTCAAGGAAATCTTGCTGAAGTAGTGTGGCATCGGCCTCTATTTCTTCAACAAAACGTGATCCTGAGTCTCCTTCATCCAATAACTCTTAAAGGAGTTCTTCAGCCTTAACACTATCTCCCATAGTTAAGTTCTTTATGAATTTTAATGCTTCTTCCACCGGAGGCTTGGTAGAGAAGAAGTCAAATGTTTGGGCCATTCCTACAATTAAATCTTTCCAATTTCCAGTCTCTCTATGGATTTCGGCATAGACATACCAAGCACACACGCAACCTTGTAAAGTGGAATAAAACTTGTACACCTAGAGAGAAAGTGGTAAAGTTTCCTTCCCCTCTATCGAGAGTCTCTCACACTTTTGAACATGGTGCTGAACAGGTTGATTACCATGATAAGTACATATTTGGCTAGGTGCATTGCTCATGTATAACGTAGTGCCAAGAACAATCCTAATTTCATTCCATCCTATAAGATTATCCTTGTGGAAAACGCACCACCATGCTGTTGTCCCACGTAGTCTATATGCTAGTTGTTGGGCCCCTAAAATATTGTCCAAGTACAAGAAGGAACGTGGGCGCGCAAGTCCTAGTTAAGAAAGGGCGTGAAGAGCAAGTGCGTAGGATAGGATTCTAGGAGGGTTTAATAGAGCAAGTGGCATGCACATAGACATAATAAAGGTTTCAAGACTTAGCCATATTTGACACATCAGGCAAAACAAGAGAAAAGCATGACCCGACTATGCATGTGAAACAGATATGGTGCAGCCTGGCGATAGGTTGGCCTAGGAATGAGTATACCATACGATGGAAGTTTCTAGAAGACCATCATTGCAAGGAGTGGAGAACTCAGAGCCTGAAGAAGCATGCTCCCATGAAGGACCACCTTGGACACTGGGAAATGGTTCTACAACTCCCACGAAGGCTTGATGATGACAAGAAGGGCTATAAATACAAGCACCTGCCAAAGGAAAAAAGAGAGGGAAGCATAAGAAGGTGAAGCCATGCAGAAATACTATGAGAGCTCCATAAGTTAGGTAGGGATCTATAGGAAAAGGATGTAATAAGGGGTTGGGATACTAAATTTTCTCTTGAGAACTGATGGGTATGAATCTAGCATTGATGTATGACTTCATTCTGCACAGCTATGGTAGTCTGTAATGGATCCAATGAATATAATGAGGTTACCAAACTTGATTAAATATGGTTGTTAGTGATTCTAATCCATTTTTATAGCTTACAGTTCTGATTCATGAATGTTTATGGAATAGATATGCATTTCCTTTTTGTTTTGGTTCCTATCTATAATCTGTTAAGTACCATTCAGTCTGGGATGACTGCATTTGTCTAGAAGCCATTCTGAGTTCTATGATAAATGTATGTCTCATTTCCACTCACTCTTTTTAAGCTCCTATCATAGATGATGTTTCCCACTTAACTCACATAAAAGAGAGACTCAGTTCCACACTCGTGCCTCAGGTGAGAACCTAGCACCCACTGGGTGATAGACTGGAGCACATGGGATTCCCTTGTTCTTTGGTGGGTGTAAAAATGACTACATCTTGGTTCCGTTGCGGGGACCTCTTTTTGAAGTTGTAGTGGGAAATGACATACATCATGATCTGTGTAATAAGTGATGACAGAATTTCTAAATCTGAAAGTGTTGAATCATGGTTCAAGAGCATAGAGGAAGAATTTTCTTAGAGATTCAGCATTGGGTCTAAGTTTAGTACACGTGGATGGGTAGAAGGGAACCTCTACCATGAGTTGTATGAAAATTTATTCTGTTGCTTCCCAATAGAGCTATATGAATGGCTCTCCACATATGCATCCAAATCAAGCTAGTATTATAGATCATGTGTGTGGACCCAAGAAGAGTACCAAAGGCTACAAGATGTATATCTGACATGGACACGTGCTATTGATCACTGGTGGAAGAGGGTGCTAATTAGATATACTTTGGAATATGCCATTTTGACATATTCCTACCTAGAGATTGCTGAGTTTGAGTTCCTAAGGGATCCTAGAGGATAATTTTTACATGTTATTCCTCTGGCTATGAAGATCTTAGTCATTACTTTGGGTTTAGAAGCATTCCCCATGGCCATCTAAGCTCTCTGAGGGCTGCAAAAAGGAAGCTAGGGTGGAGGAAGATGGAGGATGTTGAGGCTGAAAAGGAAAGGGAGGAGAGATGACTCAAGTATAATGAAGCTCGTGAAAGGGGGATGACTAGACAACCTGAGGTAGTAAGTGTGATGGATCTATGGAGGCAGACATATGTGGAAGGCATTGAAGTTCATGTGGAGGACGTGGATCATGAGTAGTTTGCGCTACCCCATCTTGGCAAGCACGTAAGAGAAGACCCTTCAACTTCTGATGAGAGTTCATCACATGGAGAAAGAAGAGCCATAAACGTGCATCTGAACCCACCTCGAAACCAATCCTTGGCGTTTGGTCTTTCATATTTAGGGAAGAGTATTATTAACCCAGCTGGTATCTATGGAATTGATCGATCTGTGCTCAGGAGATATAATTTCTCATTTGGGACTTTTATGGCTGCATATACCATTCTAGTGTTTGGAGGAATTTTTGGGCAGAGTGTGGATACACAAGCATTTGGTCTCGTATTGAGAGTGGCATGGGGTACACTATTGATAGTGGGACATTATCACAGACCATTGGCGTGTAGTTCAGTGGAACTTTGGGGACCCTCGGTGTGACCACTATAGGACATAGTGGATCCAGTGGATCTGGTGGGTCATGAGGAACAAGACCTGATCTAGTGGGTCAGGAGGAACAAGACCTGGTGGACCCAGTGGATCTGGTGGAGGGAACAATAGAGGAAACACTGGAGGAAACCAAGGCTCTGGCTCAGGGAGGAAAAGGACCCCAACCACCCCCCAAGTGTTTTTCAATGTCTTTGCACTTACCAGACTATAGGGGTATTGAATATGTTGTAGAACACATGTGCACAAGTGTGAGTTACTATGCTGCATAAAAGGGATCACTAGCCCAGAGTGAAAGGCAAGCCAGTTTACAATGACGTTGCAAGGACACACACATAGTTGGTACCAAAAATATGACCCTCATCAGATGGTGGTGGATTATACTGCTTTAAAAAACACCTTCTTGGTAGAATTCCACATCCCTGAGTTTGAGCAGAGAAGCATCAGTGCTCTAAAGGAAATATAACCAGGAATGGTAGAGAGTGTGCCTGAGTATGATGCATGGTTCAAAACTCTCTTTTCAAACTTATCATATGACATTCACCCATCACAACATGCTCAATGATTTTTTGGAGGGTTGATAACACCGTTTAGAAGAGTGCTATCTCATAAGACTTTCACAAACCCGTGCGAGGTGCTAGAATCTACTCTACGCATTGAAGCTATTTAAAGCATTGATACTGGTGTTAGCCCATTTCTAGAAGCTCAAATTACTTTTATGGCTAAGTAGCTAGAAACATTATCTGCGAACTTAGCCCATGAGACTCGTAGTGGTATTTGGTGTATAGACTGTGAAGTGGAGGGGCATACAAAGGATAACTGTCCTTAGAAGATGGTACGTACCGTAGCTGTAGAATGTGAAATTTTCCATGGGGACCATGATGCGAGTAGATGTCCCTTGTTGCAGTGTGCAATTCGGAAGAATGTATCTTGCTACTGTAAGATCTATACCTCTACAACCCATAATACTAAGGATTTTAGGCTTATTGGCATGATCCATGAGGCCATTGATCTTGGTGTGCACCAGACTAGTCTTACTAGTAGTTCTAAGGGTGATGACCACCATTATGAGGAGCGTGTAGATGGAGGCATGCATGGAAGAAGTTCTCATGGAGGATTTTGGGGTCGTGGAAACTGCAGAGGAGGAAGAAGTGAGTTCCCATGGGGAACATGTTATAATTGTGGATCTACAGAACATTATAAATGAGATTGTCATGATCTATTACAATGCTCATGGTGCAAAAAGAAACACAAGTATGAAGAGTGTCTGGAACTCTATGAGAATATGAACCAGTAGCACCGGAAAGATAAAGGTTCTGCTATGGTAAGCATAAAAAGGGCCGATTCATAATGGATGCCAAGAGTGACATGTGAGTCAGAGGTAGAACCTGTACTAGTGACAATGCGTGCAGAGGCCGCACATGCCAAAGATATTACCAAACCAAGGAAATTAGTTTTTAGAGAGGAGGTGCCACATGGAAAGTACCCAGACCTTGCCCATCAGAAAGAAGTATACCAAGAGACTATGGACGTAATTCATAATTTACAAGGGGAGATACAGTGTCTCAAGGAGAAATTGAGGCAGGTGGGGCAGCAGAAGGATGACGAGGTTCCAAGAAGTGACCTGGATGAGGTCAAAGAAGTATGCAAGATGTTGAGGCAAGAGAATATTATTCCCTTGCTGGGAGAATGGCTAAGGGAGAAGATACCATGCACCAGCGTGGAGCATGAGAGACAAGTTTTACATGCAAACCTTTCTCCACACAGCCTTGAATATGACAAATAAATTACTCTGAATGCAGTTGTTGATGGATGGCTCCTAAGAAATATCCTAATCGACATAGGAGCAGAGGTGAATGTTCTTACCTTAGATGTTTGGTCATCAGATGGGAAGGCCCACATTGCATCCATCTTCAAATGTGTTGTATATGACTAAAAAAACTAAGTCAATGCCCATTGGAGTATTAAAGGATGCAGTGATAACCATTCAGGGGGCCAAGTTTACTAGAGACTTCAAGGTCTTGGTGCTCGTCAAGGCAGAAAATTTTCCAACATTGCTTGGGTGCCCATGGTGTTACAAGAATAATGCTAACATAAGTTTTAACAAAGGATATATCAGTTTTGAAAATGAGGAAGAATGGGTGATCATCCCTTTAACAGATGGGAATTTGGCGCCCTACACAGAGCCATTGGGAGAAGAATTCCTTGATAGAATATACATGCACTCAATCAGAGATCCTGAGATAATTCACCCTATAGAAGGAGTTATCTAGTTTGAGGATGCCCAGTCTATGAGTGATACCACAAGCATGGCATGTGACAATTGGGCACATGGGACCTATGAGTTGATCAGAACAAAATTTAAGAGGATCGGTAACCAAGGTGACAAAGGCACATACAGTCCATGCGCGTTAGAGGGAGAAAACTACCAATTTACTCAAGAGGGGCTAATCTAGAAGATTTCTTATGAGAAATGGAGGCCCATTAGAAGAATGAGAAGGAAAGGAGGGAAATGTTTAACTACAACCTACTCGGAACTATTACACGCTAGTGGGCAACACATCGGGAGAACCTATTTGAATGGCATGAGGTGAGAATTACCTTCTCCATAAGGTTTTGTAGGAGCAATGTGCCCACGGCTATAAAGACTACCATGGTAAGGAGACCACTTTCTTCCATATCCAAGCATGTGAGACAACCTGGATGGGAAGCGTAGAAGCATTACCACCTTCATTATGGGTTCACAAGTTATACTCCACCCTATAAGGTTGTGCGCACATGTGGTATATCCACTCAGAGATGTGTCATCAAACTGGTAATTGGAAAGAATTGGCGGTTGATCTCATTCAAACATTCGAGTATCAGAGTACAAAGCCATCAGTACATAAGGCGTTGTAGGTAGTCAAGTGCCTTACAATAGGGGATAGTGCTATGGTGGAAGACAGAATACAAGAATTACTAGGTGAACCTGGCCTGGAGGAATGCTTTGAGGAAGAAGAAATAGAAGAGATATAGCTTGAGTGTGCATGTATGGAAAAATAAAAAGGGAGGATGGTGTATGTTATTGATGGGGAAGAGATGGAAAGCTTGGATGTTAACCATTATGTAGGGATGTGTGAAGTCATAGATAGTGCTGATGAATGGGAACGCGCTACCATGAACCTTTGAAGATGAAAAAGGTTAACATTGACTCAAAATCAAAACCCAAGGAGGCAATCATTGGAGACTATTGGTCGGAGAAAGAAGTCTCTAAAATCATTGATCTATTACGTGAATTCCAAAATTTATTCCCACGTGGGTACCATGAACTTAAAGGTGTCCACGATTCCTTGGGGGAGATGAGGATAAAGCTGATGGAAGGTGCACACCTAATCAAGAAGAGTTCATACTAGATGAATCCCAATTTGCACGTAAAGGTCAAGGAGGAGATAGACAAAATGATAGCATCAGGTATCATTGAGGCTGTGGAAGAGTCGGAATGGATAAGTCCAATGGTGATTAGTATCAAGAAGGATGGGAGGATAAGGATCTGTGTTGATTACATGGACCTGAATGTAGTGTGTGTCATTGATCCTTTCCCAACCCCATTTACTGAATAAATCTTAGAGGGAGTGGCAGGACATGAGGTCTACTCTTTCACAAATGGATTCTCGGGCTATCACCAGGTAAGGATTGTGAAAGAGGACCAGAGAAAGATGAATTTTTTCACTGAGTGGGGAAGTTTTTCCTATACAGTCATGCCTTTTGGGTTGAAGAATGTGCCTATTGTGTTCTCGTGCATTGTGGTGCAAGCTTTCCAGGACTTCATCCATAAATTTCTTCAAGTTTACCTAGATGATTGGATAGTATATGGGTTAGTGAAGGACCATTGTGACAACTTAAGGTTAATGTTTGAAAGGTGTCAGTAGTTGAGGATATCCCTCAACATTAAGAAATGTGTCTTTGCTACCCCGTTTGGAACATTATTGGGGCACATCATATGTAGGGAGGGCTTACTAGTAGATCCCGCCAAAGTTGCAGTAATTGTGGGATTGGGGGAGCCTACTACTAAAAGCGTAGTGTGTGGTTTCCTTGGACACACGGGTTACTACAAGAAGTTCATCAAGGGATACGCCAAGATCGTCATGCCTTTAGAAGAGTTACTTAGACACAAGAGTGCCTTCCTTTGGGGAGAGGCACAACAGAAGGAATTTGACACTTTAAAGGATAGGCTTGTCACTACGTGCCCATACTATGATTCCCCTCTTGGGATAAGCCCTTCCATGTTCATGTTGATGCCTCAAGAACCGCCATTGGAGTAGTACTTGCACATCCTGGTGAAGGGATTTTTGACCATCCTTTATGCTTTGCAAGTAGGAATTTGACACCAGCAGAGCATAATTATAATACAACTAAGTGCGAGGCATTGTCAATGATCTATACACTTCACAAGTTCAGAAAATATCTACTGGAAACCCCTTTTATATTTTACACTGACCATATGGCATTGAAATATTTAGTGAACAAGCCCATTCTACAAGGGCGCATATGTCAGTGGGTACTGTTGTTCCAAGAATTCGAGTTCACGGTGGTTGTCAAACTAGGAAAAAGTAATTCCGGACCTGATCATTTGTCTAGAATCGATTCAAGGGGAGGACGCACAAAGCATTGAGGATACCATGTTAGATGCACAACTATTTAGGTTATGACGCTCACCCTTAGACTTAGAAGATATTGCAGTATTTCTCAAGACAGGTGTAGCACCTGAAGGAATGAAGGCATTGGATAAAAAGTAGTTAGCTATATGCTCTGTGCCCTACATGTTGATTAGTGGGGATTTATACAAACTAGGATGTGATGAGATTCTACGTCGGTGTGTGCTAGAACATGAGCACCTAGCCATAATAGAAGAGGCACACAGAGGTAGTGTAGGTGGGCACTATGCAGGCAACACCACTACATGCAAGATATTGATGGCTAGATTATGGTGGGAGACCCTCTATCAAGACTACAAGGAATATTGTAAGGCGTGTGACCATTTTCAGCGCATTGGCAAACCATGGTGAAGAGATGAAATGCCTTTGTACCCTATTTCCAATGTCGAGCCATTCAAAAAGTGGGCTATAGACTTCATAGGCCCTATTGCACTAGATCACGCATAGGATTGGGTCACGTTATATAATCACTTATATAGATTACTTGACAAGGTGGGTAGAAGCAACACCTACTAAGGATTGTACAAGCAGCTACTGCAACAAGGTTTCTATGGGAAAACATTATTACAAGGTATGGGTGCCCTTTGAGTTTGACTAGTGACAGGGGTACACATTTTTTAAATGAGACAGTAAGGATTCTATTGGTAGAATTCATGGTGGCTCATCACAAGACTACCCCTTACCATCCACAAGAAAATGGAACCACAAAGCATTTAACAAAATACTAATTCATACCCAAACCAAAATTTGTGACATTGGTAGACAAGATTGGGATGAAAAAGTATCAGCTATTCTTTGGGCATATAGGAAAACCTACAAGAGGTTAAATAAGGCCACACTGTTTCAATTAGTGTTTGGCGCAGAGGTTGTCCTACCAGTTGAATTCATATTACCTTCTCTGCGTATAGCATGCATAGGAGGATTGGCCAATGAACAAACATTGGAAGAAAGAATTGACAAGTTAATGCAATTGGACGAAAGATGATCCCTCACCAGGTGGAGCCAGAAGACTAAAAAAGCAAAACAAAAGGCATGGCATGATCTTCACATTAAGAACAAGAAGTTTGAAGTTGGGAAGATGGTTTTTCTTTATGATTCCAAGTTTCTGCGCCATCCTAGGAAGTTAAAAGTCCATTGGTTGGGTCCCTACATCATCTTGTACATCCTTGATTCAGGCACGTGCTAGCTACAAGTGCTAGATGGGACAAGATTTTCAGGACACTTCAATGGGAGTAGGCTGAAGCCCTACTATAAATAAGTCTTCTTGGTGTTTGTAATAAGGCAGTATTGCCAGATATTTTAGGACTTCCTTTAATGCATTTTTTTTTTTCTTGTGTTTCCCTTTCCCATTGTTGTTTTGTGTTGGGCCTTGGGCACCGGTAACCTCGTTATTATTTTTAAGGTTGTGAGTGCATAGAGGACCACACATCATTTTAGTGTGGGGTGGAATGATGTGAAAGAAAGTGCAAGGTGTGAAGTACCAGCAAGGATTGCATTGGAAATCCTAGATTGAATGGCCCTATGAAAGGCACGTAAGGGTGATAGGCGAGTAAAGAAGAGATGAACGTAAATGGTTGGTGTCAAGAAATCCTTGAAGAAACCATGTACAGATAAAAAAAGGAAGAGCACGGGAACAACATGAGGTAGGCGAGGGAAAAAATAGGGAAAATGACAGAAGTACCTTTGGCGTTGGTAATGTGCATAAGAGCCTTCTGTCAGATAGATTGTTTATGTGCTAGAAGGTTGTAGGATTGTTTGCACAAGGTTGGGCACGTGAGTTGGGGCACTAGAGTGAGACTTAGTGGAAAAATCCATAATAAGTGTTGAAGTACGGTGGTAGGTGAAGTAGCATTTAATGCTAAAAAGAATGGAAAGCTATAAATAGAAGGTTGGGCACTTCATTATGGACATTGTGACTACGAAAAAAAGAAAGCTCTTATAGACTAGGGTTTCCAGAGTTGATCTGTGATAAGAAATTAAGGTGTGAGTGATTAGATTTGATCTGAAAACTAGAAGGAAATAAGTTCACGGGTGTAGAGAAAAAAAATATGGAGAAGCACCATTTGATGAAAAAGGTTATTCTAGTTAAGGTTTGGCAGCTAGGGCATCGGCTGAAAAGGGTTTCTTCACAGGATTAAGGTTTGATCCTAGAAAAGGTAGAAAAGTAGAGAAAATAAGAGAATTTGAAAGTGCTAAGATAACCTAAACCATGGAACCTAAGAAATGAATTGTATCACCTAAGAAGTAAAGGGAAAGGGCAAGGGCAAGAGACAACATAGAAACCCCTGTAAGCATGAATGAAGAATGGTACGTAGAGATGTAGTACCCGGATGGGGTTTTACTTGAGAAGGAATTGGAGTCCCACTTTAGAAAAATGATGGTGAGCAATTACAACCATCACACGAACACGACAAATAAGGAATTGGTGTTGGAGTTGGTGCGTCTGACAAGAAAGAGGACACCAGAGGGTTTACCTATCTATAGAGATGAGGTAAAATTAAAATTGGAGGAGGCGGGATTGTTGTGACTCTATGAGGTGTTTTATTTTGGAAAACCTGAGCACCGCTATCATTGGTTAATTTCACACGTACATCAAGACCACTTTTACTTCGTAGGGCGTAAGATGCGCATAACTCCTCAACTGATTTCAAGATTCACAGGCCTCATTTGTGAAGGAGAAAGTATATATGATGACCTGAGTGACAAGGAATCCATCAAATAAATTGTCTTCGCATATGATTATAAGAAGGGGTCATGATACTTTTATATCGCGAAGATCCAAGACCTTATCTTGAGAATGGCCATGCGCCTGGTGACAAAGCTAAATGACCAAGAAAGGTGGACACAGGTAACTAAAGCTTGGTTAAATGTGTGCAAGAAAATATCAAAAGGCACCATGTACAATTTTCCTGCCTTCAACGCAGATGAAATTATCAGTAGTGCATAGGAAGGAGACAAGATACTCTTTGGCAATTTCCTCTTGACAATTGTGTTTTCAAAAATCAAAGTGCAGATGCGGCAGATAAGTTTGTTTGGGAATATCCGAGAGGAAGACCCCTTTCTTGTGAAAAGATTCAAAAAGTACACTTGTGATAGCATGACGGCTGCTCACAAGGCACGCCTGGAAAAATGGTATAAGTGCTTAAGGGATGCGTTCGAGGTAGAATGGAGGATCCCAAAGTAGTAATCAGCGCTCATTGACAGAGAATCCAAATTTTTGGTGTACCAACATTTCTGCATTGACAGATTTAAACTTACAGATGAAAACATGGGCCCATGGTGCAAGCTCCCCTTCTCCTTCACCGTTCAATATTTCCAAGTACGGGTAAATAGATTTAAAGAGGCCAAAATACTAAGGTTCGACCTTAGTGAGGTAGATCAAGACCATAGGGAGTTGCGTAGAAATCTCATTTACCCCGAGAAGCATGCATATGTGGAGAGGTATGTCTCCCATGAATTTCAAATGACAAAGCCCCTGACTTTTCCAATAGCAAGAGAGACCGCGGAAAGGGTATATCTACACATAAGACCAAATTTTGAGAAGGGCACATACCTGGAATGTGATGTCTCCATCCCTAAAGACCCCATGGGAAGAAACAAGCCCACACCAGTAAAGAAAGGAAAAGAAGAGGTGCAAGGGAAGAAGGCACCAAGTGTCGAAAGTCCACCACAAGTGGGCACCCTAGGGACAAGTGCTAGAACTAGTACTTACATGCGCAGGAATAGGTCCCCAGTTAGAGAGGAGGCACCAGAACAAGAAAACCCTATCACAAAGCAGAATTCTCCAGAGGAGGAAGAAGAAAGAGATGAATATCCTATATTGGAATGCCTAGTTAGGAAGAAACATAAGGTGATGGAGGAAGCTAATTCGGAGGACACTGAGAGCTTGGAGGCCTACAAAGGAGAGGGGGATGATGATGATGATGATGAACCTGAAGGAGCCCAGGAACCACTAGTGTTTGATGTGCATGATTCAGAAGAAGAGGGCAGAGAAGAGGAAAATGAGTTTCTCTTCATGTGCGGAGGAAGGGTAGCCAATAGGAGGAAGGTACCCAAGATAAGGGAGGAAGCGAAGAATTAAGTACTGAAAAAATTAGACTCCAAACCTCATGCAGGAGCAGATAAACAATGTGGCAGAAAAAAGAAGCAGCGAAAATCATTGAAGCCTTAGTAGAACAAGAGTTAGAGCATAGCACTAATTTAGTAATGAATGAAGATAAGGAATAAAGTGTGGGAAAATATCACGACAACACAGGGGGAGGCCCCAGTTTGACGGTATGTATTCCTAAGGGCATGCACACAGGAGGAAGGTGCACAAAGACCCAAAAACCAAGAATGGGCTATATCGATGATCCAAGCAATGTTTTGTGCACGTGTTTCCAAAGCACAGTACCAATAGAGCAACTCTTGGCTATGAATTCATTTGATGAGGAAGGTGCATACCCTTGGACGAGGAAAATTCTTTCTTGGGAAATTGAGTCCCACATCGATGAGCTAGAATTTGAGGTAAGCCAAGGGGCAATCATGAAGGTGCCTGAGTCAAAAGGAGACAACCCCCTTGGTGAGCACTCAGCAGCTATCAAATGAGCAAGTCTGTAACGCACTGAACAAGGTCTCGGTTGAATTAGAAGCCAGGTTATTTGAGAGGAACGATAGGGTAAGATTCCTAGAGGTGGAGCTGGAGAAGAAGGAAGAAGAGCTCGAAGAAAAGACCAAGGAATTAAAGCGGGAGGAACTAATTAGCACACAGCTAAGGCATGAGTTGAAATAAGAGAAGGCAAGGGTGCACAAGGTTTGCAAGAAAGCAAAGATGATCACAAATTCCATTTTCTTGAAGCACCCAGATCTAACGCCTCCCACGCAGAAGTATGGATCAAAACCTAGAGTGTCTAAAGGACTTGACCTACATCCTTACAATGGAAAGGTGACCATTGGCTTTACAGTCTATAGAGGAGGCATCAGCGTGAAAGGAAAAGGAGGACAAGATGAAGGTTGTGGAAATTTTTATCGAGTACAAGAAATTCCTCACAAATGTTAAGGTTGCCGCCTAAACTGTTAAGGCTATCTATGATAATTGCACCGATAGAGATAGAGTGGCGAGAATTCTGGTCACCTCCGATGAAGCAGAGCACAAGGAGTTCTAGGAGAAGAATAAGGGGAATAGAGCGGAACATGACAAGATTTTAGCCAAAGTTGAGAGGAAATCATAAGCTATTGAGACCTTGTGAGGCTCAATTAAGAATTAGCTGAAGGGTTTGTATCCCCAGATCACTCAAAGGATGTATGCGCTTGAAGACTTGGTAAAAAAATTGGAGGAGATCATAGAAACAATGAATACCCAAGGAGAGGGGCTAAGCTTTGAAGAGGTGACCGCCGTAGTCAGCAACATTTGTCAATGGGCATAGAGTGAGGTCGATACTTGGAATAAGATAGAGGTAGATCTAGCAAAATATTTCCCTCTCATCTTATAGAAGTGATCATATTTCCCCCATTCTTTCTTTCTTCCCCAAAGTTATTCATTCCCTTTCCCCAAACCATTTAAATGTAGTCATTCTTTATTCATTGAGAAGGTGTTCCCACAGGCAGATAATAGGCGTAGTGTGGGGTAATGTTGGGCCCCTAAAATATTGGCCAGGTACAAGAAGACATGTGGACGCGCAAGGCCTAGTTAAGAAAGGGCACGCAAAGAGAAAGCGCACAGGACAGGGTTCTAACAAGTTTCAATAGAGCAAGTGGCATGCATGCAAGATAGAACAAATGTTTCAAGACTTAGCCATATTTGACACATTAGGCATAACATGAGAAAATTGCATGACCCAACTACACGTGTGGAATGGATAAGGTGTCAACCTGGCGATAGGTTTTCCTAGGAAGGAATATACCCTGCGATGGAAGTTTCTATAAGGCCTTCATTGCAAGGAGTGGAGAACTCGGACCTGAAGAAGCATGCTCCCATGAAGGACCACCTTGGACACTTGGTGACAGATCTACAACTCCCGTGAAGGCTTGATGATGTCAAGAAGGGCTATAAATACAAGCACCCACCAGAGGAAAAAGGAGAGAGAAGCAGAAGAAGGCGAAGCCATGTAGGAATATTGTGAGAACTCCATAAGTTGGGTAGGGATTTATAGGAAAAGGATGTAATAAGGGGTTGTGATAGTAAATTTTCTCATGAGAACTGATGGGCATGAATCCAGCATTATTGTATGACTTCGGTTTGTACAGCTGTGGTAGTTTGTAATGGATCCAATGAATATAACGAGGTTACCAAACTTGATTGAATATGGTTGTTAGTGATTCTGGTCCATGTTTAAAGCCTATAGTTCTGATTCATGAATGTTTATGGAATAGATATGTATTTCCCTTTTTTTTGGTTCCTATCTATAATATTTTTAAGTACCATTTGGTCTAGGATGACTACATTTTTCTAGAAGTCATTCTGAGTTCTATGATAAATTTATGTCTCGTTTCCACTCACTCTTTTTAAGCTCCTATCATAGATGATATTTCCCACTTAACTCACATAAAAGAGAGACTTGGTGTCCGCGTTGTCTCAGGTGAATGCCTAGTGCCCGCTAGGTGATAGGTCGGCACGCATGGGATTCTCTTGTTCTTTGGTGGGTGTAAAAATGACTACACTAGCATATTTCTTCTTTCCAACGGGTCTATCCACTATTCCTCCATGGTGCGTAGGAACACCATGGATATCCTTCTCTAGTGTAATAAGGTACCGAGTTATTACCTATTCTCCTGACATAATGTGGTTTGATTCCCTTAAGAAATATGCTCTTTACTTCACGCCGTACCAACTCATAAGTGTTATGAGCCCAATTATCACAAGCAACACTTGTAGTATCGTTGATAAACTATATGCATCCTCCCACTGAATTATCCCTTCTTTAGATGGCTCAAGCATCTCTAGATCCTGAATGATACATACATAAATCTTCTTCAGGTCTTCTCCACTCAAGGGCTCAACATAGGGCACAAATTTTCCATCTGTTAAAGGGATAACAACTCTATCCTCCTTGTTTTCAAAACTGATATAATCCTTGTTGAACTAGAGATCAACATTATTTTCATAGCACAAAAGACACCCCAATAGAGATGGGAAGCTATTTGACTCTGCCACCACTAAAACCTCAAAATCTCTAGTGAACTTGGCTCCTTGTATGGTAATGGATGCATATTTTAAAACTCCGATGGGAGTTTCCTTAGTTTGATTAGCCATGAATAATACATTAGTGGATGGATGTAATGGGGGTCTCCCCATTTGTTCCCATGCATATAAGGTAAAAACATTGACTTCCGTGCCAGTATCAATCAGTATATTACTCAATAGCCACCTGTCCATAAAAACATTCAGAGTTATTTCCTTGTCATAATCTAGGCTATAAGAGGGAATATTTGCATGCAAGATCTATCATCCAGTCTTAGTACTTACATGCAGAGTTTTTACCTTTAACCAATTCCCTAATAGTGGAATGATATTTTCCTGGCACAACATTTTGCACACCTCTCTTAAGTCATCTATATCAATTTAGATCATCTCTGATTCTTTCTTTTACACCATCTTCCATGATTGTTCCTTTAAATATTTTTATTTCACCCTGAATATTTCTGAGTACCTCCATGGTTTCTTGATAAACCTCCTTATGATGGGTAGGATCTAGGTACCGTGCATGTAGAACCTCCTCCTTAGTGATGGTAGGCATCTATTGCAATGCTTCTTTGGTGTGCGCTACTTCAACGTGGGTCATGATCTTTACCCGTAATGCATCAGATTCTGGTTCCAACTTGGGCATCCAATGATTCTCCACAGTATGTTGTATCCTAACCATCACTGCGCATTTGTTTTCCTATTTATGCTTCTTACTAAGATGCTCATATAAGTTTGAGAACTCCTCATAGCTATGATTTATTCAATAGAAAGAACATGTAATATTCTAGGGACATTCACGCCTATAGTGATCAGGAGATCTACATGTATAACATGTTCGACGAGGGAACTCACTTCTTCCACCACTATGGCCTCATCATCTGAGTCTACCATGGTATCCTCAACCTCTACCATGAATGCCTTCGAAACACCCTTAATTCCTATCATAGTGTGCCTGATTTTGATCCCAATCCTGATGCTTGTTCTTACCTTTAGACTTATCTAAAAATCATGTCTATCGTACGCCAATATCTATAACATCCTAGATTTGTCCGATCAGCCAGTAGTCTTCCATGTCATGAGTTGTGGATATGTAGATTTTACATTAACGTGAGACGGTCTTCCTTATGGCACATTGTAGTAATGGGTAGCGGCTAGCATTATGGTTTAAATGGCATATCTCACATTCCAACAACAACGAATGCACTGATCTATGGGGAAAACTATCCTTTGTGTGACCTTCCACTTCACAATCTGTGCACTAAATCCCTATGCATATCTCATGTGCTGAATTTTACGATAGTTTCTCCAACTTCTTTGTCATAGCTACGATATGTGCTTTTAAAAACAGGCTCACCCCAGTGTCTATACTTCCAACTACCTTAGCACGTAAGGTTGTTTCAAGTGCTTCACGTAGATCAGTGTATGTTTTATGTGATAGCACTCTCCTAAAATGTGTAATCAGACCTCCAATAAACCATTGTGCATGCTAGTTTACATGAATATTATAAGACAACTTAGATAACATCAATTTGAAATGGGCATCATACTCTCTAACACTCTTAATAGTGTCTTGCTTGATATCCTTAAGTGAACTTATACTCTTCTACTCAAAATCAGGGATGTGCAACTCTTTAAGAAATGCATATTTTAAGGTTGCATAGTTTACAAAAGTCTGATCAGGGTCAAACTCTCTATACCAGTTGTGTGTGTGCCCTTGTAATGTAGTATCAAATTGACTTGCCCTATTCTCAGAATCCGTGATCCATTTTTCACACCACAGTATTTCACACATGTGTACATGTTCAACACCATATTCTATGTCCCTATACTTTGGAAGACGAAGAGACATATCCATGTAAATAATTTGGGGTTAGTGCAGACCTTTCCCACCTGATCTAGAACCTCTTGTGTTTCCTCTACCTCTAGAACCACTAGATCTGCTAGAACTAGAACCACCTATGTCTCCTAATCCTGAACTTGTAGTTGGGGTCAGACTAGAACATGTACTTCCTTGTGTCCCAACAGTAGTACTGAACTAGACCTCGACGATTGACAAAGTGTTAGTACTCCTAGAAGATAGTCCAAAAATCTATGCACCTGAATTTTGTGCAGATGATACACCCAAAAAGGTACTCCCATATAACAATGAAGCCATTTGTGTTGCCTTCATTGTGCCTCTTATAATACTTGCTCCTATTATCCCACTACTTGAATTAACCTATTGACTATTTTTTGTACTAGATGCTAGAAAACCAAGCACAAGGACAAGGTTTCCAGGTGGATTCAAATGCACGCTTGCAGCCTAGGACACTTTTGTTGGTGCGCTTCTACATGAGGCTGAGGAGGGTTCCCTATCATGTTTTCCCAAATGGGGGAGTTCCTGATTCTCAGGTTCCAAATCTTCTGCATGAACTTCAAATACTTCCCGAACTATCTTT
This sequence comes from Taxus chinensis, assembly GCA_019776745.2. NCBI lineage: Eukaryota > Viridiplantae > Streptophyta > Pinopsida > Cupressales > Taxaceae > Taxus > Taxus chinensis. The sequence continues at coordinate 330,211,911 of CM034150.1, read as the reverse complement.
CTCCTCAACACCATTTTCCCTGCAACCTCCCGCTACTTCTCTACCTCCCTCTCACATGCTTCATTATACTTAAGCTACCTTTCCTCTCTCTTCTTCTCTATTGCTAGGTCTGACATCTTTCACTAAGCCTACTCTTTCCCCCATGCATGGTGGGGTTTAGTTAGCCATCAGTTTTCTCTCCAAATTCAAAGTTACCATCAGGATCTTGATCGCTAGTGGAATGCCTTACAGGTAAGTTCCCCTTGGATATCATAAAAACTAGAATTCAACTACCTTTGGGCACGAATAAGTGGAAATTGAGTACTCCATGATATAGCTGTTCAAAACACCATGGAACCACGTATCCACCACGCGAGTCCAACTCAAATCAGCATCATAAAGGGCGTGAAATTCTTCCTATGTCTAGACAAGTGTGCAATACCTCCAGTTCCATTTAGATGCATAAGCAATCAACCACTCATACAATTCTATTGAAAAGATAGTGAAGAAGCTCTCATATAAACTATCACATAGATTTTGTTCCACTCATACACGTGCGTTAAACTCAGATTTGGTGTTGAACCTCTGTGCGTATTCATCCTTTAAGTCATGTATCCAATCCTCAACACTTGTTAGGGTCAACCGGTATGTCTTCATTGCAAACCATCCTAAAAAAAAAGGAAAAAGAGGTCCCGAAAAATGGAACCAATGATGCAGCCTAGAATTCACCAGTAAAAGCCTAGATGAGCTGGCACATCACTCATCCTAGACTGAGTGCTCACCCGAAGTGTGCAAAGGTACCAGGCCCCTCTTTAGTGTTGTTATTGTAGGATGTTAGCATGATGAAGACTTAAGCATTCAAATCCATAACTAATACATCATTCTACAGTGCATGTTCAGATCTAGATCTAGAGAATAACAGACTTAAAAGATAACGATGATGAAATCAAGCATGTAAGAACCAATTATACATAGGATTTGACACTCTGATTCAGCCAACACATTCCATTGCATTAAACATGATAAATACACAAAATCTTATTACAATAGATAATACCATAGTCTATGTGTGCATCAGATTTGGCAGTATAACCTCACAACAACTTAGTTCTCACATGCCCCCTATGCTACACATTTCATTACATCTTAATAAGGGTGGGGACTTTCCCTTCACCGCTTATCTAATCCCAATATAGCTTGCATGCTATTATTAATCACGCCCCATTACAAAAATATCCACACATGCAAGTACTCTAACAATATACTTCTCCTAGTTAAACGTCAGTAGTAAATCTATTCTCAGCCCGTATCCATGAAAATCACTTCGTAGCCAATCCTCCAAAAATAGCCAATGTGTATCACGCAAGTTTTTAACCGGTTTTTGTATTCGGCACGCTATCTCCAAAAATAGCTCATACTCGTGCAAAAGGATAAGTCCCGAATTTGTCTCTCTTCTTTGCACTTGATCCTTTCCGATCCTTCCACGCTTCTGAATGCACTATGCTCTTCTGTGCGAACCTTATTTATGTCCTTTGCTAAGTGCTAGATTTTTTTTGACCAACAATATTGGACCAGGGTGCATAGGGCACTACTGGCACACCTAGGTGTTAGGATCCCTGTCTGGGCGCCAAAGTTTGGGTAGAATCCCAAAAATTTATTTTTACAGGTTCACTAGATGTTCACTCTCCTTCATTTCCTGTCGCTAGTATGTCACACAATTCCTGTAGATGTCACATGTAACATGTAAAACAATATTTACCCATAAAACCCCAAAACGTATCACATCCTAAAAAAAGAAATAATATAAATGCCGAGTCAGATTAACCCCGAAGGCCACCCGATTAAGTGAAATTATGATCAGAGCATTGCACTACATTTCAGACTCCATGTAGTTCTGCATGTTTGGGTAGAAGTTTTCCCTAGACAACTCTTGTGCACAACGCACATGATAACGAGTGATAGTTGTTAGGAAAAATCATGTTAGTTCTCACATATTTAATATTTACTATATGGTAAATATTTTGGTTATATTGACATTTAGTATAATATATTGTTTTAACAACAATATACTCATAGAGTTTTGTTACACCTGTAATGTTATTAATGGATTTATTGTTTGTAATACATCCTATTTTATAGGATGTTTGTTCTCTACTTTTGTGGCTATATAATAGCCTTTGTAATATGGTCTGGGGAAATATTAATCAAGGTAATTCTACTATGCAAATCTGGTTGTTCCACTTTAGATGGTATTAGAGCGTGTTATTTCTCAAATTACAATGGAGTTTTCAGATTAGCAAAGTGGCATCTCTTGTGCCTCTCTGGATGAGAGAAATCATTTGTTGTTAACTTGGATGCCTATACATTTTCCATATTCAAGTTTGTTGGCATTCGTACTCATCTGGTGGTAGCAAATCATTCAAACAGGTGTCTCTACACTCTACCATTCACACTATCTGATATGTCGTGATCATTGGGTATCTTTTTCAAAGTTTAGACTGTCAATGATCATATATATTATTGCCTTGGGAACCTATGTGTCTGATTTCTTCATGCATGTCTAGTTTTATTAATCATTTTTTTGTGAATGTTCTTGACTCCTTTGAATTTTCATGCATTCTTTGACAGCTCGTTGCGCATGTATATAACAGTCCTAAGTGGACGTGTGATGTTTTAGCATGATAAATTTTCCATCACATGCTTGAATTTGGAGCAAACCAATTCAGTGGTCAATCCACATAGTAATAATTATCTGTCAAATATTTGATAGTCTTTTGGATGTTTATATTAACTGGTGAACCATCCAGGTATTCGGTGAACTATTAATGTCTTCCAGTGACTTATAACATCTATGCAATATCACTGGTGTTGTTTGGATTATATTGTTTTAGGTCTATTGACACATCTACAACTGCGTAGCCTTTATTCCACGCATTCAACAAGCTTTTTCCTCGTTCCACCTCGACTGACGAGCTCCAACACATCCGGCTCCACCTTTCATGGTTGTGCATTAGATCCACCTAAATATTGTGGGCGAAGCTTTAGACAAGACAAACATCCTTTCTTTAATTTTGAAGCCTATCGGTTTATAAATAAAAGGTATCTGCGCTTTGTCCTTCAAACAAAGTTTTCATTATTAACACAGTTTTTCCTTTCGCATGGCTTTTGGAGTTGCATTGAATCCTACCCCAAGCTCTTCACCAGTTTTACATGGAAACCCACCGAAAGTTGTCAATAGGTGTTTTTGTTAGTGTCGGTCAAAATAGATTTGAAAAAATTAGATTCAATTAGTATAGTTTTGTTTAATATAATTTTATATGTCAACAGAATAGGCGTGAGTCAAATTTTCCATTTAAATGTTTGATTTTAGTATTAAAGGTAGTCTTGTCTATGTCAATGCATCCAAAAGTGTTATATTGTGCCATAAAGTTATTTTTTGAGTAAAAAATAGTTCATTCTCCACCAGTCAAGAATAAAATTTATTTGTAGAGTCATTGTCAAAATTGTAAAAGTGTCCAAAGTTATTATATTGTCGTTGTTGACAATATTTTAAAAAAATGCCTCACTTTTTGTCGGATGCACTATCGGTGGAATCTGTAGTCTGATTCCAAATCAAGGAAGACAATTGTAATTGAGCTCCATGATCAAATCTGACTAAGTTAGCAACATGATATTGGAGGATGGAGGCAACGAAGGAATGAGGTCACTCAGCGTCCTCTTCTCAGTCGCCAATGATGGGGCCGCATATCAGTTATGGTGGAATTTTTGTGGTGTGTTACATTGTGTAGTGTTATTTTTTTCAATAAGGGGAAATTTAACATTAAAGGGGGAACATGATCCAATGTTCCATTTCCAGTTTTTAGTTTGTGTGTATGAGCAGTAGAATTCAACATATTTTCCTATGTTATTCCCTGCAGTGAGATAGTGATGAGAGCCGATGATACTACTGTAACATCATGATATTTTGGTTGTTAGTTATCCACTGGAAAACCTATCCATAGGTTGTTGGTATTGTCCTAAAAAATCATTTGTTGTATTGTTGTTGGTTAACCACTTGGAAAACCATCCAGAGGTTGTTGGTATTGTCCTTGAAACCATCTAGATCATCAACAGGCTACATAGCTGCATGTTGCAGTACAAGGTATGTTTTCCCCGTGTTCGCACTAAGGGGGGAATATTCGGTAAAAACATGTTAGTTCTCACATATTTAATATTTACTATATGGTAAATATTTTGGTTATATTGATATTTAGTATAATATATTGTTTTAACCACAATATATTCGTAGAGTTTTGTTATACCTATAATGTTATTAACGGGTTTATTGTTTGTAATATATCCTATTTTATAGGATGTTTGTTCTCTAGTTCTGTGGCTATATAATAGCCTTTTTGTTATGGTCTACAGGAATATTAATCAAGGTGATTCTACTGTGCAAATCTAGTTGTTCGGCTTTAATAGCTAGATGTAGAAGATGTAAATAGATGTGTGCATGGAAAAAAGAACTTCCCCTCCTATGCATGTATGTAGAGTAACCAGTCCCTTGTCCCTTGTTTGAAGTTAGATGGATGCTTTGATGCTCTTTAGATGCCTTTGGATGCAACCTTGGGTGATGATAGTAGATGCTTAGATCTTGGTCCTTTAATTTGATCTCATAACATTGTATTTATATGATTCCCTTGTTTGAATTTTATAATTAACCACTAAAAGGAAGACCGCCAAGTAATAAATATGACCAACAACTAGTAAGGACCTAAAAGGAGTGAGTAATATAAAAAGAGGTCTAGGGCACCAAGAGGGGACAAGGGTGCCTGGGAGTTGCTGTCCTGGTTAAACACTAGTGTCTAGAGCCAAAAAAGGTGAAGTATCAAAATTAAAATTGTACAGTGGGGTGTGCAAGGCCAAGAAGAGAAGCAAAAAGCAAAAAAAAAGGCCAAAGATAGTGGTCAATTATTACTTTTCCTCCTTAGGAATAATATGAATGTAATGTATGTTATTAAGAGCTATAAATGTACCCAAGTGCATGATTTGGTGTCTACATAGATCTCAGCGCAAAACAAAACATAGTGACGGTGGTTTCATTACATTCCAACACTGGTAAGTCCACTTAATAAGAATATCATATTATATAAATAGTGAGACTATAAAAATATCAATTTTCCCAAAGTATCAAAATTTCAACATTCAGGAGACCTTGGAATAGTAACAAACACCAAAAAGTGTCAGTTGGGAAACTTTCTAAAAATAGCAAGTTTGGAAAAAGTAGATGTCAAAAAATAGAAACATTTTAAAAATAAAAAATTTCTCATTAATGGAAATATCCTAAGTGGATTAGGAGCTTCAGAGAACAAGAATTGTGTAAAATTTCCAAAATTTCCAGAAATAGCAGTTTCTGACCCCACCTGCTAAAAATAAAAAGTTCAAGTTTTCCGCACAAAAAGTTGTTGGTAGCTCTATTTTCACTCATTGTGTTTATTTTTTCTATCATCAAAAGGCCAAGATATTTTTTTGTGGTTCTTATAAGAAATTAACTCCTCTAAAAAATCTCAAAGCATCATTTTTTAGAAGCATAACTTAATGCAAGAAGTCAAAATGAAGAGAAAAGATCATCGTGATTGATGCTAGTAATCATCTCAAGCTCACGAAAAATGGATACCTCATGAGAGTGTTTCTAAACACTTCTTCAATCCTTGGTTATGAGATCGGTATAATTTGAAGTTCAAAACAAGTGACTCTACCTAAAGTACCATTCATATGTCAATCATTCTAGCTAAAGAAGGAAGTTCATTTCCACGAGGAGTAAATTGAGCAATGGTGTTAAAATGTTATAGACATGTTTCCACTCAAGTGAGATCTTTTTCAAAGAAATGAACTCTCTAGTGAAAATAGGTGTCATCATGATCAATAGTGAAATGAGAAACTCATGGAGTATGTTGAGGATCATCATATCCCGAATCGATTGTCATCTCTTCGAGAATTAAGTCAAACCATGTTAATCAAGCTATCAAGGTACTCAAAGCCATTATATACGAAGGATTGATAAATCATCCTTTCCCATTGGAGGCATATGAGAAGTAAGGTATGTAAGCATCACTAAATCTGATTTCATTCAAGATGTGCTATGTAGTCAATAAAGGTAAATGGGTATCCTTTATGTGAATCATCATGTATGCAATAATGTGAAACCATCTTAGTTCCACTTAGTTTCATTTGTATGGTAGTGTTATTAAACACTAAATCAAAAATATGATGGTGTGGTCATTTCTTTAAAAAATAAATATTGTAATCAAAATGTCACTTCAATGCCACCAAGGGCCATTAACCAATAATCTATCAAAATATATATAATGAAAAGAGGGTGCACAAAGGTTCCCTATTAAAAAATCTTCATAAGAAGGTGAGATTCATCGAAAATCCCATAGAGCCTCTTGAGCTAGTAAGATTGATCTATTGCATCCTCTTGTCCTTCATCTACATTCAAGTATGTTTTCTTTGGTGGCGAAACCTTCCCATAACGAGAAATATGTGATCCCTCATCAAGCTAATGAATATTTCAATGTGGCTAACATCACATCTACTCTGGGAGATACATTCCCATGGATCCAAGAATTGCTCGTAAGTGAACCAAGGACAACTAAAAAAACTAAAATACCTAACCTTGGGTCCATCAAAAATATTATGAAGACCAAATGAGGTAGGAAAGCACTGGTAACTTCTCACTTTTTTAGTGGAGTTTCTAATAATCTGTAAATAGAGGTTGCCCAGCTGAAAGTTACAAAACCTGTAGAGAAAATTACTCATGAGGAGTATGAATTGACCCGTATTTCATTCAGTCAAGATATGAATGAACGTGATGCTCGTTTATTCAAAGAATCCTCTACCCACATAGATTCAATAAATTAGGATTACAAATGAACAATTCATAAATTAGAGGAACATGTGATAGTTCTCACCACCCACATTCAACCTTTCTTGGAGCCCAATTCAGCTCCTCCTCTTTTTTTGGAAGAAATTTCTCCGATCATTAGATTTGACCCTGAGATGATCAAAAAAGTGTAAGGGAATATGATTCAAGGGAAAGATAGTGCTAAATAGACTAATAATATTCTTTAAAAATGAAATTATTCTCTCTGAGTAGATCTCTTTATGTTTAGGTACATTCTTTCCACCATTTCAAAAGTGAAGAAAATAAGGGAAGAATTTGAAAAAGAGAAGATCCATTAGGATGAGGTATTCCCACTTGTGTCTGAGATGAGTTTCCATAATTCCCACACTCTCATGAGTGGGAGTGTGTTCACACCCGTTGCTAAGAACTAGTCCCCGGTTTGGATCCACACAATGAATCCTAGATATGAAATGATAGAAGATACCATCTCTGAAATTGAATCTAGTGGAAAACATGCCTTCAAGATTTTGGATGATGTCAGTGACTGTTTTTAGAAACTTAGATCCCTTCCAATCATCGAGAATTCATCATCAGAGAAACTCATTGGTTATTTACAAGAATCATTCAAAAAGGAGGACAATGATCCTCTCTCCTGTAACAAAGACACTTTGGATTCTCTTTCCAACATCAAAGGCTCTATTTATAACATTGTAAGATACCATAAGGAATGGTTTAATTAGTGCAAGGATATTAACAATACTCCCAAGATATGGATAAAATTTTTGAGCTACATCCATTTTCCAAAAGAAGAAAAGGTAGCTCCCACGGCAATCTGATTCAGTAGAGAATTCAAAGGCAATGATCTCATTCCGATAAATCTCCCTCAAGGATCATGAATGGATAATTCTTCATCAACAATGGATTCATCTTCATTAGATCAATCAACCTCTCTCTCTCTCTCTCTCTCTCTTCCTTCTTCTCTCTCATTGTTCTAATTTCTCATTAAGAATGTATGTTTTTCTATTTCATCTTATTCACATAAGTGAACCTCAATGTTAACATTATAAGAGTCATTTTTCACTAATATGAAAAATAATCACCTTCTAAGAATGTCAAAGATCACAAGTGATGAATATAGATGAAAATTCATGTGGGTGAGATGAAAGGACAATTTATAATGTTATAAATTGGAAAGGATTTTCCATTCTAAAGGGTTATAAATTGTTGATTAATTGTTGTTGTTGATATTTACCACTACTACATCAAGCAATAAAAGTTGTAACTCTTCTATTCCTTTCCTTATGTTCCTCTACTCTTTATCTCTACTTTACAACTTTGTATACATTATAGTCTTGTAAAACCAAGAAAGTTGTCTTCTCCTTTGATAAATGAATCAATGGAATTATGTATCTACGATTTTTTAATCTTATCATTGTTAGCATTATTGTGTTATTATAATTAAATTTTTACCTACTTTGGTTATTGTATGTGAATTCCGTAAGCCTACTCACAATGGTAACCATTTCTCTCCTTGTCTCCCTAACTTCCCTTTACCTCTCCTCACTAAAAAATCCCCCCTTATACTATGCAAAAGCACTTTTCCACATGTTTAGTGGATTATTCCTATGTGATTCCCATCCTAATGACCACCCCACATATTTAGGTATTTTACAGTCAATAATGGGAGCCTCCCCATACACAAGAAGGAGGGGCTTAGCCTCGTGATTTTTGGTAGAAACAGATAATTTTCAACATGAAAAATTATTTCTCCAACACATCACATTCCATAGATTGATTAATATTAGGATAAGTGAACTAACTATTATTAGGTAAAAATTAGGAATATATGAGAATGAAAGTGGGTCAGATGAGGGACTTCAAGTTTGAGTGGTTTGTAGAAGGAATGAACGATGATGGATCTGACCTATTTTATCTAGAGTATTAATAAGTGCAATCATATTCACTTCCTCCCCCACCATGTAAAATTCAAGAATCTGGTGACATCAAAGAAAGAATCATGGTGGTGATTTAGAGGTCAGAATATTAGTTCAAGTAGAAAATGACATCTTTCGTTGAATCTAGGTGTCTACTGGCTCCATCTAAACAAGTTTCCCTCACTTCTTCTCTCAGGGAACCTGATAGGTGAAGTAAATATGCTCATTTAGAAGAGTCTTATAAGAGAAATCTTGAAGAAGCTAAGTAAACTAAAGTTTATCCTCCTAGGAGGCTTCAAAAAAAGGTAAATTTTAGAGAAAATCATATTGAGCCACTTGAGCTAGTAGAAATTGACCCATCTCAATCTCCTAATCATCCCCAAAATCTAAGTGTTTCCTTGGATGTAGTTGATTCATCTCATATCAATCAAGATCTTGCTCCATATTAAGCACCCAAGAGTTCCTCCATGTTATGTTTCATGTCTACACCGACTGGGAATTTCCCATGCATACAAGATTTACTTTGAGGATAATCAATAAAAGTGCAATAAGAAACAACAACTAAATTTGAATACATATCAAATCAAATCAAAACCAAGCATACCAAGAAATGACATACAAATTTTTTTTCTTCATTGAGGCTTCTGGATCTTAGTATGTGGAATATTCATATCCTAAAGTGATCAAACCCATGGGAGATATGAGATCAACTAATTATGTGATGACTAGGATCTGCTTAGGGAAGGCCATACATGAGGGAGATATGCATTTTTAAAAATATTCTGAAGCTTGGTTTCTCTCAAGAAATGAATAAAATAAGTAGACCATGGAGTAACTTGAAGATCATGTGATAACCCTAACTGCTTATGTTCAGTCATTCCTGGAGACCAATGTGATACATCTTTCTCCAGTTGAAGACCATATCTCTTATTAGTAGCTTTCATCCTCAAGTGATCAAGAGAGCTCAAGTGTACACCATGAAGAGGAGCGCCAATTATAAATGGGTGAAGAAAATCCTTGAAAAATGGAAGGTATTATTTCCTGAGATTCTCTTTCTATTCAACTTTTCCCTTGCCACTATTTCCAAAGTGAAAATGAAAAAAGTGGAGACCGAGAAAGAAAAATCACATTGGCATATTGTTTTCACATTGGTATGTGAGATGATTTTTCTTGATTCTCACTACTTATTGAGTAAAAATGTGTTCACATCCATCTCTGATAATTATGTCCCGTGTGGTCATGCACAATGAGTTACAGGTGTGATATGATAAATGATGTTATATTGGAACTTCATTCTTGTGATGATCATCCACAATAAATATTGAAATATGTCAGAAAATGTGTGTAGAAGCTTAGATCACCTTCACTCAGTGAAAATTCATCCTTGGAGGGACTCTTAAGCTCATTCCGAGAATTGGTCGGAAAAGAAGTAGGAGATCATTTCTCCTTCAATGAGGATACATTGGAATCCATCATAGAGATTAGAAGCTCTATATTTAATACCACAAGAGATCATAAATTTTTGTTTGCCAAGTGCAAGACCATTTTTTTCCCTTAGACTTGGATAAATTCTTTGGGGAGTGTCTACATCCCGCAGGTAGAGAAGGTTTCACTCCTAGTAGCCTAGTTCAACAAAGAGGTCAAATTCAAGGCGTTCATCCCTGGGGCGTTCCCATAGATTTCCCCAAGATCTATATCCTCATTATCATAAGCATATTCATACTCATATTGATCACTCTCTTATTCTCTCTCTTCTTCCCTCTCTCTCTACATTCTAATTCTTCATTGGCAATGTACTCTTGAAATTTTTATCTTATTCACTTAAGTGACCTTTTAATTTTACATTGTAAGAGTTCTTTTTCATTAATAAGAAAAGGGATCATCTTTATTACTATAGGAATATGAAAGGTCACAAGTGGTAGGAATGTCAAAATTCACTTGGGGGAAGATGATGAGAAATTTTCTATGGCTATATGTTTGTATGGCTTGTCCATTCCAAGGGGTTGATATATTTTGTTATCCTACTACAAGAAAGAAGTTATTTCTTTTATTTTTTTTATATGTTCTTATACTCCCTAATTTCAACTATGCAAGCCTTGTAATCTTGAAAAACCAATAAATAACTTTTTATCTTTAAGTAATAAATCAAATCAACTTTGTGTCTTTAACTTTTTAAACTTGTTATTTCTTACAAATTTGTTTTCTTCTTATTTGATGTAGACCTACTTTGGTTCATTTTAGTGAATTTTTCAAGTTCCTACACACTTCATTTACCCCATCTCCCCATATTATTATTTCTCCGTCACCTCTCCATAAGAAAATTCCACCCTTGTATTCATAACAATAATTTTTCCATAGGTTTAGTCGAGTATTCCTCTCTGATCCTAGGCCTAACACCCACCACAGATTTATTATTTACTACATTCAATAAATGGAAATATCACCTTTCCCAAGAGGAGGGACCTATTCCTATGACCATTGGTGCAAAATACTAATTTTCCCTTGCGACAAATTATTTCACTAGCAAGATGAAAAAAGGTGAGGTGTATCCATAGTATATGATTCATAGATTGAATTTTGGAAAGTGAGTGAGGGAAAAGCATCAAGAATCATAATCAAATCATCACACTTTGTTCTTACTTGTAGCGAGGAGGTTATGGACAATTGATGTTATATTGGAATCATACAAGCATATGATCATTAGAACTGCATCATTGAGAGTTATTCCAAGAAACATATTATGAAAGTCATGGTCATGGTGACATTTTGAAGGGGGATATTAGTGTCAATAGAAAGTTCATTATGTAGATTAGTATCACTATAGTCCATCATAAGAGGAGAATTATGTGCAATGTAAGTAGTGTATATCATGATCATGTATGAGAGGGATATCATAAAGATTAGACAACATGAGGTGTGGAATCCATTATAACATTATCCATGTAATATTTTGTTACAAGGGAATTGTATGTTATGGTGTGGGTAGAAGAGATTGCATGCATAGTATCTAACCAAGGACAATGTAGAATGATCTTATAATTAAGATTATTATGCATAACATGACATATAAAGTTAAGATTGAAAGGTCCCAAAATAATGGGTAGATTGATTTATCCTAACACTTTCTTAGGTGTATTATCAAAACCAAAAATACATAGATTAGAGGAAGTTAAATCAGAAATAGAAATCCCTATTTGATGGAGGAAATATATGTTATATATATTAAGAATAGATCCATCATCAACTAAAGAATGCTCAACAATACAAATTAGGAATATGTGACCTTGAATATAAAATGGGGGAAGTATTATCAACAATTATTCTAGAAATGAACAATAAATGTCAAGATCCTGTGTGTTATATGAAGATTCATATGGGATCTATAATAGCAAGGTAGATGTGGAAAAGTATAGATAGATACTGATAATGATCCTTGAGAGTTGGCATGATGAATGAAAGTATATTGAAATGCACATCCAAAGAAATAAACCCTAATGTCACTAGGGTTAGGGCTATGACAATGTTCGATTAGAGACTTGGGTTCATCCAAATGATTAAACTGAATATTTAAATCTTGATAAGAAGTAGTGATGTTCAATAAGATGATATACATAAACATGTAAGATACAACATATAATGGACAACTAAGTGTAATTACAAATGAGAGGATGAGAGTGACATAGATAATAACTCGTTGTATTGTGCTAGATTTGGGATGGAAATAATGATTAAATAAGATTAGATTTAGGATTGTAGATGTGTTTCATCTGGAAGAAATAGAATTTGAAAATATATTAGATAGTAGCACCTAGTTGGGGACAATAATGCCCCAAGTTGCTAGTGTGGGATATTGGGTACTGGTGTCCTTGTAGTGAGTAAGGATATACTCTTTTTTAGGATTTGATCATATCACATTTCACTTTGTCATGTGTGTCACTCTAAATTTTTGGTGTAGGTTTTTCATGTCGTACCTATACCTACAAAACAAACCTTAGCTTCTTGTCACAAGGCTCAAACACACATTATATGGAATAAAATATACATATGCATGAACTTATAATGAACTTCAGTAACTCACCCCAATGTGATTATTCCTAAGAAATTGTACTACATTTCAGAATCAATGTAGTTCTAGTGTATGTGCTGTGTGATATAATCATGCCCCTTGAAGCTAGGTTTCTCCTTGTTCCATTTGCACCAAGATAACGTGCTACAACTAATTTTCCTTTGATATCATGTGTTTGTGATAGAATTTAGAATTTTCCCTTCCTATGTAGTGAACAATGCATGCCCAAATGTAATCGTTAAGTGTTAAATTAACCTAAGTAGTAGATAGAAAGTAATAGCCCAATTTCCTATTTGTCCTCTTTCGCCTGTTAGAATAGATAGTAGGTCAATGTATATATACTGATTAATTTTCTTGAATTTCATCATTAAAAACCCTAAAAATCTGACCCAAAATGTGGTAAGTAGAACTTTAATGAAAAGAAAACAATCGATGTGGCATTTTAAACATAAAAATGAGGCAAAGGGACATAAGCAACCAAAGGGGACGATAACACTTAGGTGCTCATGTCCCTACTAGGTGCTAGTGTCTGGAGATCTTCGAAGATAAAATAGGAAGTAATGAGTTTGGTAATACCTTGTGTGATGTCTAAAATAAAAGGGATAATTCCAAAAGTTATAGAATGAAAGCATGTAAGGATAAAACAATGTTAATGTAAAGTAAAACAAGTGTTTTCAATTTATAGTTTTCATGCTTAGGAATCATGCATATACTGACATACAAGAGGTGTAATGTAATAGTATTAAGTTCTTAATATTGTGTCTACACTAGAGTATGAAGGGATCACTCTCCCCGAGATCAAGGAAAAAGTGAAAAATACAATGACAAAGGTGTAGATATGAGCCACAATTCACACCACATTCTATCATATTTAATCATTTATATAAATGACACAATGGACTAAAAGTGTGTTGATATAATTCATACACATCATACACTAATAAAAAATAAAGGTAATATGCAATAACATAATCCAAAGGATATATATGATTCACAATCAAATAGATATTATTTCCTAATAAATACATAATCTCTCACATTCATTAAGAAGGTATTGAATGCAATGCATAGTTCAACACAAGGGTCTTCACATACTGAGATTGTTTAGGAAACAATTGGATAGAGTTTCTTTACATTGAAGAGAGAATAGTTTAACTTATGAAATGCATTACATATATAGAAGGAGAAGAAAGAAGCAATCTGAATATCCCATGGGATATGCTTAACCTGTCTGACCCTTCCAAAGTTCCCCAAAATTATATCAAAAGGTAATCCCTGACTCTCATGATGGTCCACACCCATGGGGGTGCCTTGGATTGCAAGAAAACCTCTATATATTTTCTACGTGGTTAAGATACAACTTAGATCAATGAATTCCCATGAAAGTAGGGGAGATAGATAAAGATTAAGCTACCAAATGTCTTATTTTGGTTATAATGATGCTTTGGACCACTAATAACAACTCATTTCTCATTAAAATGACCATTTGAAACCCATTCTCTTCATTTTGTGGGTGCATGTAGATAATATACCATCCAAGAAGCATCATGAGATAAAAATAATCAACCAAAATAATATGTAACTAATTTGGGCATCAATTGATTAAGAAAACATCTAAAAATGACCCAAAACTTTGTCATTAAAATATATCAATTATTTCCGCCATTCCCATTAAAAATGATCATTGATTAAATCCCTCATAAAATCACTTCCAATAAGATTGGTATCATTTCAAAAAGAGCTCTGGATCAAAAGATATGAATAAAAACAAGTCCCATGTTTGAGTCACAAAATCAAATCCAAATACGAATGTGGGCCCTCAATTTAGTTATTTAATCAAAAAATTGGATTTATCTATTATAAAATTAAGAATATTCAGTTCTATTTATTACTCATTCAATGATCATATATGTGAATATATACATGTTTTGGAGGAGATAATGTAAGTAGACAGGTGTGAAGGTGGAAGGTCAAGAGACCACCCATGTAAACAATGGAATATGCCAATATTCCCCTCTTATTACATTGTATTTCAAAAAGCAACCCTGAAACATAGTCATAATATTTTGATTATGTTACTTATTCTTCTTATTCATCATATTTTTGACTTGTGACATGTCCTTTCTACTTCTTGTAGTGAGGATGACATCTGGATTTCTATGAATCACGTGACTAGATGTGCTCTAGTTGACAAAGTTACAGATGAAGAAATGAGCTTGGTAGGATCATACAGTGAGATGTAGATGCTCATGTGAGTATTCTATCTCACATTCATCATCTACATCATATCATTATTTAATCTTGGCATGACTCTTCTTTGTCTAGTACCGTACATCAAATAAGACTCAGACAAGTAGTTTGTGATGCACTAGGCTCTCAAATTGTAAGTTTTATAGACTTTTAAGTAACATATAGTAAAAACCAGTGCTCTCATGGGCTTGAATTCAATCTCTCAAAATATTCACATATCTATGGTTACTTGACATATTTCTAACATCTATGGGAATGATTTTCATGCACTCATATTTCTACAGAGGATCATATGCTTTATTAACTAGTTTTTCACATTATATAGGAATATGTTTATCTCTTGTAGCTTTGTAGCGTACTTGATGAAGTTGGGGTTTATACTGAACTTTTATTCTCCAATTAAAACCACATTAACTTATTTTTGAAATAATTCCTCATGCCTTTGCATGCCAAGTCTCTCCTACTGGAGGTCATTGAAACATTATCCTTACATGTTCCCTTTGTTTTCTAGTGCTATTGGTCTCTTGGTTTTCATGGGATTTTCTTGATTACTACTTTTTATAGCCTTATTCCTCTAGTCTTATGCTAAATCTAGGCTATTTTACACTCTATAGGATACTCCTTAGCCACTTGGATTATCATATCACATGTCTCCACCTTGCAGGTCATTAGACTATTCATGGAGGCAGGTTGTTGGGATCTCTTATTAAGATTATATGCACATCAAAGTTTTGTTACATATTATTGGTTATTTATTGGAGCTCTCTTATAATCTCTTAACTGTTGGACTACATCTCATTCTCCTCTTTAGAAAGACACATTCTTTGTAGTTTCTACATTGTGAAGGTTGGTCATTGCACTTTTTATTAAACTTCACGTTTTCTAAAGGTCCATGCAATAATATCTCATAGCAGGTTGATGCCTCTATAATAGTTTCTTCACATCCTTAGGTCACTTGAACTATATATGGGTCATTCATAGAGGTATTTGATGCAGATTTGAGATGGTCATAGGTGAGTAGGTGATTATTTCACTAGGCACAGATGTAAGGAGTCATTCTTATCTATCAAGTAGGTCGTCAATCCACTCAAAAACACACAGAAAAAATCAAAACTCCTTTGAAATTTTGTGCACAAGCCACTTCAAACCATCACTCTGATACCATTTTTATAGAATAAATAATATCTAGTTTTATTTGTTTCTCATTCAATGATCATAGATGTGATTATCTACATGTATTGGAGGAGAGAAGATAAACAAATACGTGTGGAGGTATAAGGTTAAGATACCACCCAAGTAAACAATGGAATATTCCAACATTATCATGATGCAAAACCACCTCTAATATGTATTTCATTTTTTGATTGGTAATTATTGGATAGGCTCCAAGGGCCATTACATAATATTTCCATTGAAGATTATAGAAGGACATAGAAGCCAACGTCCAAAAAGAGTAAAAAATGAATTGACTCACAACACCATACATACGGAGAAAAACTCTGAAAAAACATATTCAGAGAAAATCCTAGACAAAAAACATGGACAAAATAAAAACATGACAACAAAAAGTCAGACAAAGGAGCAAACATAAAGAGTCTTTAACCTACTTCTTGAGCTCAGTACATGCCTTCATAATTTGATTATGAGGGAGAGTTTCCTCATCATCTGAACTGCTAAGCACAAGCCTCGTCTTTTTATCTTTGACAATAATATCATCAACCCTTTGATCCTGAAGAAAATCAAGTCTTTGTCCATGCACAGTCATCTCTATCTTTCAATCGTCTTAACCATTATGACAAGGTTACTATTATCCGCCTTCAGAGAGGCCACAATTACTTTCCAAACGAGTCCAACCTTTGAGAGACAAAAACAGAAAGATTATTCCTTCGTCCTATGCTCCATATTGACACTCAAACTTGGTCCCCCTGCCAAACTTTGAAGAGATGAAGCCGCTTTGAAATCCCTTATCGTCTTATTCTTCTTCTTTAACAACTTTAATCTTTTCGATAGATGTAAAAAATCCTCCAAATCATCATTAGAACTACCTGCATTTTCAGAGCAAGAACCCCTAGGTCTTAAAAAAAGGGGAGCCAACTTTCACTAATAAGAGAATACGTCACTTGATGGAGTGGAGCAATCAATTTCTTATCCTAAAAATCTAGAATGGACGTCTTCAAGGAGTAGTAAAAATAAAAAGGAATACTCATCCTTCTATTATGCTGAAAATGATTCAATAGAGAAAAGTGGTGACTGTGTAATTTCTGAAACTTATCGTCAAGGGTGATATATTTCATGATATGAAAATAGACCTCTGGCCACCTTCCTGGGAAAGCAATCCCTTGCGATGCCATCCTCCATGAACAAAATTCTTTCATCTACACGAAAGAAAGTGTCCAATTCCTCCACCCTTCTCGACCTATCTTTAAAGATCTTAAGACCATCAGTCAGCATGCTCGACACCTTTGGTATTAAATCTTCTGTAACATGCAACTTGACGCCCCTAATAGTCACCAATCCATTATCCCCATGCCGTCACAAAATCTGTAAGACAAAGCTGAGTCATACCCTTTTAACTTGAACAAATAGCTAGTTAGTCCACCTTTCTTAAGGATTTCCCAAATGGTGGTATCTCTCTGCAGCGCTATGCGTGAGGCGACGACTCCACATGAACATGCGTTTTCCACCCATACTAAAAATGATAACAAGAACCTACAAAAACCTAAGAAGAGCCTGACAAGCGAATTGAAACCAAAGTGCCCTTCCTCAACCCAAAAACCCAATAAATTCACATGTTGAAACTGAAAGACAATCATGAAAATAACCTTGTAAATATCCTTCATATTTCACATATCAAAGATCTCTCTCATCATTAATTACTCTTAAGATTCGTGTGGGAAGATAGTGTCCTCGCATTGCCATGAGGACTTAGAGTGGCAATTGACCCCATAATTAGCTAACCAATCGGCACATTGGTTTCCTTCACGAAGTGTATGATTGATACTTAAGTCCTCAAAACTAAGTAACAATCTATAAATGTCTTCCAAAATGTTTTTAATATTGTAGCTAATTCCAATTTCCTTCCTCATTGTCCTGAACAATATAAAGGGAACCCCCCTTCAATTTGAATTTTATTAATATTTAGAGAAACAACCATAGATAAACCCCCAAAAAGCCGCTAATGCTTCATAATAATTGTTAGTTTTAGAACCCAAAGGACCTTTATCAGCTACTATCAAATAATCCAAGATATTTCTAATAATGCCTCTTGTTCCAGCTATCCCATGATTCCCTTTAAAATTTCCATCAAAGTTAAGTTTAACCCACCTAGGAGTAGCTTTAACCCATTTGATGGAATGTATTAAAGTATCCTTCAAGTTGTGTTGATAACTCATATTTTTTTAGCAAAACAAGAGACTGAATTAAGGTATTCTCATGAGGGGGAATAACTCTTTTTTCTTTGAATTTCACGACCGAAAGATTGTTTCCAATCAGCCCACATCACTCTACTTCCAACCCTTTTTGCTAGATTATGTTTTATCCTTGAAAATTATATTATTTCTTTCCAACCAGATTCCCCATTAAAATGTGGGAAAGATAACTTTCATGCCCTACTGAGGCATTGTGAAGAAAAAAGATATTTCCATTGATTGAAAAAGACAGCAAAAGACTTCTGGAAATGTTCCACGCCACACTAAAAGCATTAAGAATACAACCAATTAATTTTTGAGAAAAGGAGCATTATTTAAAAAGGTGAGAGATAGACTGATTATCTCTTTCACATCAGACACACCTATTAGGGATCATCGTTCCTCTTATCTACAAATTGTCAATTGTTAGGATTTTGTTTTTGATGACATGCCATAGAAATAAATTGACTTTTAGAATCAAAACCTTATCTCATACTTCCTTCCAAAATGGGTTTTTTGGAGGAAACTAGCAGTCTACCAAGTAACCAGACTTTACAGAGTAATTTCCATCATTCGACCAGGCCCAAACTATAGAATCCTCCTTGGGGATGCATGGGATAAGCATTCCACCCAAATCATAGTTTAAGGTTTTGTAAAAAAAATCATTCTCTACATTCCTATTCTACATATGAATTTTCTTCCAAGACCAACATATAGCCTCCTTATTTAAATAATACCTTAAAATGATTCCAATAGAATCTTTGAATAAGACAGATAGAATAGTCCCAAGGTTGTTGACTGATTAAGGAGGAATCCTTAAACCACCAATCATCCCAAAACTTAATTTTCGATCCACATCCCATTTCCCATGTAGTCCCCCTTAAAAGAAGAGGTCTGCATTTAAGGAGACCATTCTAGAAAAATGACCCAACTAGAAGATGCTCAGATGAAAAGAAAACATCCTCAATCTCTATTATTACTGAGATATTTAGCTTTAAGAATCCTTTCCCACAATCCATCCTCCTTCATAAGTCTCCAACCTGATTTAGCCAAGAGGGCTTGGTTCATTCCTTTTAAATCTTTAAGACCCAAACCGCCAACATCTTTAGGTTGAGTAACTTTGTCCCAGGAAACCAAAGGAATTATGGCATTTGCTTCAACCCCGGACAAAAGAAACCTCCTTTGAATCTAAAAAATGATATTCCTTATTTTCCCAGGCATCTTGAAACCAGACATTAAATAAACAACTAAGCTTTGTAGAGAACTTTGGAGGAGTTGTAGTTTACCTGCTTGAGAAAGGATGACCCCTTTCCATGAAGCCAACTTCTTTTGAAACCTATTAATAAGAGGATTCCAAATTTATATCTCCATTCTACCCTTAAAAATAGGCATACCTAAATAGACACTTGGGATTTATTTTATATGGCATTTGAGAATATAACATATTCTTCTCTAAACCTCCTCTTCGACATTTAGGAAGAAAATAGAGCTTTTATTCAAATTGATAAGATGTCCAGTCACATCGGCATAGTCTTGCAGAATTTTTTTACAATCTTGAGCTTTCAAAAAAAATCTTCTTCCCAAAAGAAAATTATCATCAACAAATTACTAGAGAAAAAAAGGTTTAATCCTATTAGATATAATTAATCATTTTAAAGATCCATTTAATTTTCTATCAACACAAATTTTGTAAAGAGTCTCAGCCACTATGATATAAATAAAAGGATACAAGGGACATCCTTTCCTTAAACCTATCCCAACTGAGAAAAATCCTTCAGGTTTTCCATTTATCAGAATAGAGTATTTAGGAATGGAGATGCATTTCATCACAAAATTATTCAAGTGTTCAACAAAACCTAGGCGAGAAAGAATGGTTTTAGGAAATATCCACAAGACATGATCATAAGCTTTATTCATGTCAATTTTCACCAACATGGCTTCTCTTTTGTACGTATCCACAAAATGAATAGTTTCATGGTAGGGAAAATTTTAAGGGTCCCTCCAAAAAAAATCCTTAGAAAATATTTGGCGAATATGTGAAAGTTATCTTTTGCATGAATGACGAATATCAAGACATCATGACATCACAATTAAATACTACCAAATGGTAGTGTTGGAGCTCAAACTTGTACCTGTCTCATATCAGGTTGAACTAAGTAGTTGAGGAAATAATGGGACTTTCTCCAAGTTGTGATACCTTATGCACTTGAGACAGACCTCCAAAGAAGTCTGGTTCCTTTACCTATTTCTATTTCTAATGTTGCACCTAATGCTAAAAATGGAAATCTTAAGCTAAACATGCCAAGGGACTAGGGATAGAAGGATATGTAGAAATGGAAAAATAAAACTGAAGAAGGTAGTAGCACCATAAATAAGGGGGATGAATATGATCATCTTTTATAAAAAATGAAGGAAAATGCAGAGGAGAAGGCTAGACATGCGTAGCACATACTAGAACACAACTGAAAAATTATTTTCACAAGACACAATTAGAAAAGGAGATGAGAGGGATGTGAGAAGGAACAAAAAACACAAAACGTTAAAGAGAGTAAAATAGGAAGAATAAAAATAGGTTAAGGTAGAGAATAACCACAAGACAATTTTTTTATTGCTTCTAGAAATGCACAATCGATTATAATGGCGTATGAGGCCAATATCCACATGGAAAGACTAGATCTAGAGGTCTGTAATTCAAAAATGCAAGGGAATACCTATAAACACTCAAAGATTTCAACCTTTATCAATGAACAATTCTCTTACATTTATAGATGAATAAATGAGAGAAGAAGAGGAGGAGGGAAAATCCAATTTGAATCTTTAACCACCAATAACTAGCAATGAATGCCTGCAAATCTATCAAATGTACTTCCCCATGTCTATTTGGCATGTAAGAGAAGGAAAGAGGTGAAATCTGAATCAAATCAGGTGGTTGGAGTGATCAGATCCTGTATTAATGGCATGAAAGATGTTTTCCATCTTCTCACCTACCCAATCCTACCAATATTTGAAGTCAAGTGATCTGGATTGTAACCCATGTCATCTATTATTTTGTCAATTTTTTCCACATGTCCCACTTTAGTTGGTTGAAAGGATTCGGTGCCTATTTGGCATGCGTTGGTAGATTGTGTGTGATACACTCATTTTGACATGATACCATGTGGTGTAAAATTCTCATTTTAACAATTTAGAAACAAGGGAATTTTTTTTTTGCAAAATAATGTTCCCTGTTCTAAATAAAACATCATTTAGAAAACACATTCCATGCCAATCAATCTCATAACAGATAACCATATGTAACTATAATGACTCGGTGTGCTACCGATATCTCATTCCATGACTCGATTACCAACCGATCTCTCATGATAAATTAAAGTATAGAATACTTTATGTATACTATGTATACTTGGTTCTCCTACCCTATTTGGGTACTGAGTGATCTGTTTAAAGAACCTATCTGAATCTTTATTACCAATATTCATCTGACATCACATTGTTTTAAACTAGGTGACGTAGGACAACTCAACCAGTAGCTTGCGATACTTTGGGAAAACATTTTAGACATACTATTCATGTTACTATTCCTAGATGGCATACTCATCATTCCATAATACATCCTTCACCTCACTCTTCTTTTATCTTGAATGGTCTTCATTGACTATCATCAGTCCACTTGCCCAAGTTTTTTACCCTAGCTTGGGTTAGAAACATAATTTATTATAGGAAGATGCTCACGATGACTTAGGGTATATGGGCATACTCAGTTGACCTAATTGAACCAAATGTGCCAAGGTACCCAAAGTCATTGAAAGCTACTACCTATCCTAAACATACTACCAACTTGACCTAGAAAGAAACTAAGTTCAATTCCAGATGTGCGTAAATATAGATGAACAAATATGGAAGGGTGTTGCCTACATGTCAACTACAACAATGTATCCTTGAGAAGTCCCATAAATTCTCGAGAGTACATTCCTATAGTTGGCGTGTGCCAACATCCGTTAGAATTGATTCATCAAGATGTACATACCCCCTTAGTGGTTATTAATCATAATTAAATTAGATTAAGATTCACATTACAACAACCATGCCTAACCCTAATTCCAACATTCATTAAGTTCTTTACCCATACTTATCTTGATTAGGTATGGAGAACTTCATTAATCCATGTTTGCATTATTATTCATTAACATGGCATAACAAGATGTTATCCTAAAAATAGGACAGCAAAAATCATCGTTTAATTCCTAATGCAACTTAGCTGTCCAAATCAAGTGTGACATCCACCTAGATTCAGCTAGTGTTTACTTTATAAATGAAGTTATAAATATTAAGGATCATAACCACTAATCATCTTATCTTTTGTTCTTTAGGAGAGGAAGAGTCTTCCTCTACATGGTTAAATGTTAGGTTTTTAACATAACCTTTTTATCATTCATTACACATATAGTTTAATTGTATGTCCCATGCATATTTCATTATTAAACTATAGTTGTGTAGTTAGAGAATGATATCTTTTGCAATTTAACAAATTCATTATAATAAGGGAGATTATACTATCTCCTTAATCCAACTCATTATCTGATAACAACAATAGTATACAAATAGATATAAGGAACACCACCAAGATATCACTATTATTTC
Source organism: Taxus chinensis (assembly GCA_019776745.2). Classification (NCBI taxonomy): domain Eukaryota; kingdom Viridiplantae; phylum Streptophyta; class Pinopsida; order Cupressales; family Taxaceae; genus Taxus; species Taxus chinensis. The sequence continues at coordinate 330,188,748 of CM034150.1, read as the reverse complement.
CGGCATACAAGTACAAAAGAATTCACATCACAAATTGGAGTCCAACACAAAACCTTTCAATTCATGATGTTAAATATACATTTACAACATTATGCATTTCAGACATTCTACATGTCAATCATAATTAAGATCTTAAAATAATATCACTTTTCTTTTCCAATACAACTCAAGAATGATTCGAAACTCTTTACATAAGATCCAGAATTAAATAAGCCAATACATCATGAAAGTTTTTGTCTTCTTTTATCACTTACGATGTCCATCTGCAAAAATTGCTAGCATGGGTCAGTTCAATGAACTGAGCATGATAAGCACTAAGCATTAAAGTGAAGTGCATTCCACTAATTTTTCCATTAAACAACTCTTCTGTAATTAAAAAATTAATATATATCATACAAATAATCATAAGTAATAACATCTAGAAAAGAAGTACAATTAAAGAGTCTGAATTCACTTTTAAGAAAAGAGCATAATATAATCTGCAACACCTACATTTATATCATATGGTTTAATTGGTCCTATCAATCACTTTAAAAAGGTCAATAATTCTTTTCATTCAATTGTTTCATGATTCCGTAAGAATAGAAATACACATTTATCTTTTCTAAGCAGCAAAAGAAGTTAGTTACAACATAGCTCATATTAGTATGCTTCATCTTTCCATATAAACAAAATAAGAGAATCAATACATACTTATTCCCCATACACAAATCATCTGAAGGATAGAATCAGGTTTAGAACACACAACACTGCCTCAGTCCAAAGATAACAATATAAGGAATCCATAAATAAAGAGACAACATCTAAACAAGAATCTCAATTCAATCCAAGAAGATTAGGAAACAAAAAAGTATAACAGAAAGTCTTACTAACTTCTCTATTTTAGTAGATATAATTCAAAGGTCTGAAACCAGACTATCCACAAATCCAAGATATACTCAAGAAAAATAAATCTCTTAACCAATCCACAAGAAGTTTCTATCTCAAAAGAGAATCAATTAAAGAGAAGCTCAATCAATGAACTTATACAATCAATAGAAAAATGATCTCAAATAGAAAAGGACCCAATCCATAATTCATTTCATTTATACTATGAAATGAATTCCCTTATCTAATTCAAACTTAGAAATTCGTTAACTATTTCCAAAAATAGAACACAAAACCAAACCCACAGTTAAATAATGCACACTTCAAACTTTCCATTACAAAACTTACAAATTGGTTTCCTATTTCCATTCACCAAGCTCAAGTTCAAATTCAAATCTCATAAATAAGTACACCGTACAGTCCCTAACAGTATACTGTCCCCAAGAGATCATATTCATTTCTCTTTCTAAAACCTGGAGATTCATTCAATGAACCCAAAAAGGAATAGAATTCCACAACCAGAGTAAGATATACAAGGGTCAATACAACTCATGAACTCAAAGACTGAATTCCCATTACAAGGCATCAACAACTTAATGCAAATGAGTAAGTAGTTCATGATCCCAAATAAATACAACATTACAAAGCATTATGAACAATGATACTGTATCCTTTCATACAACACTCGATATACTAGGTTTTAGATTCACATTCAATTAAAACCCAAGAATCAGATAAAAGATCAAAAGAGAGAGAGTAAGAAAACTAAAAAATACATTTAACAAAAGTATTTTCCCAAAATTACTTCCAACTCAACTAAATAGAATCACCACAAGCCTCTCAAGTTCCAGTTAAAAGATTATGACAGGGAAGTATTTGTTTCAACATCAATAACAAGAAGGAAAGTAAATAATACATTTTTATAACCTCTAATATTTTAACGACTGATCCAAATGAACTAAAGATCAACCAAACCCACAACAGGACATAGTTCCAGTCCATTTATTACTATGAACAAAACAGTCAAGCTTTCCACAAGACACGGGTTCACTCAGGGCAGAGAAGAATAGGATACACTTTGAATTCACATGCCCTGTCAAGTTCAAGAACACAGTGCAGTCTAAAAGACAGAAGTAATACAACCATTCCCTCTCAAGAAGCAAAACAGAGGAGATCTCAAAAAGAAGTTACACGGTCTACTTCCAACCAAAACAAATCTCTCAAGACCCCATTGAGTAGATAGTCTTGAATGAGATTAAAGATTTTCAAAACCAAAATAACAACAAAAATCCATCTCACAATACAAGTAAAGAATCAAACACGTTGATTCCAACACAATTTCAAAACACACAATAATGGAATACCTGTAATGTGTCGAATACGAGCTTTGAACATAAGTTCAAAACTTCCCGAGGCTCTAACACTAACCCAAACAAAGACAAGTTCAAATGTAAGCCTATAACAAAACATGAATCCCTTAATACAAGCTCAGAACAAAACACCAATGCTCTAATATGAGTCCATGTATTCTCAAATCCTTGAATAAGAATTAAAATTCCATCTCAGAGTATATCTACAGAACAAAACTCAACAACTCAACTACAAACTCAGCATTTGCGAGAAATAAATATGAGTATAGTGTTGAATATGAAGATTCAACCAAAATTTCATAACTACATTAAGTTCTAACTTAGTTCAGAATAATACAAGCACTAAGTCCAATTAAAAGAATACATAGAAATCAAAAGCATCAAACAACAAATTCAGAACAACCAAGAAGCTCCACTAATAATTCAAATGAAACACATGCTCTAAATAATCATTTAGAATGAAACATAAGGAAACAAATACTAGTTCAGACAACACTATCCTCGAATACAAGTTACAAATCTTTGAATACAAGCTACAGAGCTTCAAATACAAGTTCACATGAATACCACTAATAACTAGTACAAAGAAAGTTCCCAAAAACTACCATTAACAGTAATGGATTCACATTCCAAAAACCACATAGATTTCATGAAAACATGTAAGTAAATAACCAGACACATCATGCAAAAATATATCTCAAGTGAGTAGAATTGTTTTAATGAATCATTTAGAAGAAAGCAAGAAATCTTAATGGGTAGAGCCTATCATGCCTGATAGTGCCTCTTCCAATTCAAAGGAGACTTCCAACCGAGCTTCCAACTCTCTTTCTTCTCCATGATAGATCAACAACCAAACAATTTTTCTTCCAATGCCTCATATACATTCCCTTGATCGAAAATATACCAGTGAAACCAAAAATAGCCAAAAAGAAGAAGAAGTCAAACTGCTGGTTCAAAGAACCAGATAGCTCCATGCTGAGAAAAATTCACGAGGCATACAAAACCAAAAAACCTCTCACAAACCCGCCTCCTGTGTTTCCAAGATGGTTTGCACAAAAAACCCAAGATTCATTAATGCCATAACTACTAATTCTCTCGCTTATCTTTCCTTACCACCGCCTCCCGAAACTGGCGAGTACCAATTCCAAATCAACATGAAATTCCATACTTAGCGAAGTCTCCATGTAAGCCCTGCTAAAATTTAACTATCCCTTGAGAAATTGGCAGTACCTCCCTTCATTTAAATCCAAATAAATCAAATAAAATCCATTAGAACCGTCATCATAATGACATGCAACCTTAGGCCCCTTTCAAAAACTTTAGGTTAGATTTCCCAAAACTTAGGTTAGTCCAACAATTAATCACCATAGGTTTTAAAACATTGCCTTAGGTAGTTTCCACCTTAGGTTAGATTAAATTCACAACCCATATAGTATTAGGCATTAGGTTAACATAGCCAAAAATCACTATAGTAATCTCCCCTTCATTCATATTACATTAGGTTAGGTCACCCCCAACACAATAGAATAAGAGCTTAGGTTAGGTTATAACCCATTTAAGTAGGCGTAGGTAGGGAGTAGGTGTTCTTACCTAGCTCATAATACCGTTAGGATAGTCCTTTTTAGGATTATGATCCCTTTCCTAGTCTTGAGTAGACTACATGTTTGATTATGCCAATAATGTCCTACAGAGGTCAATCCCAAAGACCCAAGCACGACATAAAACCAAATGAAGACACGATCACTCAAGTCGAAAGAACTTGTAACATACAAGGTTCAGTATGCTATGTCTCTCAACTAATGAATGTCAATTTACCATTTAGTCTATTAAGAAGATTTAAAACATTCCTTGGATCATTGAAATTGATCCAAGGATGAGTCAACACATGAGATAAGTTTGCAACTCTCAAAACTAGATTGCAGCTTATCAATAAGAAGTGAAAGTGGATTCTTGCAAGCCATAACATTTTAGTCCAATGAATCCAAGAGCAGAAATGATTTATCCATAACAAGCATGATTTTCAACAATCAAGGAAACACACCTCATTCAAGAAAATCACATGCCAACGCTTGTAATGCAAAGAGAAATATAATAGTTTTTCAAGGTGTTACATACTTCCCTCCTAAATAGAATCATTGTCCCGATGATTATCATTTTTAATCATTACATTAAGGATAATCAGTTTATTCACTTTCTTAACATATGTTTGTAACAATATATGAATTTAAAGTTCTAGAAATCAACATTCACATAGTTGTTTATTCAAAAATAAATAGTTGTATGTCCATAACTGGCAGACTTATTGTCATATAAAGATAAAATCACAAATTTTTATCAGTCATCATAGTCAATTCTGATCAAATAAATATGGAAAAGTAGTTTTCATATCATTGAGGTTTTCCCAGGTTGCACTTTCTTCATTAAACTGGTTCAACTGGACCTTAGATTGACTTATCTCACGATTTCTTAAATGCAATTGGAGAGTTTCCAACACTCGTATGGGTTTACCCAAAATTATTCCTGGGTCTTGGACCTGCAAGGAATTTCAATTTAACACATGTGATAAATCTGAAATGTATTTCTTAAGCAAAGAAATATGGAAAACATCATGCATTTGTGACAAAGCAGGAGGTAATGCTACAGGGTTGATTACTTCAACTATCTCAAAAGGTCCCACATAACAAGGTGATAACTTGGTAGCCTTGCCAAAAGTTATAGATCTCTTTTTCAGTTTAACCTGAAGAAAGACTTTCTCACCAAGTTCAAATTTCCTGTCAACCCACTTTAAATCAGCATAACTCTTTTTCCTATCTGCTTCTTCTTTCAAGTGCTCACGAATCATTTTAACTTGTTCCATTTCAGTAAGAATTTCAGGTCCAATTACCTCTCTATCCTCAATGTTGTCCCAACTAATAGGGGTTCTACATTTTCTTCCGTATAATGCTTCGAAAGGTGCCATCTTAAGAGAGGCATGATATGTGTTATTATATGCAAACTCAACTAGTGGAAGGTACTCTTCCCACTTATACTACTGGTCCATACAATACATTCGTAACATATCCTCTAAAACTTGATTAACTCTTTCAGTCTGTCCATTTTTTTCCAGATGATACACAGAACTGAAATTCAGCTTAGTTCCTAGAGCTGCATTAAGCATTTGCCAAAACCTTGACGTCATTCTAGGATCTCTATCCGATATGATTAATTCAGGTACTCCATGTAATATGAAAAATTTGTGTACAAATCTTTTAGCCAATATAGGAGAATCATCCTTTAGATTACCAACAATAAAATGTGCTACCTTTGTTAGTTTATCCACAACTACTAAAATAACATCATGTTTATTTCTTGACATAGGCAACCCTTGTACAAAGTCCATGCTTATCACTTGCCACTTGTACTATGGTATGCTATGAGGATACAATAAACCAGCTGGGTGCATATTTTCTACTTTAACACATTGACATTCAAGGCAATGTGTCACAAAATCAGTAACATCCTTTTTCATCCCTTTCTGGAAATATTGTTGATTTATATCAGCAAGAATCTTTGTAATACCAGGGTGTCCAAAAAAGGGTGAATTGTGAAATTCTTCTAACAATTTATTTCTTAAATCATTTAGTGAAGGTATGTATACTCTGTTTTCAAATCTTAAGATTCCTTCGTTATCAAAATGAAAACCTTTATACCTCAAATCATTTGATCTGCAACAAGTGCTGTCTTTACTTGCTAAAAGTAAGAATCCGATTCCATAACACTTTTTACTTCATCCTTAAATTGAGTTCTCAATGTTATAAGAGTGTAAATGTGCTTCCTATGACTTAGAGTGTCAGTCACTTTGTTTTCTTTACTCTTGATATAATTGATGTCAAAATCATATTGAGACAAAACTCTAACCATCTTCGTTGTCTTACATTTAGATTTGGTTGAGTGAAAATATACTTCATCCCAAGATGATCAGTTTTCAATTCAAAAGGTTTACCAAGCAGGTAATGCCTCCAAACTTGTAGTGCATGAACAATGGCAGCAAGCTCTAAATCATGTGGAGCATAATTCAACTCATGTAACTTTAGTTTTCTACTTTCGTAAGCTATGACATGATCATTTTGTAACAAAATACCTCTTAGACCTTCACCAAATGCATCAGTTACCACCATAAAGTCTCCATTAGGATCTGGTACTGCTAGAATAGGTGATGAAGTTAACTGTTCCTTCAAAGTTTTAAATGCAATTTCACATTTCTCACTCCAAACAAACTTCTTATCCTTCTTCTGTAAAGAAGTTATTGGTGCAGCCACCTTAGAAAAATATTTTACAAATTTTCTATAGTAACCAGAAAGCCCCATGAAGCTTCTAACTTCATGTACATTCTTTGGTGCAGGCCACTCAGTTATAGCTATAATTTTAGAAGGATCTACAACAATTCCATTCTTACTTATTACATGTCCCAAATAGTGCACTTCTGTGTCATAGAAAGAACATTTAGATAGCTTACCATATAACTGTGTCTTTCTCAAATTTTCTAAAACTATCTTCAAATGCTCATGGTGTTCCTTAATAATTTTAGAATATATGAGAATGTCATCCAAGAATATGAGCACAAATTTGTCCAAGTATTCTTGAAATATATTATTCATTAAATTCATAAATGCTACAGGTGCATTTGTTAATCCAAAAGGTAAAACTGTGAACTCATAATGTCCATACCTTGTTCTGAAAGCTATTTTATGAATGTCCTCATCCTTAATCCACAATTGATGATATCCAGATCAAAGATCTATCTTAGAATATACCGATGCTCCATGCATCTGATCAAATAGATCATCAATCCTAGGGAGTGGGTATCTATTCTTGATTGTTTCTTTGTTTAACATCTTGTAATCAATGCACAATCTAAGTGTTCCATCCTTCTTTTTCACAAAAATTACTGGTGCTCCCCAAGGTGAAACACTTGGTCTAATCAAACCTTTAGAAAAAATTTCTTGCAACTAAGCCTTAAGCTCTACTAATTCTATAGTAGTCATTCGATATGGTGCCTTACAAATAGGCTTAGTTCCAGGCTTGATCTCAATTGTGAAATCAAACTCCCTTTTGGGTGGAAGACCTGGCAATGCTTTCGGAAACACGTCACTGAAGTTTCATAACAGTTGATATCGTTCCATAAAATCATTGTTCTCTTCAGTTTTTTCTACAATTTTTACTACATATAAGGTACAACCTTTATTTTTGGCCTTTTTAAGTTACATAGCTGACAATTTTCTAACAGAAATCTCACGTTTCACACCCTGAATCTCTTTTGTTTTCTACAGGTCATTTAAACAAATAATGTGTTTTTCAAAACAGTACACTTTAGCCTTATGTTTTGCTAACTAACTAACTCCTATGATTACATCATAAGATCCCAAAGGTGCAACATAAAGATCAACTTCAGTGGAAAAGTTAGGTAAGCCAAGGATTTCTCCAAAAAAGACACATACTAACTGTATAAACAACATTGTTTCCATACTATATAATCCATGTTTTATCCATGTTTCCATCTTTTCTTTTTATTTTTGATGTTAATTTACTAGAAATAAAACATTCAGTAGTTTCGGTATAAAAAAGAATAGTTATAGGTAAACCAAATAACTTACCTGGAACCTCTATAGGCATGACCTGTTTCTCAGCCTACTTGTCAGCTACTGCAGCGTGTATCTTGTGCTACTGATTATGATCATCATTTTTCAAAGGGCATGGATTTGCATAATGATCTTTGCCACAATTATAACATCCTCCTACAGGTCCCTTTCTAGGCTCAGTTTTATTTCCAACTTTAGAGTTGTCGTTCTAACCTCCATAGGACTTTTGTCCATTATTTTTGTTCTTGACAAAGTTGTTCCATGCATTACCAACAAACTTGTTTATTGCTTCTTTCTTATTAGTATTATATGAAAACTTAATTTTCATTCCAAATTTCTTCGATGGTCCTTTCTTAGGTGTAAGACATGATGAAGAGGAGTTGGGGTTTTTCTTACTTACTTCCTCCTTATGAGCAGAAATCGCCTTCAATTTCTATTCCTACTTTATGGCATTTTCAACAACCCCTTCCATCATGGTTGGGTTGTGAACATCCACCTCCCCTCCTATAATAGGATTCAATCCCATGATGAATTTTCGTATCCTGAAACTCATCAGTTTGGTACTGAGGTACATACTTAAGGAGTATAATAAACCACTCCCAATACTCAGTTACAATTAGCTTTCCTTGAGCTAAGTTCTAGAATTTAGTCATTTTATGATCATAGTAAAGTTTCGGCAGCCAAAACTGCCTAAAGTAGCCTTAAATTGATCCCATGTGATATTAGTTTCATCAATGTTTAACTCAACCTTACGTCTATCCCACCATGAAGATGCCTCATGGGAAAGTTGATAAGCTCCCCATATTTCCTTTGTTTCTTCTAAGAAATTCCTTATTACAAAGTATTTCTCCATTTCGCTGAGCCAATTCTCAGCTCCATCTCCTAATGTGGTGCCATCAAACTTGGGTGGACTTATCCTTTTTATATCATTAGTGAGTTCAGCTACCAGCCTAGCCTTTTTGTTCTCAGGCTGATCAGGTATGTTCACATTGTTATTATCAACACCTACATTGGTGTTGTCCTTAGGAGGTGGCTGATTGTTGTTATCAGTATCTTCTTCCTCCTCATTTCCCATTACTTGTTGTTCAAGTACATCCAAATGATCTCTTGTGTCTAACAGGGCAGCAAGGATCTCATCGAGTTTTTGGGTAGTTGCAGCTCCTTCCTCAGGCGGAGGATTATTTGCAACATTTCCTCTTGTTCTAACCATTTTCTGTTACAAGAAAATTTAAGTTTCATCAGATTATGGACATAATAGGTCCAAGAGCTGCAACCTTCAACTCTGATACCAAGATGTAACATTCCCATTTTAAGACTTTAGAAACAAGGGAATTTTTTTTTGAAACATAATGTTCTCTGTTCTAAATAAAACATCATTTAGAATACACATTTCATGCCAATCAATCTCATAATAGATAACCATATGCAACTATAATGACTCGATGTACTACCGATATCTCATTCCATGACTTCATTACCAACCGATCTCTCATGATAAATTAAAGTATATAATACTTTATGTATACTACATATACTTGGTTCTCCTACCCTATTCTAGGTACTGAGTGATCTATTTAAAGAACCTATCTAAATATTTGTTACCAATATTCATCTGACATCACATTGCTTTAAACTAGGTGACATAGGACAATGCAATCAGTAGCTTGCGATACTTTGGCCAAATATTTTCAAAATACTATTCATGTTACTATTCCTAGATGGTATACTCATCATTTCGGAATACATCCTTCACCTCACTCTTTTGTTATCTTGAATGGTCTTCATTGATTAGCATCAGTCCACTTGCCCAAGGTTTGACCCTAGCCTGGGTTAGAAACATAATTTATTATAGAAAAATGCTCATGATGACTTAGGGTATATGGGCATAGTCGGTTAACCTAAGTCAACCGGATGTGCCGAGGTACCCAAAGTCATTGAAAGATACTACCTATCCTAAACATGCTACTAACTTGACCTAGAGAGAAACTAAGTTCAAGTCCAAATGTGCATAAATCTAGATGAATAAATATGGAAGGGTGTTGCCACATTTCAACTGCAACACTATATCCTCGAGAGGTCCCAGGACTTCTCAAGGGTACAATCCTACAGTTGGCATGTGCCAACATCCGTTAGAATTGATTCATCAAGATGTACATACCCCCTTAGTGGTCATTAATCATAATTAAATTGGATTAAGATTCAGATTACAGCAACCATGCCTAACCCTAATTCTAATATTCATTAAGCTCTTTACCCATACTTATCCTGATTAGGTATGGAGAACTTCATTAATCCATGTTTGCATTATTATTCATTAACTTGGCATAAAATGGAGTTATCCCAAAAACAAGACAACAAACATCAATGTTTAATTCCTAATGCAACTTAACTGTCCAAATCAAGTTTGACATCCACCTAGATTCAACTAGTGTTTACTTTATAAATGAAGTTATAAATATTAAGGATCATAACCACTAATCATCTTATTTTTCATTCTTTGGGAGAGGAAGAGTCTTCCTCTACATGGTTAAATGTTAGGTTTTTAACATAACCTTTTTATCATTTGTCATGCATATAGTTTAATTGTATGTCCCATGCATATTTCATTATTAAACTATATTTGTGTAGTTAGAGAACGATATCTTTTGCAATTTAACAAATTCATTATAATAAGGGTGATTATACTATCTCCTTAATCCAACTCATTATCTGATAACAACAATAGTACACAAACAAATATAAGGAATACCGCCAAGATATCACTATTATTTCCGGCATACAAGTACAAAAGATTTCACTTCAAAATTGAAGTCCAACACAAGCCTTTCAATTCATTATTTTAAATATACATTTACAAGACTATGAAATTCAGACATTCTGCATGTCAATCATAATTAAGATCTTAAAATAACATCACTTTTATTTTCCAATACAACTCAAGAATGATTTGAAACTCTTTACATAAGATCCAGAATTAAATAATCCAATACATCATGAAAGTTCTTGTCTTCTTTTATCACTTACGATGTCCATATGTAAAAATTGCTAGCACGGGTCAGCTCAATGAACTAAGCATGATAAGCACTAAGCATTGAGGTGAAGTGAATTCCACTAATTGTTCCATTAAACAAATCTGCTATAGTGAAAAAATTAATGTATATCATACAAACAATCATAAGTAATAACACCAAGGAAAGAAGCACAATTAAAGAGTCTGAATTCACTATCAAGAAAAGAGCATAATATAATTTGCAACACCTACATTTACATCAGAAGGTTTAATTGATCCTATGAATCACTTTAAAATAGTCAACAAGTCTTGTCATCCAATTGTTTCATGATTCCATAAGAATAGAATTACACATTTATCTTTTCTAAGTAGCAAAAGAAGTTAGTTACAACATAGCTCATATTAGTATGCTTCATCTTTCCATATAAACAAAATAAGAGAATCAATACATACTTATTCCCCATACATAAATCATTTGAAGGATAGAATCAGGTTTAGAACACACAACACTGCCTCAGTCCAAAGATAACCATATAAGGAATCCATAAATAAAGAGACAACATCTAAACAAGAGTCCCAATTCAATCCAAGAAGATTAAGAAACAAAATAGTCGAACAAAAAGTCTTACTAACTTCTATATGTTAGTAGATATAATTGAAAGGTCTGAAACCAGACTGTCCAAAAATCCAAGCTATACTCAAACAAAATAAATCTCTTAACTAATTAAAAAGAAGTTTCCATCTTAGAAGAGAATCAATTAAAGAGAAGCTCAGTTAATGAACTTATACAATCAACAGAAGAAGGATCTCAAATATAAAAGTACCCAATCCATAATTCATTTCATTTATACTATGAAATGAATTCCCTTATCTAATTCAAACTTAGAAATTATTTAACTTTTTCCCAAAAGATAACGTAAAACTGAATGCACACTTTAAAATTTCCATTACAAAAATTACAAACTGGTTTCCTATTTCCATTCGCCAAGTTCAAGTTCAAATTCAAATCTCAGAACAAAGTACACCGTACAATCCCTAATAGTATACTGTCCCCAAGAGATCATATTAATTTCTCTTTCTAAAACCTTGAGATTCATTCAATGAACGCAAAAAGCAATAGAATTCCACAACTAGAGTAATATATACAAGGGTCAATATAACTCACGAACTTAAAGACTGAATTCCCATTACAAGGCATCAACAACTTAATGCAAATGAGTAAGTAGTTCGCGATCCCAAATAAGAACAACATTACAAAGCATTCTGAAAAGTGATACTGTATCCTTTCATACAACACTCAGTATAATAGGTTTTAGATTCACATTCAATTAAAAACCAAGAATCAGATAAAAGATCAGAAGAGAGAGTAAGAAAACTAAACAATACATTTAAGAAAAGTATTTTCCCAAACTTACTTCGAACTCAACTAAATAGAATCACCATAAGCCTCTTGAGTTCCAATTAAAAGCTTATGACAGGGAAGTATTTGTTTCAACATCAATAAAAAGAAGGAAAGTAAATAATACATTTCCATAACCTCTAATATTTTAATGACTGATCCAAATGAACTAAAGATCAATCAAACCCACAACAGGACATAGTTCCAGTCCATTTATTTCTATGAAAAAAACAGTCAAGATTTTCACAAGACACGGGTTTTCTCAGAGCAGAGAAGAATAGGATACACTTCGAATTCACATGCCCTGTCAAGTTCAAGAACACAGTGCAGTCTAAAAGATAGAAGTAATATAACCATTCCCTCTCAAGAAGAAAAATATAGGAGATATCAAAAATAAGTTACACAGTCTACTTCCAACCAAAACAAAAATCTCAAGACCCCATCGAGCAAACAATATTAAATGAGATTAAAGCTTTTCAAAACCAAAATACCAAAAAAACTCCATCTCACAATATAAGGAAAGAATCAAACGCATCTATTCCAACACAAGTTCAAAACACGCAATAATGCAAAACCTGTACTGTGTCGAATACAAGCTTTAGAAATAAGTTCATAACTTCACAAGGCTATAAAAATGGCTTAGACAAACACAATTTCAAATACGAGCCTATAACCAAACAAGAAGCCCTAAATACAAGCTTAGAACAAAACACCAACGCTCTAATACGAGTCCAAGTATTCTCAAATCCTTGAATAAGAATAAAACTTCCAACTCAGAGTATATGTACAGAACAAAACTCAACAACTCAACTACAACTTTAGCATTCGTGAGAACTAAATATAAGTACAGTGTCGAATACAAAGATTCAACCAAAAGTTTAGAACTACACCATGTTCCAACTCATCTCAACAAAACATAAGACTACAATAGAGATTCAGAACCATACAAGTAAAAATTCCAATTCAAAACAACTAAGAAGCTCCACTACAAATTCAAATGAAACACAGGATCTAAATAATCATTCAGAATGAAACATAAGGCAATGAATACAACTTTAGTTAACACAAGCCTCGAATACAAGTTACAGAGCTTCGAATACAAGCTACAGAGCTTCAAATACAAGTTCACATGAATACCACTAATAACTAGTATAGAGAAAGCTGCCAATAACTACCATTAACAACAATGGATTCACATTCCAAAAGCCACATATACTTCATGAAAACATGCAAGTAAATAACCAGACATATCATGCAAAAATATATATCTCAAGTGAGCAGAATTGTTTTAATGAATCATTTAGAAGAAAGAAATAAATCTTAATGGGTAGAGCCTATCATTCCTGATAATTCCTCTTCCAATTCGAAGGAGACTTCCAACCGAGCTTCCAAGTCTATTTCTTCTCCATGATAGATCAAAAAGCAAAAAAAAATTCTTCCAATGCCTCATATACATTCCCTTGATCGAAAATAGACCAGAGAAACCAAAAATAGCCAAGAAGAAGAAGAAGTTGAACTACTGGTTCAAAGAACCAGATAGCTCCATGTAGAGCAAAATTTTTCAGGCATGCAAATCTAAACAACCTCTCACAAACACGCCTCCCGTGTTTCCAAGACGGTTTGCACACAAAACCTGATATTTATTAATGCCATAAATCCTAATTCTCCCGCTTATCTCTCCTTACCACCACCTCCCAAAACTAGCGAGTACCAATTCCAAATCAACATGCAATTCCATACATAGTGAAGCCTCCACGTAAGCCCCACTAAAATTTAACTAGCCCTTGCCAGACTAGTAGTACCTCCGTTCATTTAAATCCAATCAAATCAAATAAAATCCATTGGAACCATCACTGTAGTGACATGTGACCTTAGGCCCCTTTCAAATAGTTTAGGTTAGATTTCCCAAAACTTAGGTTAGTCCAACAATTAATCACCATAGGTCTTAAAACATTTTCTTAGGTAGTTTCCACCTTAGGTTAGATTAAATTCAACTCCATATAGTATTAGGCATTAGGTTAACATAGCCAAGAATTACTATAGTACTCTCCCCTTCACATATTCATTTAGCACACAAGAGCTTAGGTTAGGTTATAACCCATTTAAGTAGACATAGCTAGGGATTAGGTGTTCTTACCTATCTTAGAATACCGTTAGGATAGTCCTTTTTAGGATTCTGATCCCTTTCCTAGTCTTAAGAAGACTATATTTTTTATTACGCCAATAATTTCCTACAAAGGTCAATCCCAAAGACCCAAGCACGACATAAAACTGAATGAAGACAAAATCACTCAAGTCTAAAGAACTTGTAACATACAAGGTTCATTCCCCTGTGTCTCTCAACCAATGAATCTCAATTTACCATTTAGTCCGTTAAGAAGATTTAAAACATTCCTTGGATCACTAAAATTGATCGAAGGATGAGTCAGCACATGAGATAAGTTTGTAACTCTGAAAACTAGATTGTAGCTTATCAATAAGAAGTGAAAGTGGATTCTTGCAAGCCATAACATTTCAGTCCAATGAATCCAAGAGAAGAAATTATTTATCCATAACAAGCATGATTTTCAACAATCAAGGAAACACATCTCATTCAAGAAAATCACGTGCCAACGTTTGTAATGCAAAGAGAAATATAATGGTTTGTTTAAGGTGTTACACATGACATAGAGACTCACACAAATGAAGGCACAGATGTTTGCATGAAAGAGAGATGCACTAGAGAAAATTAGAGGAAAGGGTATGCAAAATTAACACGTTAGATAGAAATGGAAAGAACACTTTCAGAAGGCAAGTATGGAAGAGGGTGCATTCATCATAGGGTAATTCTCGATAGTAAGAAGATGGGCATGTAAGGATGAATGAACTATTGGGAGGAAGGAGAATGTGCAAAGAGTGGGCACAAGGGAAAATGAAAGAGGAAGGGAAATTATAGGAAGAGGAAGTGAAGGGAATATGGAAGGCACAAAGAGGAAGAGCGTGCATAAGCGTGCAAGGAAATGCATCCAAGGAATTATGACAAGAAGACAACCAAAGGGGACGTAAATTTCAATATTGAACCTTGGATCTAGAATGTGGATGTAAGTTGTCAAAATAACTAGGGGGAGTTATTTTAGACAATGGTTTGGAAACTTTTAGGGCCATATGCCTTCTAGATGAAGGATATCAGTAGCATTAGAAGCTTCCATTAGGCATGGAGTCTTCTTAGAAACATGAATTTCTTACCTACCTCTTTGAAGAAGTTAAAGTAACTTTGAAGCATTTTTGAACTCTATCCTGAATCTTGTAAAAAAATTGAAACTTCTAGAAGAAAATTGGCATCTTGGAAGCAAAATAAGAGCGTGCACAAGGATCATACAAGAATAAAGAACTATGTACAAATAAAACAATGTGTATAATGCACTTGGATGAATTGAAACTACTCTAATGTATACAATGATGTGGAAAACACAATGTAAGGGTTTGAGATGAATCCCATTAACTGGGATTTATAGTGCACCTCCATCAAGATGAGACAACTTGAAAGAGTTATCCTCCTTACACGAGCTGATAATGTATTGGCCACTTGAAGGTGCATAAAACTTTGAATGGCACCATGTTTTTGCTCTGTTAGCATCCCAATTTAAGACTAAGTCACCAAATTTGAAAGGTTGAGGCCTAGCCTTTCTATCAAACCAATTCTTTGTTGATCGTTCATGTTGTTCTAGCTTGATCATGACAGAGTCTCTTAATTCTTCAAGTTCAACCAGCTCTACCATTCTAAATTCTTCTGTAGTCCATACCCTCAAGATATATCTATTGGGAAAGCTCCAATGAAGGAAACACAAGAGATAAAGGAAGTTGGGATTCCTTTCCATAAACAAGTTTGTATAGAGAAGTACTTATTGCCTTCTTCACCATGATTTTGTCTACCCAGAGCACATGTCAGACTTTTGTATGCCACTTCCTTTGGTTGATATTCATTGTATGCTTCCTGATTCTAATTAGGTTCTTTTTTGTTGACACTTCCAAACCATTTCCTTGAGGGTAATATTTGGAAGATGTCTTTAAATAGATACCAAGACTAAGATTCCAATAAAAAAATAGTAGTAAGGAAGGATTTTTCATTATTAGAGATAATGGTTTTAGGAACACCAAACCTTGTTACAATGCCCTTGAGAAATTCAAGGATGACTGACTCAATTTATTCCTTGAGCGCAACAACTTCTGTCCATCTAGAGAAGTAGTTTGTAGCTGTCAACACCCATTTGTGACTAGTTATTGAATGGGGATTGATCATGCATATGAATTCAAGACCCCATTGTGTAAAATTTTGATCTGTTTCGATTGGTCAGAGGGGAAGCGCTACCACATTCTTCTTTCCTACAAAGAAAGTGCATTATTTTAATTTTAATACCCACTTGTGTGCATCTACGAACATGTTTGGCCAAAAGTATCCTACCTTGATGATATTCATCATTTTTACCTTAGCAGAGAAGTTTCCACTAGATAATCCATCATGAAATTATGCTAACACTTTGTCAATTTTCCCATCATGAATAAACCTCAGTAGCACACCATCAACATTTATTTTCAAGAGGGAACCATTAATAAAAAAATATGGAATAGATTGGACCCTCTGATGTTGCCTCTTTGATTTATTTAAAATGGGAGGATACATGCTAAAGTAAATTAATGTGATCATTTCCTTCATCCAGCTACACACGCCAAGATCTGCACTCTACTCAGGTTCTACACACGGTAGATATTCATCCAAAAAAAATGAAGTATCTGGTTCATTTTGAGTGTCTCACTAAACTTATTATAGAGTGCTCTTCCTCTAGCCATATTTGAGGCTTTGATAGTCACATACTAATCCATGATTTTGTTCACCCATCTTTCTCTTTTATCACTGATTTTTGCCCCCATGATAGATTCTCTCACACATGAGTCTAAAACTAACACCTTGATATGATTTCTAGTGATCATACTCTTGAAATTATTAAGTGTAGGCATGATGACATAGACATGTTTCTCTGTGTGATTTTATTTAAGTTCATAAGCCTTCATTGTCTAACTGAATAAAATTATTGGCTGCTCTAGTCCTTGTTCATTTTCTTATGTTAAGACACCAGTAACACTCACATCAACTCCATAAACATAGAGGATGAAATCCTTAGCATAATATGGATCGATGAGTGTTGGTACAAAAAAAATATCTTGCTTAATCTTGTTGAATCTTTCTTTTCATTCTGTTGTCCATCTGAAATTTGTGTTCTTTTTTAGCATGAGGATGATGGATCTAACTAGCCCTACAAAGTTAGGAATGAACCTCCTAACAAAATTGATTTTTCCTAGGAAATACTTCAAAGCTTTCTTGTGCATCAGCAAGGAGGGAGAAAGGATGTCAAAAAAAAGTGCTTAGGATCAATAGCAATGCAATTCTTTGAGACCACATGGCATAAAAGATTTCCCTGCGCCATAGAAAAATTTTACTTCTTTGGGTTAAGATATACGCCAAATTCTCTTCACCTCTCAAATACTTTATCTAGATGTGCCCTATGATCCGAACTCTTCTTTGAGAAGACAATTATGTCTTCTAGGGAAACCAATATGAACTTTTTAATGTATCCTTTACAAGAAATGTCCATGGTGCACTAAAATGGTGTTCCTATGTTTGATAGACCAAAGGGAATATTTTGATATGCACATGTCCCCCATTTGGTTGTAAACATTTTCTTGAATTTATCCTCGTCCTTGACCAAAATTTGATTTAAACCATAATACCCATCTAGTATGGAAAATCTATGTGTGCTAGCCATAGTCTACAGAATCTATTCCATGGAAGATAAAGGGTAATGATCCTTTAAGGATTCCTTATTCAAATCCTTGAAATCAATGTAGATTCTTATTTCACCCTTTTTATTACACACCAAAAAAATATTTACGACCAAAGTATACTAGTTGATGGGGAATAGTTTCTTTGCCTTGATGAGTTTAGACAAATCTTTCCTCATGAGGTGCTCTATCCTAGGATTGAATGGTCTTTGTTTTTTTTTCTGATGGGACTGATATTAGGATCAAGGTCAACGGAGTGTTGAGCAACACTTAGATCAAATCCTTTAAGGTCTTCATACTCCCATGATAAAATTTCACTATACTTCTAGAACAAAGAGATGAAAGCCTTATTTTCATCATGCGCACAAGATTTACTCAACAAACTCCTTACCATCAATAATAGTGACTAAAGAGTAGTCTTCTTATGTCGCACACATATAATTTTCTTCACCCTTGAACTCATCATCAGTGATAAAACTTTTCTCTAAGGTGAACAACCCTTTAGGAAACTTATTTTTCTTGAGTTTGATCATTTGGTCACCATAGCTATCATGTAAGTCAACTTGCATACTTGAAGAGTACTAAGCTTCATTCTAAATGAACTGGATAATATGTGTGTCATTTTCAAACACTTGGTATCTGGTTTTGTTGTCTGGGATAGAAGGCCTGATCACCATTTTGAAATGATCTGTGCTTCCTTTGAAAAATTCCTCCGCAGGAGAAAATTGTGAACCAAGCATGACCATCATATTTGCTTATTTGTTCCACTTCATTGGTATCACCTGTAGATTCAGAGCATCAAAGATCTCAAAGAGGTCCAAAAATGTATGTTTATAATATTTAAGAAAATTATTATTTACCACACACTTGTTTGTGACATAATAGATGACCAATTTTGTATCCCCAAAGATCTGCACCACCTTAATCTATCTCTTCTCAGGAATGTGAAGGATATGCACCAACACTTCGTACTCTGCTAAATTGTTGGAGCATGCAAATTGCATCATGTGTGTGAATAATAATTTCTCATCCTTGGGAGAAATGAGAACCAAATTTGCATCTACGCCATTTATTCTTCTAGATCCATCAATTATAACTTCCACAAAATAGAATTTTCTTCATTCTGCTTGAGCACGCACGACACCACAATTTCTCCTTTAAGAATGCAATAAGTTCTAATTTTATTTTCAAAGGATTCTAGCTCTTCAACATATGGATCAAATTTATGATTCCTTTCCACCCATTCATCTAGTACTACATCAGGTAAAGGATGAGGAATAGGGTGCTCTTCCAAAAATGATACTTGTTCTTCTTGGATTAAGCAATTGGCTTGGAGAGGGGATGGGTCATATAACTCAACATGATAAGAAAATATTGCCTCAAATTTTATAGTAAACTGGGTAACATACCTTGTCTTAAGTAACATATGGGACCAATCAGAAGACAAGTAACCACCCACTTTGGCAGTGAAATATCTTGATAGATACAAGGAAAACAAATGAGGTCAGCCAATGATTGAAAAATATTGAGTTATTGTAAGGCTTGGGCATGCCTGGAGTGTTAAATCGAGACTATCGATGACTCCTAAAGTGGTGAAAGTTGAGCCATCAAGTTATAGGAATCCTTTGGATAAAGGGTTGTACTTAAGAACTAGGACATTAGTAATTTTCTTAGGCATAACAAAAATACTAGTGCCTAATTCAATCATATAATTTTGCATAAGATGTTTACCTATGATCAAGGACATATAGAAGGGTGGGGTTTTGATAACCTTACTTACTTGTTTCACCTCTACTTGACAAATATTGACAACAAAACGTGGTTTTTGGACAAGAATATCAATGTGTGGGAGTTTCACTGGAGATTCATGCAACATGTTGCGCTGAGATGGAATGGCCAAGGCATCCCGAATTATGAAATTTACATTTGTCTTCTTCATCTAGTCCACAATATTAAATGAGATATCCATTGACTTGTGCATTTAAGGCACATCAACATATTTTCTTGATTGTTTAGGCACAGAGGCAGGGGCCTTCGCTTGCGTAGAGGCTTGACCTACCAAAGGAGGGGCACATGCTAATTCTACTAGAGTATCACACAAAACCTCGTACATAGGAACTTGCAAGCCATGACTACTAGATGCCTTAGCTACATCTCTTTAATTTATAGGATCGGTCTCTACTGTAGGAACTGAAGGTTATGCGCCCAAATCAATAATTCTTTTCTTGTACCTTGTTTTATCAACAACTTTGGTGCCTAGTTTGTTTGTTTCATCTGTATCTTGATTAATTCATAGAATTATTTGGTGTCGAATAACATATAGTTGGCCTCAGGAGGATCTTCTGACATTTTTGGATTTCCAGGTTGGGTCATGCTTATAGAAGGTTCACAGTTGGAAGTAGCATGAATCATGTAAGCCTACGCATGTAACATTGGCGTAGTGATTCTGAATATGAGGAATATTGAAAGGAAAGTACCATTATGAATCTTACGCTATATTGTTTTGAATTGGGACAATATCTTGGCTTGTGCTAGGCACTGGGATAGCTTGCGTAGGAGGAACCACTTGAAGATGAATATGTGTGTTATCATTCCGTCTGTCATTTTTTTGGTTCTACCCATATCTCTAATTTGCATATTGATTTCTTATGGGCTAATTATTTTTGTTATATCATTAATTTGAACTATTTCTTAAGGCTTGCGCTTGCTACTTCTCTAATGATATAAATTTATTGAATAATTTCATAATCAAGACTTTCATTTCTTCGTCCTCCTTTTTTTTCATGAGAGAATAGGATATAGGCATAGTGGGTTGAGTTCTCTAATTGGGAACATGAGCAATAGAAGGTTGGGGCACATGAGACATTTTTGGGAATAAGGGCGAAAGTGGTCTAGGATCTAACTTTTCCACCTGGATTAGAATATATTATTCCCTTATTGCAATGTTGTAAGTAGAAAGCAAGGTTCTACCCCCCATGAATTGAATCATGACTGAAATTTCACTATTCAAATACCTAAGATAATACAAGAAAGGATGTTGGGATGTAGGCCTTACCACTTGATGGATTCTATCCAGAGTCTTCTAGAACCTGATATTGAAATTGGTCATCTACTCATTGGGTGTTATTTTTGTTGTCATCAGTTTCTCCACCAAGGAAAGGTGATCTGACTTATCTTCAAAATAGTTGCAGAGATTTGTTCCAATCTCATCCTATTTGGCAATAGATGGAGGAATCGGGCTTCTATACCATTAAAGTGTTTTTCCTTTAAATGAATCCACAAGGAGCCTTACTATTGCATCATCATGTGTGATCAAATAGACAGATAAAAAGTTGGCTACATCCTATACATGCTCAATAGGGGTAACTTGGTGAAGTATGGAATAATATTTAGTGTGGTTGTTGGCATATCATGTTGCACATTGAGAATAAGAGGACTTTTTCCAGTGAAGTTGGAAATATTCCTAGGATGTGGTGGAGCTGCCATGACAAGTTATAGAGGGGGTCTACTAAGAGGTGGAGTTGAAAGTGCATGGCATATGGGAGATAAATATGTGCGTATGGTATTTATACTACGTATTCTTCTAAGAGAAAAATGGAGGTATTCAAATAAATCTTTAGTTGTTGTACTCTTTCTAGTATGCACTCTTCTCATGAAAGGTGCACAAACTGCTAAAACAATATATATATGAGTGTTGGGAGTCTTGATATGTGTTAAAAAAAAGTATCCAAAGGCTGGAAATCACTAATTCACATACCAAAACTTAGAAATGATGAAATTTAAGATTTCAATACCTATCCCACAAGGCATGCTAGAAAGTATTGGAGCTCAAACTTGCACCCATTTCATATCAGGTTGATCTGAGTTGTTGAGGTAACAATGGGATTACCTCCAAGTTTTGGGACTTTGTGTGCTTGAGAAATACCTCCAGAGAATTCCAGTTCCTCTACCTATTTCTATGGCTAATGCTACACCTAATGCTAAAAATGGAAATCCTAAGCTAAACATGCTAAGGGACCAGGGATAGAAGGATATGTAGAAAGGTAAAAATAAAAATAAAGAAGGCGATAACACTAGAAAAAAGGAGGATGAATATTATCATCTTTGAGAAAAAACAAAGGAAAATGCATAGGGGAAGGCTAGACACACACAACATAGACTAGAACGTAGTTGAACAATTTCTTTCATGAGACAGAGTCAGAAAAGGAGATGCAAGGGACATGAGAAGGCACAAAAAAAACAACACTAAAGAGAGGAAAGGAATAAGAATAAAAATAGGTTAAGGAATAGAATAGCCACAAAACAATGCATATATTTATTTTACAAATGCACAGTTGATTACAGTGGTGTATGATGCCAATATCCACATATAAAGACTAGATCCAGAGATCTTGATGTAGCCTAGAATTCACTGCAAATAACCTAAGGTGCACTGACACATCACTTAGCCTAAACTGAGCACTCACCTGAAGCATGAAATGGTACTAGGTCCCTCTTTAGAGTTTCTAGTTCAGAATGTTAGCATGATTGAGGATGCATATATTTAGATCCATAACATATAGTAACCAATCCATAGTGTATAAAATAGATCTAGATCTAAACGATATGAAAGATTGATTGAACAATGATTATAATGAGATTTATCATGCAATAACCATATTCAGTCACATCAAACACCAATATCCAACCCACATGATCCATTATATTAAATAATACAAAACACATAAGCTTCAAACATCATAGTAATGTCATCATGAGTCATTTGCGCAAACAAAACCAATAGCATAATTCTACACTCAAAACAATATCAAAGGGGGTCTTAGAACCATGCAAATCAATACATACATACATACATACATACATACATACATACATACATACATACATACATACATATATATACATACATACATACATACATACATACATATATATATAGGTGTGGGGAATTGTCCTTCACCACCCATGCACCTTCCAAAAATACACTACATGCTAATAATATCCATGCACCTTTACAAGATACTAAAAAAGCATGCAAGTGCTCCAATAATAGATTTTCTATAGTTAATTATAATTATAAATCCTATTATTAAACTAAAACTCTACATAGAGCTCAAACTATTGCACATACCAAAATAGTAGTACATGAACTACAAGTCTCCATGTCATTGCATGCTCAACACTCTATCTCCAAAAATAGCCTCAATTTGCAAAAGTGGCTAATTCCTATGTACACTTGTCCTAGGCATGCATTGTTCTACTATATTTCTACATCCTTCTATGCGTCATGTGTCTGCGCACTAAATCCTTATGTTCTTTCATACTTGATCTATATTTTATCTACTTAACATTACCCCACACTAAATGCATTTCTGCCTCCAAAAATGGGTATTAACTTACCTCTCCAAAGTAAATAATAATGAATTAAAGAATGAATATTTGTTTAAAAAAAGAATGTGATATCACTCAACACTCTCGTCCTCAACATGAAGTATTAATTCTGGATACTCATTCTTAACTTCTACCTCCAATGCTTGCCAATCTCTTAATGCCTCACCTATTTTGTCTAGCACATCTGTGACTATGAAATCTAGCTCATTTTGAGTCATATTCTCATGTTCATTCTGAAATATTCTATAAATATTTTCCATACTAGAAATAATGCCTTCCATATAGCCCATCTTCCCATAAATTTGTTTTCCTATCTCCTTCATCCTATTTTCATGTGATTCCTAAGCACTTGTAAGCACTTTTCACTTCTCTTCCACCAAAACAGGTCTCTATATGTGCCCAAGTGTCTCATCCTTCATCGATTTGAGGACTTCATTATGATTTTCAATTTTCCTCATCCTAAAAATTGGATATGGTGCCACACACATGTTCAAATCATGATCTACCTTATTTAATTCATCTCTTAAGGCTTGTAGCAACGAATCATAAATTACAATTTATCTAGAAATGGTGGATTTTACCCTTGTTACTTCCTTTGCAGGGTCTTTTGGTGCAAGCATACACATGGGCCCTTCATCTATGACTAGTTTTACAAGTGTGTGTATATAGTGCATTACAGAAGGATTTTTTTGGAACTTGAGATTCTAGATGTGGCTTTACCTTAAAATTTAATTGCCAATATCCTTAGCCATACCAATCAATGCACCTTTATTTTCCTTGGCCTTTTCCTTCTCTGTTGTGAGGCACTTTATTTATGTATCATTATCCTTTTTTTCATCTATCAATGCCCTAATGGTTTCCACTTTGTCTATGTTCCTACGCGTAACCTCTGTAGATGATGGGAAATTGATAGCTTATCTAATATAAATAAGCAACAATTACATTATATAATTGTACAAATCAATAAGAGACAATGTTGCAGAATGAATATAATAACATAAACACAAAATAAGAGCAAAAATATAATAAACACGCTATATTATTGATTGAATAATTTGGAGCAATTACATGATGAGAGAGCTTACAATATATAGCCTTTCCATTTCTTATAAACAAGGAGATGAGGCTTACCAATATTATCCCACTAATCTCTCCTAGAGAATCTCTCCTATGATCACTCACCACTATTCTCTCATATATCCCACCAATATCTCCACACACAATAATCTACATGAGTTGTTTATTCAACAAACTCACAACTAATACAATGTCCTATATTATTAATAATGAGTTGTTTTATGACTCATATTAATAATATTACAATCTTTTATTTTTCTCACACTAATATGATATTAATATAACAATATTAATATCTTACTAAAACACTAACTTACTAATGTAATATATGAATATTAAATTTAACTATTACAAACAATAATGTGAGCACTAATTTCCTAACAATAGATACCTTTACCAAGGCATTTCTCACTTTTTCATCCAACATAATAGTCAACTTAACATTTACATGCCAGATGTAGGGTGATTTGTTCATTCTACATGAGATTCATGTTTCTTCACACATGTCAAAATCAAGCTCATCCATATGAGTCTTCATTGACCATGACAATTTCTTCCATGTGCGCATGTTAGCCATATCGGCATCCATCAACTCCCAACTATATAAGTACTTAGTTTCCACAGTACTCTAAAAGTGCATGCATATGATCTTACTGGTAGCGTCCACATATCCAACCATGTGAGTCACATAGTATTCACCTTATTTCTCCTCCCTTTTTCTTTTTCCCTTAGGAACTCGAGCTCCTGAATCCAGAATCAGTCCTTCACCATTTTCTACTTTTGTTTCTATTTCTGTGCCCTTCAGCCATTTCTCATCATCCTTCATTTCTTCATCACGGGGATCCTCTATACCCTCAGGATGCACTAGAGTACCTAGCACACTTTCTCTAGAATCATCCTCCTCTCCATCCTTAAGCTTTAGCTTGCACCTTATCTTCTTCTTAGGATCTACTTTTTGTGGAAAAAACTGAGGTGACCTTCTTAATGGATTTGATGACCCTACACCCTAAACCCTTGTCCTCTTGAACACTCTCTTGAAATATGGCCCTTCAAATGTCTGATCCAC
This sequence comes from Taxus chinensis, assembly GCA_019776745.2. NCBI lineage: Eukaryota > Viridiplantae > Streptophyta > Pinopsida > Cupressales > Taxaceae > Taxus > Taxus chinensis. The sequence goes on along the minus strand of CM034150.1, from coordinate 330,163,133 downwards.
ATGTATTTACATTGTGTTTGTCTCAAACACTTCATCCTCTTGTGCCTCTGATGAGGGCATCATCACGCGCTCTTTCCTTTCTCTATCCATAGACTGTATTCTATCCCTACGGTCCAACCCACCACTATCTTCATGAATTTCTTCTTATTATTCTTCCTGAATGGGTGAAGTAGGATTTTCATCTACCAACGTGCCAACTGTGTGCTTCCCTTTAGGCGGGCTTGGAATTTTGAACTCATTCTTTATATAATTTTTGTTATCTAGCCTAGGTTTAAGCTGAAGGTATACCAATGCTTCCTCAATGTTTCCTATTTCCAAAATCACATGATTCATATTTATGTCATCTGAAATGTATCTTTCAATATAAGAAAACTTACCTAGATAGACGTAAGTCTTCCATAGAGTGTGGTAGTCACAGTCTAAATTATCAACATTGTAGATTAACATGCGCTCATCTAAGAGTTTGTGAACAGATACCTGAAAGAACCATGTGGTGAAATCATAGGGAATTTTACACCAAGGAATTCATGTCCCCTCCTTTATCACAAAATGTGTAATGTAAAACTACTGATATAATGGAAACTATGCCAACTTACCTACTACTGCGGGAAAGTCCTTAGGTATCCTACACGCATCCTCAAATACAACAAAGATTTGTGCATACCGCATCTCTACCATTGGTTGAACAGGCCACTCATGGTCCCCTTACAAATATACTTTTCGAATATCTCTGCGAGAGATTTATTTTCTGCAGGTTCTTCTTCCCATCAGGCACTCCAATCTCCACAAACACAAGGGACAATAGAATAACACCAAATATAATTTTATCACCTTTACATGCCTTTTCAATGATCATTTCAACAATGTATCCAGCCAAGTTGTATGTCTCCCCTTATGACATTTTATTTGTAACATGTAGCCACAAAGTGTTCGCCTGTGACCATCTCTTTTTATCGTTCAATTTTGTCAATAAGTGTGAGGCTACCTGTATGATTGGATACTTCCTCAGCTTGTAAATATCCATGTCATGCCCACCTTTTGTATAATCCAACTCATTGTTGGTTACTATAATTGTTGATTTATCAGGTTAGGTCATTACTCACCTCTATTCCTGTGATTTTCAAACACGTTAAGTTGCCAATCAAGGGCGCGGTGATCCTCATTTGTCACCCAAAAAATAGAAAAATTCCTCATGGAATCTTCTCATTAGTCACTGGTATAACTTCTTTGGATTTCTGAAATAAGGAAGTTCGTACAACTTGTAAAACCCCTACCTTTCTTAGGAGCTTCTCCCTAGCATCATCGTATAGAGGCATGTCATCCATTGTCTATTTGTTTGTCTTTTTATTCAGCAATACGTCTAACTCCTCCTTGTTATCCATTTTCCTATGGTTCTAATCACTGAATTTTCTTCGACAGATATGGGAATCCCAATCACAGCCCATAATCACTTATTCTAAGTATTACATTTCACAAAACCTAATTTCGGGGGTATCCTCGATTTTAATCTCAACTTCCTTTTGTTTCTTTCCCCTCATACCTACCCCTACTACTCTTTTTAGTGTCATTTCAATAAAAAATATGTTTTCTCTTACCTCCCTCGAGCTCTGCAGCTCAGTTCCTTATAACCTAGCTCAAACTAAAACCCTAGCTTTCAATATCTTTTCTCGCATGACTTTTCCTTGCTTAAACACTTCAATAAATGGAGTGTAATACTTCCTCATGCATAGATCTAACCAACCCAACCATTTCACAGCTCTCCACTCTTCATTACCATCTTAGCTATCTCACTCGATAATTCGTAATTACAAAGGTAAAAATGGCCTCACAGCCCTTATATATATTTTTAAAATTATCACATTTATTGCCCCTTCACCTACCACTAATCTCAGCATTAATACATCATTTTTGAATTTTTTTACTGATCATTTCCATCCCACAGTCATAACCTTCTGGCGCACCTTCTACTTCATGGCCACAGACCTCCTTCTGCATGCCCATATGCACTGAAGTAATTCATCACTATGCCTTCTTCCAAGTATTTTCCACTAATGCAACCTACCTCATGTTATATTGTGTGTCCATTTTTCCATTTGTGGTCTTCATTTAGGATTTTTTTTTTAATATCTGCACCCTTCCAAAAAGAGCCTACACAAAAGTTTCCTTATTCATACCCATCTTTAGAAGAAAATCAATTATATTCAATGTTGTAATTAACCCTTTATATAAACCACCCCACACTAAGGGTATGTGTGGTCCTCTGTGCATAAAAACACTTAAATTGTAATCATCTTCTAGCATACAAGCATGCTTATTACACAAAACACTAAACTAAATTGACAAAGGATAGCAACGATGAATGAAACAAACATAAAGGAAATTCATTAAGGGAAAACTAATGTAAGTGAAAATACTTCCTTATTACAAACACCAAACATATTTACTTATAATTGGGCTTCAGCCTACTCTCGTTGAAGTAACTGGGAAATCGTGTTCTATCCAGTGCCTCTACATGGAAAACACCAGAGTCAAGTATATAATTGATTACATACGGTCCCAACCAATGTACCTTAATCTTTCCAGGTTGGAAAAAAAATTGAATCATACAAAAGTACATATTTCCCAACCTTAAGCTTTTTATCCTTGATGTGCCTATCATGCCATGTATTCTTCCTAAAAAAAATTCTATGGACACCATCTTGTTATGGCACACCTTTCATCCAACTGTATCAATTTTTCAATATGTTCTTCCAATGCTTTCTCATCAGCCAGAACAAATGCATGTGCAATACATAAAGAAGGTAACGTGAATTCCATGAGAAGAACTACCTTTGCGCCAAACACCAACTAAAATGGTGTTACTTTATTCAACCTCTTGTAGGTTGTCCAGTATGCCCAAAGTATTGCAGAAACCTTGTCATCCCAATATCTCCTTCTAACATCAAAATTTTTGGTCAAGTTATGGCTCAATATATTTTTGAAAGCCTCAGTTGTTCCATTTTCCTGATGGTGATATGGGGTTTTTTGATGGTGTGCAACCATTAATTCATCAGATAATATCTTGATAGTCTCATTAAGGAAATGAGTACCCCAATCACTTGTTAAACTTAAAGGGCAACCATACCTACTAATAATATTTTTGCACAGAAACCTTTCTATTGTAGTTGCAGTGTAATCATTTGTAGGCATCGCTTCTACCCACCTTTTAAGATATTTTGTACAAGTTATAATATAATGCGACTATGTCTTGTGCACGACTAGGGATATAGGGCCCAAAAAGTTGATTTTTCACTTCTCAAAAGGATCTTCACTAGTAATAGGACTCAGAGACATTTCATCTCATGTTGCCCAGGGTTTCCAAGGCACTCAAAATGGTCACATGCCTCATAATAGTATTTGTAATCCTCGTATAATGTTTTCCAACATAGACCAGTGAGTAGAATCTTATGCACGGTGGCATCCCTTGCATGGTGTCCACCTGCAATACTACCATGAGCCTCTGCCATAATTATGTTGCGCTCATGCTCAAGCACACATCGGTGTAAAAATTCATCATGACCTAACTTGTATAAGTCTCCACTGATCAACATGTAATGTGTGACATGAATAGAAATTTGTTTCATCTCTAACACCTTCATTCCCTTGGGTACGAAACTTGTGTATAAAAGGAAAAAAATATCCTCCTAGTTTGAGGGTGAGTGGTTCAACCTGAAAAGTTGTGCCTCTATAATTTCATCCTCAATTCTCTGTGCATCCTCTCCTGATTGAATCCTTGATAAATGGTCTGGACCAGAATTTCTTTTACCTAGCTTAACTACAATCGTATAATTGAACTCCTAAAAAAACAATATCCAATGACATATGCACCCTTATAAACAAAATCTTGCTCACAAAGTATTTCAATGTCATGTGGTTTGTATAAAATATGAAAGGTGTAGCCAAAAAATACTGTCAAAACTTATGGATTGCGTAGATCATAGACAAGGCCTCGCACTCTATCATTATATAATTTTGTTCTGCTAGAGTAATTTTCCTGCTAGAAAAGATAATAAGATGATCAACAATCCCTTCTCTAGGATGAACTAGTACCACACCAATTTCCATGCCAAAGGTGTGTACATGAACATGAAAGGGTTTGGACCATGAAGGAAAGCACAAAATAGGTGTTGTACTAAGCCTATCCTTTAGTGTCTCAAACACGCGCTCTTGTGCCTCACCCCAATAGAACTTGCCTTTTCCCTTGATTAATTCTTCTAACAGCATGAAAATCTTAGCATATCAATTTATAAAATTTATTTAATAACCTATGTACCCCAAGAATCCACGCACCTTGCTCTATCTAGTAGGATATTCTAAGCTAAAGATGATAGCTACCTTAGAAGGATCCACTAGCAAGTATTCTTTATAAATGATATGTCCCAATAAGATTCCAAAGGGTGTGGAAATTATAAAATTATTAATGTTCAAGGAGATGCTCAACTTCCGACACCTCTCAAACATCATCCTTAGATTATCACAATGATCTTTCATGAGCCCATAGAATTTCCAATCATCCAGATACACCTGCAAGAACTTGTGAATAAAATTTTGGAATGCTTGTACCCATATCCGCAAAAATACTGCAGGAACATTCTTTAATCCAAAGGGCATTACAGTGTATGAAAAACTTCCCCACTCAGTGGTGAAAGTTTTCTTCTCTTGATCCTTACTAGCTATCCTCACCTAATGATATCTAGAGAATCCATTAGTGAAGGAGTATATTTCATGCCCTATAATGCCTTCCAAGATTTCCTCAGTAAATGGTGTGGGAAAGGGATGAATCACACATATAGCATTTAACTCCCTGTAATCCACACAAATATTGATTTTCCCATCTTTCTTGATGCCAATCACCATAGGGCTCACCCATTCTAATTCCTTGATAGGTACAATGATACCAAGTATTAAGATTTTTTCAATATCTTCTTTTACCTTGATGTGCATGTTCGGGTTCATCCTATAAGGCCTCTTCTAGACTAGGCTTGTACCTTCTTTTATCTTTATCTTCATATATCCAAAGGATTCATGCACACCTTTAAGCTCATGATATCCTCTAGGGAATAAATCCTAAAAATCCCGTAGTAGCTTAATGATCTTAGCAACTTCAGAGTCAGACCAGTAATCACCGATAATGGATTCCTCAGGTTCAACATCCATTCCAATGTTCAATTTCTTGGTCTTCATAGGCTCATGGTAGGCACGTGCCTTCTCATCTGTATTTTCCAAGACTTTGTGTGTACCCTCTATGTGCTCAATATCAAGGTTGTCTACCTCTTCATCATCAACCATGTAGATCATCTTACCATTTTCTCTTTCTAGCTAGGCACACCCAATATTCTCAACATTTATTTCTTCCTCTTCAAAACATGCCAGTAGGTCTGGATCTCCTAACTCCTGAAGTAACTCTTCATCATTTGCACTGTCTCCTATAGTTAAGTGCTTCATAACATACAATGCCTCATTCACCAAAGGTTTAGAAGAATAGGAATAAAAGTTATAAGTCACACCTTCAGCAAGTTCTTAACAAAGTCTAGTCACCCTATTCAAGTTTGCGTAAACATACCATGCCCATGCATAACCTCAAAATGTGAAATAAAACTTGTGCACCCACACTAAAGGTGGTAAAGCTTTATTCCCCATTGTCTAGAATCTCTCACACTATTGAACGTGGTGCTAAAAAGGATCATTACCATAAAAGAAACAGATCTAAGTAGGCACATTGCTTCTTATAAACCAAGTAGATAAAGCAATCCTTACTTCTCTCCACTCCAAAATATTATCCTTGTGAACAATCCATCGGTGTGTTGTTGTCCCGTGTAGTGTATATACTAACATGTTACTTCTTTCCACCTGAAATTCCCATTGAACTTCCATAGCAAGAAAGAATAATTCTAGATTATCCTCACCTATGTACTTTGGTACTTGGCTGCTACCTGAATGCCTGATACTTCATGGCTTACTTACGCATGTAATTACACTTTGTACTTCATGCCCAACCATTTCATATGTTTCGTGTGCCAAATTGTCACATGTAATACTTGTAGTTTCTGTCATGGACTATGCATCATCCCATTGGAGAAATCCTTCCTTTGATGGCTTAAGCACTTCCAGATCTTGAATGGTGTGCACATAAATTTTGTTCAAGTCTTCTTCACTTAAGGGATCTACATAAGGTGTAGATTTCCCATCTGTCATAAGTATGATGACACACTCTTCCTTGTTATCAAATCTGATATACCACTTGTTCAAACAAAATTCATCATTGTTTTTCATAGAACCATAGATGCCCAAGTAATGCGGGAAAATTGTCTTCTTTTGCAAGCACTAAGACCTCAAAGTCCCTAGTGAACTTGGCCACTTGTATAGTAATTGATGCATATTTTAAAAATCCAATGGGTGTTTCCTTAGTTTCGTTTTCCATGAAAAACACATTCAAGGATGGATGTAATGGAGGTATACCCATCTAAACCCACACATCCAAAGTGAGTACATTTACTTCCATGCCTATGTCAATCAAGATATTACTCAAAATCCAACCATCAACAACAACATTCAGAGTAATCTCCTTGTCATAATCCAAAATTTCAATGGCATGATGGACAAAGAACTATGAGATTACAATAAATTTTGAATAATCTTATGAAACACATTAAGCATAAACTATTAGTGTCAAAGTTTTTCCTCCACTATCTTGTTGGTCAAATTCAAGTTTAAATGTACATTGTAATAAGTGGTAAATTGTCAATTTTTTACTAAGTAAGAGAGGGTAATAGGTGTGTATGAGTTGTATTACTCCATATCTTTGTGGTGGAAGGATTGAAAGAGTCTAAATATGTTGTGTTAATAGTATTATTTCTCAAAGGGCATAGTTGACCAACCCATTCCTTGAATTAGGCTTGAGTAGTTGAGAATATCTCTCTTGAATAGGAATCTTAGTCCTAGATAAGGTCTACTAAATCTAATCCTAGCCATATAAAAGGATATGAGCTCAAATTTATCTCGAGAGGACAAAGAAAAAATATGTGATTAGTGTAGAGGAAGTGGAGTTTTGAATAGTAGTGCAAAAAAATCAGTGTGGAACACTATGTTTGAATACAAAGATGAATGAAATTGAGTTTCTTAGTTTGATAGACATCTGAAGCCTCCCTCATAGTATGCATATGACATGGTTATAGTGACAAATGTATGATTAAAGGATGATTGAAGCTTGTTTTGTAGGATTATAATGGACTGTGTATGGAGGTGAGGACAGGACAATGAGATAAAAACCCTCAGTCCCCCCTAAGTTTTGAATTCCTATTAACTGTTAATGTGGGAATTTTCTACATGAGACAAGGACCATATTTGTGATTTTTATAAACCTTGAAAATGAGTGTTGAGAAATTTATTATAATTTGTTCTCTCTTGGGCTTATTTTAGGGCTTCACATATATTTTGACTGAATCGATAGAATGAGCTAAAATCATGAAGTTATCTTTGTACCATGTCGAATTAGAGTTCCTCCAAATCTTGTGGTGATTGGACAGTAAAAATTGAATATATCAGTGACAAAATTTCAAGCTATAATGGTGGAAAAACAAAGTCTACAGGTAAACAAGGTAATTCGGCCAAATTTATACAAATAGTAGATGGTCATGAACCTAGATTGGTATAGAGGATGGAATAAGGATAAATTGAAGTGTCTAAATGGTCCTATGATGAATTCAACAAATAATATACCATCATTTTAACAAAAACTTGATTGTACAAGGCTTAAGACTATATTAAATTATTCTAAGGGCTACTAAGAAAGGTGAGCTGGGAAAACTTTCCATGGAGCTAGTGGATGAAGGCTTGATATCACCTCAAACATGAAAAATGGAATATATAAAATGTGGAAGCATGCCATGAAACCCCTCCAATTTCATTTAAGATCTTGACTTGGGCATATATTAACTGTACAAATCTTGAGGGGAAGAGTTCTACAAGATACATTGAAGACCAATGTTAGATCACTCACAAGGTAGCCTAAATATCTAGTTTAGTTTCTTTGAAATTTCCAACTAGGTATGAATGATCTTGTGAATCCATTTGAAGAAGGACTCCATTGTAAGGTACATGTGATAGTAACCTCATAAATGGATTGAGTATGAGATAGTCTTAATATGAGAAGATAGAGGCTAAAAAATCTATATGACCTTGGATTCAATGATTTACAGTTGCTCAAGATGATAAATAGTAACCTTTTATACCAGATGACTACCATGGAATGAGGTTTTTGAGCCTAATCTAGGCCTAGCATAAAACCAGGTAGTATTAACATGATTGGTTGATACTTTGGAATTTAATGCATGTGGGTAGAGAATGTGAGATCAATTTAAGGCCAATTAATATATATTTGGTTGGTATCAGGTAAAATATTTGTTATTGCCATCAAGGTACTAGTAACTCCAGTTTAGACGAGTTCTTCATATGCCAGGCATTTGAATGGTGGGGTAAACTACAAATGCAAAAAAAAATATTTAAATGAGCTTAAAAAGATTGATATTTGAAGTATTTTCAAGGTAGTTTATTAGATTGGGGTTGAGGGGTTAGAGAACCCTAGTGAAGTGGAAAGTAACAAGATATAGGATTATGCAATGAAATTAGGGAAGAGTTCGTATAGGAGGATGAACATGGTAAGAACAATTGATATTTAAGGATTGAAATATTTATCAGTGACTATATAACTATAAATCAATCTTAAATATTCCATGGTGATAGAGGATGGTTTCATTAAATATGCATGAAGGTTCAAGGATGAACGATTGAAGTATTGAATGATCATGAGTATTGAAAGGACATAGAATGATGGTTTAGGTGGAGTGATGTGTCAAGATTATAATGAGTGAGTTGAGGGATAACTAAGCTAAGAAGGATCATCATTTTTCTATCAGATTAGGTCTATGATTTGATTAGTTAATAAAAATATAGATGTTTGTGTGAATGTCAATTCTATTTGATAATTGATTGTACTAATGATTGAATGAAAGGTGATTTCAAATTTAGGTGAAAGAGAAGAGAGACTCAAGTAGTCAAGGAAGAGGAAGAGAAGTGTGGATAAGAAAAGCCTAATAAGGGAACTACAGCTAGTAGAGAAGAAGAGTAAGCCAAGTAAATTTGCATAAATGCCACCAGAGCTTACACAATGAAAGGTTTTGAGAAAGAGGAAGAAGTAAGTCAAAGATATCCAAGAAGGATCTTGGATAAAAGAGAGAAAGAAGGCTATAATCCAAGGTGATAGAGACTTAGATGAGAGAGAGACCATGGATGCTATACCATGGAGACATGTAATAGTTTTTGTGAAAGAAATGAGAGAGGTGAGAGTGGCAGGAGAAAAGAAGAGAAAATAAAAGAAGAAAGCAAGAGAAATAGATGAAATAAGGAGGAAGATTAAACTCCTTGAGACAGAGATTGCAGTAGTAGGGGAAATTCTAGTTGGTAGAGGGTATAAAGAAGTTGAAATCACATATGATAAGATTATGGATACATAGGAAAATCTAAGCTTCATGAGTGAAGCATGTGAAGAATCTTGTAGAGATGAGACAGAGTATGAGTGGTCTAGTGAAGCTAAAGAAGAACCACAAATAGAAGTGAATAAGAATGATGGAAATTCCATTCAAAGGAAATTTTTGGTTGCTAAATACTATGTTTGAGGCTTAATTTGCAGGTTTAAAGGGTAGCCTTTCCAAGGAAAATATCATGACACCTATGGATGAGAAATCAAGAAAAGAGTCCATGATAGAAGAAAAACAAAGGATTCATTTGAAAGAATTTAGGAATGATGGTATGCAACAAGTAAATAGGAAGAAAGAGAAAATAATAAGCATAGAGGACCCTGCAAAAGAATATGGATACATAGTGCCCAAGTGGCTCAAGAAAACAACATGAAATAAATCCTATAAAGACCAAAGAGGTGCAAGAACACTCCAAGGTGATGTACATAGAGGTAGAGATATTCAGGAACCAAACATTGTTCCAAGGAGTTGTTGGAAGAAGAAGGATAATTCCATCTCAGGTGAGCTCCATGAAATAAGACATAAAGGTAAATTCATTGATTTAAATACATTAAATGATGATACATTGAGCATGGTTAGTGATAGCAGTGATGAATGCATGAATGATATTTGTAGAGAAAGGAAAGTATGGACTAATATGGAAACAAGTGAATTCTCTCATGGAGTTCAAAATGAATTAATGGAGGAAAAATATGAATTATAATTCTTTGAATAACTACAACAGTGTTTAAATGCAAGTCCAAAGTTTGATGATTATCATAAATATATAGATGAAATCTTGTTGTTGGAATAATTAAAGGTGATACTAGCATTGTATGTAGGTACACGCCATCTCATGGGTGAAGAATTGATGGAGGCATGGAGGAATAAAGAAGAGAAGCCTCAAAATGGTAAAGTAAATATTGTTTATAATGAAAAGGTAAATCATGAAGGTTTGAAATCAAATTATTTTAGTTTTGTTGATGACATGGATGATATAAACCTTATTTAAGATATGTTACATTTTGAACAAGAAGAAAATGAATTTGTTTATGAGAACATGGAGAAATTTCTTTGTGTTCCTAATTCTATATTGAGTTTATGAGAATGTGAATGTGCCCATTTTCAACACACTCATAGTATAAATATTTTCCTAATTGTTTTTAAGTGTATCTGATTTAACTCATTTTTTATATGATTCCTATATGAGGAATTTTTATCCCTTTTGAAAATTAAAACAATGTGATATGGGTACATGTTGTATGAAATAAGAAGAAACTGTTGAGTCTATGAGTATGGACATATGCCCATTATCATCACACTCATGGTACGAGTATATTCCTAATTCTTTTTATGTGTATCAACTTTATATTTATTATTCTTCATAGATGAGGGATTTTGACCTCTTTCAAAAATTTATATCTTGGCAGACAGTAGGTTAAGTCATGGTGCATTATGAGACCCTCTTGTTGAGATCATTAAATAATATATATTGGCACTCCCAATACTATAGTTTTACATTCAAGAATTGGGGATTCTAGGCATATAATTTAGTATGTACACTTTAGAAAGGTTTTTATTTTATAAAGTTTTAGAACAATTAAACAATAAGTTATCTAGAATCATGCACATAGCTTTAGAAAAAGACTATAATTTTATGGTTGTCATGAATGCGTAAATCAAGACTAATTCATAGAAAAATCCAAAGTATTAATCTTTTGAAATGAAATCCTCATAAATCACATCCAATTCCCTTTAAATCACAAGATCCCACTCCCTATAAACTTACTTAGAGCATAATTAATATTTTTTTTTCAAACTAAATTAATTGCATAGTACAAATCATATTATTAATAATACATTAATAAGATTCAAGAGTTCCATAAGCAACACAATGTTTTATAGAATTATACTATGGAAAAATCTTCCAAAGTAATATAATACTCAGTATTTCATTTAATTATGAAATAATAGTACAACTATAAAGTTTTATAGGACCAAGGTTTGGAATAATTTTTTAAAAAACCCACATCCCAAGCAAAAATGATTTCACATAAAAATTTATGAACTTCAATAGTTTCTCCAAGTCAATATTCCTTATCCTATTAAAGTAGTTCAAGGTATGATTTAATGGCCACATGTCCTTTATCAGGTATCTTTATGGATCCAATTTACAAATTTTTGTATTGTGTCCATGCCCAGATGATGTTATCCACATTGATATTTTCTTAAGGTTAGTTTGAGATGATCCATGTTTTATTTGGATTTAAAAAATCCCGATACAATGTTTTACCTTCTCCTCCCCCTACAAGTTTCCAATATTGAACTCTCAGCTTTTTAATTATATCATTTCCTTCCTGTTAAGGTAAAATATCCCCATCTTCTCTCCATGTCCATATATTTTCATTATCATTTCCTAGACATATAAAATAGCATTTTTCCCTTAAACACATCCTTCAATTGATTGAATTCTTGGTTAGATATTCCACAAATAGGCCCAACATAAATATCATTATTACTTGGGATATGTTGAATAATGTAGTCTTCTTTGTGAATATGTTTGGCTCCTATTATTTGGTCATATATGTCTTTCTCTTGTACTATTTTTAGCCAAAAAAAACATCTGACCTCCTTCTATAATTTACAAATGGTCTATCCAAAGCACGTAAAACATTATCCGAATACGTAATCTTCGGAAGCCAATAGTCACTACCTTCTCCGATTGCACTTTTACTCTAATGCTCAATATATGCTTTTATTCCCTTTTTTAGATCTTCCATTTCTTTGAGTTCCTTGAAAAGTTCCCAAGGAGGTTTCCCTTCCGGTTAGCTTGGTTCACCATTATCATTTGTACGCTATATATGGATAGAATGAGACCTTTTTTTATCCTTTAATGTTGATTTGTACTCCATCACCGGTATTGTTGTTGCAGACTCACAGCACCCCTGAAATTTGAGGCTTCAAATTTGGTCACTTTTTTATTACACAACATGGAAACCTCTCTCCATTGGGAATCTTATGAGTTTCCTTGATTAGATCTAATGCTTGCCAACAAGAGGTTCAGGTCTTAATCCTACTCTAAACTATAAGGAGACAGGGGATAGAAATGCAAAAATTGAAACTTAAAGATGGTTGCACCATTGAAATCTGTCATTAGACACAAACCAGAGATTGCAGCATACATACACCGGCTATAAGATATAATTTAGGATCTGAAATGAAGCAAACAATGGACTGACTCATTCACAAAGCTTGCATTATCCTTGTCAAAATGGCATTACAATCCTCAGAGAGGTTACTGTAGAGGTCTGATTCCATCACTTGCTGGAGGTATGTTATGTCCAAAAAAAAATGTCAAAATGAGCCAAAACTGGCTTTTACATGCAAATACAAAAAACGTGAGAGCCCATTCCTCTTTGACCACAGATGCATTAAAATGACATGGGGGACCTTACAAACCCATACCCTGTCATTTTGACCGAATTGCAGGAGAATGCGACCCATTCTACGTTAAATTTGGTCGCTGAAATGTCACTTCTGGCCATGAACACGCGTCAGAGCCGTTTCTGAATTTTCTCTCTCCATAATGCAGCAAAATTCAATATTGATCCTGGAAACATGTAGAGAATCTTATAAGCTTTCCGTTGATATAAATAACGTGCAAATCCGAGCTCTGGATCAAAAGATATGGAGATCTAAAGATTTAGGGCACAAAATAGGTGCAAATGTGTTTTGAAATTTTTCCCCGCACTCTGCCACCTGGATGACACGTGTCAAGTGCTGATTGGATGCGTAATTCTCTCTCCTTCCCCGTCCCGTGGGTTTTCCTTGAAATTTTTGCCTTTTTGTGATTTTTGAATGTTTTTTACTTTTCCCCCGCGCTCCCGCCACTGGGGACACGTGGCATGCATTGATTGGAGGACAGGGGCGCGGGGCTTCCTTTACTTTTAGCTTTTTGGCCGAAACTTGGCCAAATTTTCTAACTCCTCCCTGAGCTCCGCACTTCCCTATTCCATTGGACACGTGTCCAATTCCTATTTTCTCGGTCCAATGCTTGAAACCTTGCCCTTTGAACTTTTGGACGTTTCCCCCCCTTGTGACACGTGTCGTGATTTGATTGGTCTCTGGGTCTACCGGCTTTTCACGTCCCTCGCATCCTCACGGCCTAGCTGTCCCAAACTACTTGGGACAAATTCCTCTGATCCACCTGAAATGGGCTTCCTTGTCCCTTTTCTGCCGATGACACGTGGCGTAATGTGATTGACTCTTGGCTTTCTCAGCTCCCCACGTCCACCGTGTACTTCTGGCCCGACTGTCCCAGTGTGAAAGTTCTCCTTTTCAGCCGATCCGGGTGGTTTGCGTTCTTCACATCCTCACGGCCCAGATGTCCCAGACTGTTCCACTCAACAGTTAGTCGATTTTCTTTTCTCTTTCGGCCGAACCGGCTTTCCGCGTCCCGCGCGTCCCGACGGCCCAGATGTTCCTTTGCTCTACAGATTGCCTGGCGGCCTTTCGGCTGATTCGTGCCCAGATGTCCCTCACGTCTTGACTGTCCAGAGGACTAGAAATTAGCCATTTTTCATGATTTTTCCTGGCCCAAGCTTTTTTTCCGCAACTTTTTCACCTTTTCTTAGAACCTACTCTTTTCTTCTTGGAAAGGGGAGTTAGAAAAAATCTGAGGGGACCCTAGAAACATGAATTTTTGCCCTAAATCAATCTATTTTCCTGGGACTTGAGTATTCTGATGCATGTTATCAAATTTTACCCTGGGGGTGAAAATTGGATAATAGGTATGCCATCCACAACATGGAATCTGAACAACTTTGGTTTTTTGATACCCATTATCTTATGGTTTTCATCCAACAAGAATGGCTCCACAAAGTCATTGAAGTTGTACATTTCCTCACTAATATAAGGAGTGAATGTACTTGACCCTTGTTGGCATGTTCTGTAATATTCCATGATATGCGGCAAAGAAAATGTGTCTAATTTATGTAACAATGTTGATACTCTTCGAAAAGTCCTATTTATATCCTCATGGGTGTGTCCCACTGGAAGGAAGATTAAATACACAATGTTGAATACCCTTTTTGTTGTCAACATTGATACAAATGCAAAAAATGTATGATTCTTGTTATCACTTTAAGCATCATCCAATTGTAATTAGAGGATTGGGCATTGCTTTAAGAAATAAGTATTCATGCTAGCAACACTAACTGATTTTGAATGGTCAAATATTTCCTTATAACTTTTACGTTTTTCATGCACATCATTTTTTGATAATGCATCATGCAATGGCTGTTTGGATGATCCACAATGATACAAAAAATATCTATACTCACCGATTATAGCTTCTTCAAGCTTATTAGAAGAAAAATCTAATGATGTGGTTGTATAGTTTTCTCCACATTCAATAAATGGTAGGCCAAAATGGCCGAAACCCCCTCTCTTGTGTTCATGTGTGATCATGCAAGTCAAAGTAACTGGTAGGTTCATAACATTACTTATTGACTTTGATTTTTTATGCATCCTTGGTATGGAAGTTTTAATTTTATCCATTTTATCATGCACAATGCTCAAGAATCCATGAGGCTATTCTTCTTACTTCAATATGTGGGAATAGTAAGTTACACGAAAAATTTGAATATATTCATTATGACATGTTTGTTCCTCATCAATCTTTGTGATTTATTCTAGGCATGTGGTGGCTCTAGGTTTGTTGAAAAACTCAGTGCACTCATCACACTTGGCAAAGAAATTATTATTTGCAATGGAAACATGTGGAAAATGTATTTTCATCATGTTGTTAAAGCTTGATTGTGATACCTAAGGAAGTTTCAAGAATTCAAGCTCCTCATTGAATTTTTTTCACAGTTTATTTTGGGTATAGAATGAAGGATGAATTTTTTTGAGAAAATTTACTCCATCATGTTCTATAGACCGAGTCAGATGTGGAGAGATATCTGAATTTATCTCAAACATTCTTGATATTTAGGAAATTGTGTGCGGCAATGTTTGACATTTGTTTCTCTTTTTGAGTGTTGCCATTCATTGCAAGTCTATTTATGCTTATCCATTTAGATTTATGTTTATAGAAGGATCTCCTTAGGTACCCATATACTTTTTTCCATGCATTATGAAAAAAATCCATCTCATAAAATCTCATTTTATGTATCTCCATAGTTTTCTTACCAACATTTTAGAAGTAATTTTTTATTTATGCATCAAACACAAAAAAAATTCTATCAACTTCATTCGAGGCTCTAATTGTGCTCCGAAAATTTTGAATTCTAACTAAAGCAAGAGGTAATGTTTGGATTCAATTAGATTTGCAACAACTAAACTCCACATTTTCCACTTCTTATAAAAATATTGACCCTATTCTATCCTCATCAGAATTTTGATTTGATGGACTAGATTGAGGGGTATCCAAGTTGAGACGTTTTGTAGCATTATAAGATATTTTTATCACTCAATTGGATTGATTATGATTAGTGGAATCATATGAAATTGGATTAAAAAACTGAGTTTTTCACTCTTCTAATGCATCCCACATGATGACCTCAACCTCCTTTGGGACTTCTTCAAATCTAATATCCATCTGAGAACCATTTATGTCAGCCAATTTCCTAGCAGACCATTATATGAGAGATCCTTCAAATAGGTAGCATCCTTTGTAAGGAGGGTTGAATACTCTATCAATATACACACCGAAGGTATTGACATCCAATCTATTAAAATGTACCATGTCTTCTTCAACTAATTTTGTAATTGTTCCCTCTGCTACAAATTTACACTCAATCGAGCAGTAATGGATTAATTTTGTAAAAACTCCCTTGAACTTAAAATTGTGTTAATAACTATGTATAAGGTGCATACCATCCAGTTGAGCCCTCCCTCACTTAATAATAAGGTAAGTTCTTGTTTCCTTGAAAATAAAATGTTTTATTGGACAAACAATTAATTTATTAGGTTGTAGCAACTATGAGAATTAGGAACACATATTTACCACATTCTCTATCCATACACCAAAACCCAAAGGAACCAACCTCTCTCCATCAATTTCATAAACTTCTAGCACATGAGTAATATAACACATGGTTATGTCATCACCTCTACTACAATATTTTTATTTGATAATGAAATTTTCTGTGACAAAATATCTTCTATATTTTTTACTTGTATTTATTGTTCTTTCAGTTTCATCACTATAATCTCAATCACTCTCTGAATTATAATCCTCTGAACCACTGCAAATTTAATCACTTACCAAATTGGGGGGAATGTATGAATTTTCATTCTTTGACAATTCACTCTCTTCCCAAGAAATGTAGTATCCATTATTCCAAACATCTACCAAGGTTTCAAATTCATCATCTGAGAAAGGTAATTTTACTCTCCCATCCAATATTGTGTTAACACTAACAACAACAAATCCTCTTCCCACATCTTTGTAATGTAGTGTCCTTCTACTTGGATATAATCTTCCCTCTGTAACTTTGGTTCCTTTTGAAAATAAGTCCACATGATCATCCTCTAAAAATGTAAAAGCCCCTACTGCTGTAATAACATAAAATACAAAGTTTGTGAGATGATGGAAAATCTATTCAACCATTACATAAAATAAATTAAAAATTATCATGTATGTACAACCATAATTATATTGAATACACATAACACATGAGTTATGAACTTCTATAATTCAGTAAGGTTTGGAAATACTTCAAAATTATACATATAATTAAAATTGACATGAATATGTTTATAACATGATTTCCAACTATGATTGAACTTGAATCATTTGAATTTAATTGATGAGAAATAAATAGATGAGGTTGAATTTAAATGATGAGAAATAAATAAATACAGGTTAATTAGAAGTTAATTCAAAACTTGATTGTTAAACGCTGCATCGAAATATCTTCATCGTATTAACATAACATATATTACTTTTACATGAACTCCTCATACTTGCCATATTCACTGACTATGAGAATGTGAAATTTTCCATTTTAAACATTCTCATATAAAAGGATCTAATTTGAATCCATTCTTTATGTTTCTTGTAGGAGAATTTTTCTTTCTTTCTATATTTAGTTTATGAGAATAGGCATATGCCCATTCTCATCACAATGATAAAAATATTTGTTTTTATGAGAAATGGAATATCCCAATTCTCATCACAATGATAAAAATGTTTTTTTGTATGAGAAATGGCATATCCCCATTCTCATCACAATAATAAAATTCTTTGTTTCTATGAGAATGGACATATGCTTATTCTAACCCTTCTAACTTACTGAAGCAATATTGAACTTAATTATTATAATATCAGTATAAAGGATGTGAGAATGGGAAACTGTCCATTTCAGAACAAATGAAATGTTACCTCAATTGTTATTAGATGGTTCTTATATGAGAATGGGTATATGCCCATTCAATACAACATAAAAATATTTTTTATATGAGAATGGACATATGCCCATTATGTCTATGTGTATTGCCTCAAGATAAAACCTCTATTTTTCTTCTATGATTCTTATATGAGAATGGCCATATGCCTATTAAATATAAGATAAACATGTTTTTTTGAATGATAATGGACATATTCCCATTCTATTTATGTATTTTTCCATAAGATAATAATACTTTTTTTTCTCAAAAAGGAATAAAATGACTGAATTTCATAACTTAGCCCAAGGAAAATTAACTGTAACAGAGTATTGGGAATGGTTTACCAAAATCCTTAAGTATGTACCTCAGTATCAAACTGATGAGAAGTTTAGGATAAGGAAATTTATCATGGGAATGAATCCCATTATAGGGGGAGAGGTGGATGTTCACAACCAAACCACTATGGAAGGGGTTGTTCAAAAATCCATAAGGCAGGAACATAAATTAAAGGTAATTTATGCTCATAAGGAGGAATTTAGAAAGAAAGTTCCCAACTCCTCTTCATCATCTCTTGCACCTAATAAAGGACCATGGAAGAAGTTCGGTATGAAAAATAAGTTTTCAACAGATAATAATAAGAAAACATCAACAAATAAGTATGTTGCTAATGTACGAAATTACTTTGTCAAGAACAATAATAATAGACAGAAGTCCTATGGAGGTAAAAAATGATAACTTTAAGGATGTAAATAAATTTGAGCCTAAAAAGGGACCTATAGGAGGTTGTTATAATTGTGACAAGGATCATTATGTAAATCAATTTCCTTTAAAAAGGATGAAAATAATCAACAACACAAGATACATGTTGCAAGTAGCTAACAAATAGGCTAAAATGCAAGTCACACCCATAGAGGTTCTGGGTAAGTTATTTGGCATACATGTAACTATTCTTTTTGATACTGGAGCTACTGAATGTTTTATTTCTAGTAAATTAGCATCAAAATTATCAATAAAAGCTGAAAAAATGGATAAAACATGGGCTATACATTATGGAAATAATGTTGTTCATACATTTAGTATGTGTCTTTTTGGGGCAGTCCTTGATTTACCTAGTTTTTCCACGGAAGTTGATCTTTATGTTGCTCCTTTGGGGTCTTATGATGTAATCATAGGTGTTAATTGGCTAGCTGAGCATAAAGAAAAAGTTGATTGTTTTGAAAAACATATTAGTTGTTTCGATGACCTGCAGAAAACAATAGACATATAGGGTGCAAAACATGAAATTTCAGTTAGCAAATTATCAACTATGCAACTTAAAAAGGCCAAAAATAAGGGTTGTACCTTATATGCAATAAAAAATTCTGAATCTACTAAAGAAAACAGTGATTTTTTGGAACATTATCCATTGTTAGGAAACTTCAATGATGTGTTCTGGAAGAAGTACCAGGTCTCCCACCCAAACGGGAATTTGAATTCACAACTAAAATCAAACCTGGAACCAAGCCTATTTCTAAGGCACCTTATAGAATGACTACTATTGAATTAGTAGAGCTTAAGGCTCAATTGCATGAAATCTTGTCAAAGGGTTTGATTAGACTGAGTGTCTCACCCTAGGGAGCACTAGTAATTTTTGTGAAAGATAAGGATGCTACACTTAGATTATGTATTGATTACATAATGTTAAACAAGGAAACAATTAAGAACAAATATCCATTTCCTATAATTGATTATCTATTTGATCATATGTGTGGTGCTTCAATATATTCTAAGATAGATATTTAATCTGGATATCATCAGTTGTGAATTAAGGATGAGGAAATTTATAAAACAAATGTTAGAACAATGTATGGACATTATGAATTCATAGTTTTACCATTTAGATTAAAAAATGTACCTCCAACTTTTATGAATTTAATGAATAATATTTTTCAAGAATACTTGGACAAATTTGTGCTTGTATTCTTGGATGATATTTTCAAATACTCTAAAAGTATTAAAGAACATCATGAGCATTTTAATATAGTATTGGAAATCTTGAGGAAGAGATGATTTTTTGGTAAGTTTTCTAAATGTTCTTTCTATGACATGGAAGTACACTATTTGGGTCATGTTATAAGAAAAAATGGAATAGCTGTAGATCCCTCTAAAATTGTAGCTATAACTGAGTGGCCTGCACCAAATAATGTACATGAAGTTAGAAGCTTCATGGGTCTTGCTGGTTACTATAGGAAATTTGTTAATGATTTCTCCAAAGTTGCAGCACCAATAACTTCATTGCAGAAAAAGGATAAGAAATTTGTGTGGAATGAGAAATGTGAATCTACATTTAAAAATTTTAAGGATCAGTTAACATCAGCACCTATTTTGGCTATACCTGACCTTAATGGAGACTTTACTATTGTAACAGATGCATCTGAGAAAGGTCTTGTAGGTATTTTGTTACAAAATGATCATGTCATAGCATACGAAAGTAGAAAACTCAAGTTACATGAGCTGAATTATGCTTCACATGATCTAGAGCTTGCTGCCATTATTCACACACTTCAAGTTTGGAGGCATGATGTGCTTGGTAAACCTTTTGAACTAAAAACTAATCATCTTGGGCTGAAGTATATTTTTACTCAGCCAAATTTGAATGCAAGACAATAAAGATGGTTAGAGTTTTTATCTCAATATGAATTTGACATAAGTTACATTAAAGGTAAGGAAAATAGGGTAGCTGATGCTCTAAGTCGTAGGAAGCACATTTCTTCTCTTATAATGTTGAGAACTCCATTTAAGGATGATGTAAGAAGTGTTATGGAGTCTGATTCTTATTTTCAGCAAGTAAAAAGAGCACTTGCTGCAAATTCAAATGATATGAGATATAAGGGTTTTCACTTTGATAATGAAGGAATCTTGTGGTTCAAAAACAGGGTATACATACCTTTGCTAAATGATTTAGGAAATAAATTATTAGTTGAATTTCACAGTTCACCTTTTTCTAGACACCCTAGTATTACAAAGATGCTTTCTGATATAGAACAACAATATTTTTGGAAAGGGATGAAAAAGGACATGATTGAGTTTGTGGCACACTGCTTAGAATGTCCATGAGTTAAATATGAGCATATGCATATAGCTGGTTTATTGTATCCTCATAGCATACCACAGTGCAAATGGAAAGTGATAAGCATGGATTTTGTACAAAGGTTAGCTATGTCAAGAAATAAACATGATGTGATTTTAGTTATTGTTGATAAACTAAAAAAGGTAACACGTTTTACTGTTGCTAATCTTAAGGATGATTCACCTGTTTTAGAAAAAAGGTTTGTACATGATATTTTCAGATTACATGGAGTACCTAAATTAATCATATTTGATAGAGATCCAAGAATGACTTCAAGATTTTGGCAAACACTTAATGCAGACGCTAGGAACTAAGCTGAATTTTAGTTCTATGTATCATCTAGAAACGGATGGACAGACTAAAAGAGTTAATCAAGTTTTAGAGGATATGTTACAAATGTATTGTATGGATCAATAATATAAATGGGAAGAATGCCTTCCATTAGTCTGAGTTTGCATACAATAACACATATCATGACCTCTCTAAAGATGGCACATTTTGAAGCATTATACGGAAGGAAGTGCAGAACACCTTGTTAGTTGGGACAATATTGAAAGATAGAGAGGTGGTTGGACCTAAAATATCTTATGGAAATGGAACAGTAAGTTAAAATTGATTCGTGAATGCTTGAAAGAAGTAGTGGATAAACAGAAGAGTTATGCTGACTTGAAGTGGGTTGATAGGAAATTTTAACTTGGTGAGAAAGTCTTTGTTCGGGTTAAACCAAAAAAGAGTTCTTTAACTTTTGGCAAGGCTTTCTAAGTTATCACCTCATTATGTATAACCCTTTGAAATTCTTGAAGTAATCAACTTTGTAGCTTATTGTTTAACATTACCTCCTGCTTTGTCATGAATGCATGATGTTTTCCATATTTCTTTGCTTAAGAAATACGTTTTAGATTTATCACATGTGTTAAATTGGAATTCCTTACAGGTCCAACACCCGGGAATAATCATGGTTAAACCTATATAAGTACTAGAAACTTGCCAGTTGCACTTAAGAAATCATGAAATAAGACAATGTAAGGTCCAGTGGGATCAGTTTAAAAAAGAAAGTGCAACTTGGGAAAATCTAGAAGATATGAAAACTATTTTCCCATATTTGTCTTGAACAAGATTGATTCTATTGACTAATAAGTTCAAGTTTTTATTCTTTTATGTCAATAAATCTACAAGTTTTGGGTAGACATTTCATATTTACAATAAACATCTACGTAAATGTTGATTTTGGACTTTTAAAATCCAGTTTTCTTTGGAACATATGAATAGGTAATAAAATAATTTGATTTGTCCTTGATTTAAATTGTGTAACTAAGTTAATCATCGGGACGATGATTCTTTTTAGGAGGGAAGTATGTAACATTTTTGACAAACTGTTAGACTTTTTTCCTCTTTGCACTGCGAGCATTGATATGTGATTTGTTCTAAAGAAGGTGTATTCTTTCGACTATTGGAAATCATACTTGCAATGGATAAATTATTCTGTTCTTAGGATTCATTTTACTGAAATGTTGTTGCTTGCAAGGAATCCATTCTTCTTGAGATAGGTAAGGTTGTAAAATGGTAATGTTGTTTGTAAATTTATCTCTCTCTAATAGAAAAACCCTGGATCAATTCCATTGATCCAAGGTATGATTTAATTCTTCTTATCTGATCTGTATGGACAAAGTCAATATTCAGAAATTAAAGAAAGTAAGGGACTGAGTCCTTAAATGTACACTATTTTATTGATCTTTCTTGGAGGTCCTTGCTCTACATTCTGCTGTAAATAGTGTGCTCGGATCTTCTTGTCAATCTCTTAGGACACTTAATGGCGTAAGAAGGATAGAGGTATACTACATGACTATGAAAGGTAAAACCTAAGTCCTATATCTTTAAGATCTACCCTAACTAAAATTCTAATCTAAGTTAAGCTAGATCTACCTTAGATCTATTCCTAACTATGCATGTTGCACCCTAATCTAAGTTGTATACTCTACGGGTGTGGGGTGTGAAGATCGTCTAAGGTAAAGAGAGGTCTATCTCTAACCTATTACCTAATATTGAACTATTATGGGATATGGCTTAATCTATGATGGGCTTGTTACCTATGGAAATATTAAAATGACCTAAGGTGAATACTTTCTATCTAACCTAAGGTCAAATCCTAAAATAATGATTATCAACCTAAACTAATATAAGGATGGAAGGGGACCTAAGGGGTCACATGGAAAGTGTAAGGTGGTGGCAATAATTTCAAATTCATTTATGTGATTTGATTTTGAATTTAAAAATTGTGGTACTGTCAGTTTTGGCAGAGGCATGGAAACTAGAGGGAATCCTAGTTGGCATCATCACTAGAGTTAAGTGATGCATGCTATTGTTGAAATTGGACTCACCAACTTTAGATGGTGGTGGCATGGAGATATAGGTAGGAAAGTGGAGTTTAATGGAATTTATGGTCATCGGTTCTGGTGAGAAAACCACCTTGGAAACCATGCGAGTGGATTTCTTGGGGGTTGTTTGGTTTTTCATGCATTTCAATTTTTTCTCTACATGGAGATATCTGGTTCTTCGAACCAGTAGTTTTGTTTTCAATTTGTTTCTATTTTTAGCTCCTTTGGAATATTTTCGATCCAATGGAGGTATAAGAGGCATATGAGGAAGAAGTTTTTGGTTGTTGAATTTTTTTGGAGAAGAAGGGATTGTGGAGGCTCGGCTGGAAATCTTATTCGAATCGAAAAAAGCACTATCAGGCATGATAGGATCTAACCATTAAGTTGTTCTGCTTTTCTCTAAGCATCTTCATTAAAAAAACTCTACTCTCGTGAAATAAATGAGTTTTTTTTATTTTTGTTATGGTTACCATACAATCTTTCTTGAAAACTCTCTGTATTTATTCTGAAGAATCTCTGCTTGATAAGGTAGGAAATGGGTTGTTTTCCTATTTATTTAATGGTGAATCACACCTTAAATCTAGTTGGTATTTGAGTAATGTTGAACATGTGTGAACCCTACTTGTCTGTTCAAAAAGGGGTTTATGGAAATGTAATGTGGCTTCAAGTTTCAAACTAGGTTTGTTGTTTTGGTTGTTAGAAGGTAAAAGAATAACCTTCTCTATCGCATATTTGTTTTGTTGAAGTTTTGTTACTCCTGTTGGAACTATATTATATGAATACTTCGATTCAGAGTTGTGGGAACTTGAATTTGTATAGAAAATAGTAAATAAGTGACTTCTTCTTGAACTTACAGTATTAAATATCATTTCTTTGAATCTGGTATTCGATGGAAGATGGGTTGATAATGGGTGTTTGGAATTTATATTTTTGTGTATTCACCTTGTATGGAAAAGAGAATGAATGTTTTATTAATCCTCTTATCTTTTCAGTTAAAAACTGAGTTGCTCGAATTAAGTTATTTTATGGAAACTATGTGATAATTGTTTCTTGGACACTTAGATTTTGAAGTTATCTTGTTGAGAATATATATGTGTGAAGTATTCTCTTCTGATCTTATATATATGTGTCTTTATTTAAGTTTTTGGAGGATTGAACTAAAGGTTAATAGATGAATTCCTATTTGGTTGAGGAAATTTTGAGAGTCGGCTTTGTCTGAGTCGATATTTGGGTTATTCACGTAGCTCTGTTTGAGCTTTTCTAGATGTTGATCTTGTTATCTACTTCACTTTTGAGTTAGATGTTGTTGATTCAGAATACCCATTCCTGATCTGGGTTAACCTCTTAGGTAATATGCTAGAGTAAACTTTTTAAATCCTTCCTTTTTGTGGTATCGTGAAGCTTTAAGGAATGGTTACTTAGACTTTTGGTTGATGTTTCGTGATTTGGAACTAACCAAATCAGTTTTGAATAAGAAGTTGTCTAGAATCTTCAATTTATTTGATCTCTGAGTAAGATTGGAAGGAATAATATACCTTGTCAACTTAGTAGAGGTGTGCAGTTGAACATGTCCATAGAAATGTAATGAAAATTATTTTATCATCTTTGTTGATAGCTTGTGCACCTGTAGCTAAGCCATGTCAATCTTGGGATGCATCTTCTTTGAATTTGAATCGCGATGGATCTTTCTCTACCCATTGATAAGATGTATTTCCCTCACCTCTGTGAGGATTCGAATGAGAGTCTTTCTCACTGATTTTTGCACTATCATCTTGAAGGAATGGAAAGGTCTATGGTTCCTTTGACTGAAACTTTTATGATTTTGAATGACTGTTGAAGGTTGTTAATTCCCTGTAAGTTGTTTAGCAATTCTTTTTATTACATCTCTTTCTTGATGAGAATAATAATACTGTTACTACTTTTGCTTCATGTTTGGGTGAACCTTATTTTGAAACTCAACTTGCATTTTGCGGTCAGTATAACATGATTTAGTCTAAGAGTTTTTGGTGCATGATTTCTACGTTTAAAAGAGTTTAAGGATGTTATGATTGGGTCTGTACCAATCCTTTTATGACCATATTTTCTTGTGAAGGAATGTTGGAATCCTCCTCTAACCATGTCGATTGAATCCTTTCTCTTTTATTCTCTAAGGTAAAGAGTTATCGTTGTCTCCTTTAGAAACTATAAGATATTTGTGTTGTATTCTATTTTCTGAGTTGTGAAATGATATTTTAGATTAACCGAATTAGAAGGGAAGTTCTTATTTGTTATCTCAGTTCATCCTTCCCTCTATTTGTGTAATCTAGTATATATAATTGGATCAGTCTATTGCATTACTCTTTAGAATGCATCGAGTAGTTGTTGATACTTCTCTCTTATTCACTTGATTTGTTTTGAAGGGATTAACATTGTTTTGGATCATTAATGTTATATGCCTTTTATTGAGTGAATATTTTCCTAATTCTAATGTGTGACCTAACTTGAGAGCTTAGGTTATATCATGGACTATGAATTTGGGTATAGCATTTGAAATGAGGATTCTCTTATTTTTATGTTGTAGATGATTCATCCTAAAACCTTTCAAGAAGCTGGAATTTTCTTGGTTGTAGATATCTTTTTATGGAATTTTGTAATGCTGAGTTTGTTGGTTCCTACTTCTTAAAGTAACTCTATGTTTGGAAAATAGTGGAGTTAGTTTCTATATTACTAATTCAAATTGAATTATGTAAGAAATAAGTAGTAAGTACTTTTATTTGATGTAGATAAGTAAATTGGTTGAAATATTACTTATCTAATATAATGTTGTAAAGTGCTGATTATATCATGATCTTTTCTTAATGTTATTTTAGGTTGATCAATTGTTCTTCTTTTATGGTTGTTATTACTTATGATTTATTTGTTTGCTTGGTTTTAATGTTTCATAAAAGCAGAGTTGGTTTTATGAAACAGTTAGTTAAAGCATCATCATTTTAATGCTTAGTGCTTATCATGCTCAGTTCAATGAACTGACCCATGCTAGAAATTTTTGCATTAGATGGACTTCGTAAGTGATAAAGGAAGGAAATAACTTATATGATGTATTGGTTTCTTAAAGTTTGGATATTTTATAGAGAAATCTAAGTCATTATTGAAATGTAATGAAGGAAGAAAATTTGTATTCTTTAATGATCTTGATGCTAGTTTGACATGAAATATGTCTAAAATTCACAATCTTGTAGAATATGTATTTTACCATGATGAATTGAAAAATATTTGGAGTTACTTAACTTGTTATGTCATTTCTCTTGTGCATTATATGATGGAAATTTGTAATCTTATCTTCGAGGTTTCCATTCTTACCTGATTTGATCCTTATTTCCAGTTGTCATTAAATGAGTTGGAGGGATGGGATTTAATTACAATATCCCTTGAATTGAATGCAACTTGTTAAGTTGGCATGCATGGAAGTTATTTTATCTAAACATGTATGGTTCACTAAATGATGATAATGAAACTATAACTTAACTATCATGAAGTGTGAAATAAAAAAGGGTATAATAAACCCCAACACTTAAACAAGAAAGAGGAAGGTTTGTCACCTCTTGAGAAATACCTCCATAGGTTTTAAACAAATGTATGGTACATAAGATTGTTAATAAATCTGACTTCATCTCTATGAAGTCTACTATAATGAAACTTATTTTGGATCTTAAACACACTATGAAGGGTTGGGTTGTACTAAGTAAATCATATGATGGATGTTGTTTCTATTTCGATTAATTGAACATTAAGAAAAATGTTAATGAACATAAAAGTAATCCTAAGTTTATGAAGTTACGTATTAACTTAACAACTCAATTGGGATGAAAAAATTAAGGGTTGTTGGAATTAAGGTTAAGTAGGGTGGCTATAATTTGAATCTTAATTAAAATATAAATGGGTGAAAATGACCTCTTCTCGAGGTGTGTACATCAAGATGGGTAATTCTGTCAGATGTTGGCACATGCCAACTGCAGGATTGTACCTTTGTGAAGGCTAGGGTCTTCACGAGGATACAATGTTGCAGTTGACATGTTGCAACACCCCTCAACATTGGTTCATCTAGATCTACTCAAACTTAGACTTGATCTTAGTTTCTCTCTAGGTTAGATTAGGAATGTGATTTAGTACAGAAAGTGATTCACGATGACTTAGGATAACTAGACACACCCAATTGACTTAGGCCAATTGAGTTTGTCTATATACCCTTAGTCATCACAAATGGGCTCCTATACTAAATCATGTTGCTAACTAGATCTAGGGTCAAACCTTGAACAAGTGAACTAACAGAAGTCAGTAAAGACCATTCTAGATAACAGATGAGTGGGGTGAAGGACGTATTCCGTTGGACGAGTATGTCGTCTAGGAATAGTAACATGAATTGTATGTTGGAAATCTTTGGCCAAAGTATCGCAAGCTACTGGTTGTGTTGTCCTATGTCACCTAGTTTAAGAAATGAGATTTCAGATGAATATTGGTAACAAAAATTTAGAGATTTTTCTTAAACAAAACACTCAATACCCAGAACAGGGCAAGATAACAAGGTATACTTATATACATGTTGTATTCAATACTTTAAGTTAACATGAGAGATCGGTTAGTTCACCAAGTCATAAAATGAGAGATTTGTAGTTCACCGAGTCATTTACAGCTGCATATGGTAATCTGTTATGAGATTGATTGGCATGGAATGTGTAATCTAAATTACGATTCTTTAGAACAGATAACATTATGTATAATTTTTATCCCCTTGTTTCTAAAGTCTTAAAATGGGAATGTTATAGATGAAAAGACCAAATTGGATTTGATTAATGAAGAAAAAAGAAATAAGAAGAAGAGAAACAACATGAGGAAGCTTAATGGATTCAAAATTTTGTGTCTAAGGTTATTTTTCAGTGTTATGCATGTAGATATAATAGCTGATAAGGTGAATGAAGCTCATGATTTCATGGGAGAGATCTTGAAAACAAGAGAACAAGAAGACTTTTAAGACATATATGAAGATGAAGCCGTAATATGGAGCCAAGTAAATGATAAGAAGATAAGAAAGAACAGATACAAGAAGAGACAAAGGAGAAAGAAGATGAGATATAGATAATACACCAGAAAGACAAAAAAACTAGCATGGCCAAGGAGAATATGGGACCCTGGTACAAATCAGGGAACAAGAAAAAGATGAAGACTCATGAGCAGGAGCTCATGGAAACTTTCAAGTTAGATAGCCTAATGCAGGAGCATCATCCTCATCACTTAAAGAGTAGAATAAAGTTTGAACAAGCCTATGAAAGGAATTAAGCATAAACTAGGAGTGTCAATGTTTTCCATCCATTATCTTTTTGGTAAAATTCAAGTTTGAATGTACATTGTAATAGTGAAGGTGAAAATCATTGTAATAAGTGGTAAATTGTCAAGTTTTGACTAAGTAAGAGAGGGTGAATAGGTGTGTATGATTTGTCTTATCTTCATAGAGGAAGGATTGAAATAGTATAAATATGTTGTGTTAACAATATTAGTTGTCAAGGGTCATAGTTGACCAACCAATTCCTTGAATTAGGATTTTGTAGTTAAGAATATATATCTTGAATAGGAATCTTAGGCCTAGATAAGGTCTAATACATCTAATCCTAGCCATATAAGGATATGAGATAAAATTTATCTAGAGAGGATAGAGAAAAAAATATGTGATTAGTGTAGAGGAAGTGGAGTTTTGAACGGTAGTGCAAAAAAATCAGTGTGAGACAGTATGTTTTAGTGTGGAACACTATGTTGCAGAGCATCTTTGAATACAAAGATGAATGGAATTGAGTTTCTTAGTTTTATAGACATCTAAGATATCCTTCATAGTATGCATATGACATGGGTATAGTGAAAAATGTATGATTAAAGGATTATTTAAGCTTGTTTTAAAGGATTTCAATGGATTGTGTGTGGAGGTTAGGACATGAAGTGAGGTAAAAAACCTCAGTCCCCTCTAAGTTTTGAATTCCTCTTGACTGTTAATGTGGGAAGGTTTTATAGGAGACAAGGACCATATTCATGATTTTTATAAATCTTAACAATTATTTTTGAGAATTTTATTGCACTTTGTTCTCTCTTAGGCTCGCTTTAGGGATTTGCATATCTTTTGATTGAACTGATAGAATGAGAAAAAATCAACAAATTATCTCTGGAACATGTCAAATTAGAGGTCCTCCAAATATTTTGGTGATTGGAAAATCACAGTTGTATATATCGGTGACGTAATTTCAAGCTATAATGGTGGAAAAACACAGTCTACAGGTAAACAAGGTAATTGGGCCAAATTGTCACAAATAGTAGATGGTCATGAACTTAGATCGGTATGGAGGATGGAATAAGGATAAATTTAAGTCTATAAATGGTCCTAGGATGAATTCAACAAAGAATATGCCATCATTTCAATGAAAAATTGATTGTACAAGGCTTAAGACTGTATTAAATTACTCTAAAGGCTACTGAGAAAGGTGGGCTGGGAAAAATTGCCATGGAACCAGTGGATGAAGGATCTATATCACCTCAAACATGACAAATGGAATTTATAAATCATGGAAGCATGCCATGAAACCCCTAAAATTACATTTAAGTTCTTGATTTGGGCATATATGAACTGTCAGAAGCTTGAGGGAAAATTTTCTACAAGATACATTGAAGACCAATGTTAGATCACTCACAAGGGAGACTAAATCTCTAGTTTGGTGTCTTTGAAATTTCCAAACAGGTATGAATGATCTTGTGAATCCATTTAAATAAGTACTCCATTCTAAGGTAAAGTGTAGCTAAGAGAGTTTAAGAGGTACATGTGCTAGTAATCTCATAAATGGATTAAGGGGTATGAGACATTCTTAATATGAGAAGATAGAGGATTGAACATCTATATGACCTTGGATTAAATGATTTCCAAAGAAATATATTGGAAAAAAATGTCTTGTAAATGTTATAATGATATCATGTTGAGCATCCACTCAGTTTGGAGAATCAACTTCAAAAATTTAGTCAAGCTACCACTTAACATTTAACAAGCTTCAACTTGGATGGAAGCTTCAACTCCCAACACTTAAACCAAGATTCAACTTGATCTTCTATAAGTTTCCACTTACAAGGAAGCATCAACTCCCTATATGTTAAACATTCACTTAGACTTCTTAATAATGTTTTAATAACTTTTCTTGTGTTTTCTCTCACAACAAATTATGATCATTTCTTAAGCTCAACTTCTTATCTTCTCACTCTCCTTCATCTGTTGTAATTACCTCACTCAAATATTCCTCTACATACAAATTTTATCTTTCTTTTCATATCATATATCCCTCTTAAACATCCGCTCTTTCATGTCCACAACTGCTGCAAAGTTTCAGTCCTCAATGCATTAGATACATCCTTTGATGTCCACTCCCTTACTACACATTCAATAGTATATTATTAAAAAGAAACGTCATACACACAATTATATGTTTATATTATCAAATAAAACATACTTTAGAGACTCTTTCACTTCACCTTACACCAAGATCTTCAAATTCACACTACAACTTGAATTGGGAAGGGGTAGATGAGATCATCTCAAACTATCTCCATGCAATTATTTCACTTGATTACATGTCAGTTACATGTACACACCTTAAAAAAAAATTCATGGAAATTTTCACCTTCATTTAAACCAAAAAATAACTCCTAAATTCGTTGCACAATTGAAGATATTCTTCTTACACTGGAATCTGACATCTCACATATTCTTTTATAACTGCCCTATCACATTTTTGTCTTCTTCCTTTTGGTGAGTTCCCTTTGTTTTCTAACTAATCTGACTTAGGATAATTTTGATATGCATGCAAGTTATAAAACTTTTAATTTTCTATATAACCTATTCACATCCTTCCTAACTCACCATTTCTTCTTCAACTTCCATTTGAACTTCAAACTTGGTCGTAGAGTACCAAAAATTGTAGTCATGGTACATGCTTCTTTAACATTGATTTTTGCAGGTTCAAGATCCATAAATGATTTGGGAGAGTTTAATTTTATCTCTAGTCCACTTTCAAGGCTTGGAGAAGCTAATACTTTCTTAATTCATGTCATTGGATACTTGATTTGATTAAGGTATTTGTGAGTTTCCATGCAAATAAAAAACAATATTCAAAATATTGTTATTTAGAGAACTAAACCTTGTAATTAAACTACCTATAATACATCAACATGAATACCATGAATTATTATTTCACATACAATTTGCATAAATCTTTAAAGCATAGAAAGGATCATCATTTTTCTCCAACTTCTAAAACTAGTCTGACTAGGTTCTAGTGTTCTCAAGAACTAGTATTGGTTCCTTATGTTCAAACATATTCACATTTCTCTCCAAGATCAAATAAAAACTTTAATAATTCAAGGAAATCATAAATAAATTGTAAAAAAATTTAGAGGCATTCCTTGTTTGAAAAAACTTCATCTACTCACATGTAGCAACAAGCTTCTTCATTTGCTCAAAACGATAGTTTTAGATCACTCAAAATTATACACGAAAGAACTTCATCAAAAAAAAAAAATTACACTCTTATATCATATGGAACACCTTCATTTTATTCAATACCAAAAAAATTACTTTATTATGCAAATCACCATGTTTCTCTTTATACCTTCATGACTAGTCTTGAATTCTAGGATTTCATGGCGATAGGACTGAAAATGCACCTGTATCATCAAATTTATCCAAAAAATAACCTAGATGAATTCATTAAAATCAAGATCACACGCCAAAAATCCTTCACAAAAAATTTGGGCATGGGTTCCTTTTTAAGTTTTGTCTGTACACTAAATTCTTCATAAAATAGTTATTTTCTTGTGAGGTCCACCATGATTCATAAGCTCAAAAAATCATATAAATATGACATGATGAATTATATACATTCTTAAATTCATAAACAAGAAAAAAAGTTCCATTTGAGAACATAACCAAGTAATTTTCTGCATATCGCTTTCAACTGGGGTTTAGGAGTCTTTTAGAGAGTGCCAAAAAAATGGATAGAACTTTCTTGTCCTTCATCCTTTTGACTTCATAATTTTTAAAAAATATCAGTCTCTCTATTCTCTTCAATAATGTCTCTTATGATATATCTGAAGAATTATTTTCAATGTAGATTGAATGCCAAGAAGTCAGGGCACTATTTTAGCATGCCTTACTTAACCCGGTTTTGAAAAAATGAAATTTCTTGGAAAAAAATCATCTTCATGTCCTAAAAAATTTTCCACACCTTCTTGAATACCTCCTCCATGATCTCAAATTGATAATTTGTCATAAATGCACCTTTATCTTTTTACCAATGTCGTTTGTGCATTTTAAACATGTTTATCTTGAAGGGCAGTCATACCCATGACCCTAAATATGATTTTAAGTGTTGATTTTTGATTCATATAAGGACTCTTGTAAATGTCCCTACACACTTCCCATGCCTTCATTATCTTAATATGGACTGATTTTATTTAGAAACCCATTCTAGGTGGTTGAAATATGCCTAAATGAGCTAGTTTACACTGTAACTCATCATGTATGTCTTGTTCTTCACCATGTATCCCCTCAACCATGTCCTATTATGTGTTTCATAGCTTTAACATGATTTATCATTTTCTACATTAATTCACTCTACCTTTCTAGGTCTCATTACTAACTAGGCCTAGGGGTTAGGCTTGTTAAACTGAGCTAGTATCACCAATTCCACTCATGTGCCCATGTATTCATCCTTTTGACCTTGTTTTCCACCTCATATGCATGGTAGACCATGTATAACCTCATCCTATTATTTTATGACATCATCACCTTTCTTGTACTAGTCACTAGCTTCTTTAGAAGTAAGTTCTTGATCAGGTGTTCTCATGACCTATTGTTGCAAATCAGCAGCACCCCTGGATGTTGATAAGATTTCTAGTTTGATCATCCTAAGCATCCAGTGTGATTACACAACATTGACTCCTTTCCCCAAGTGTGGGACTTGTAAAAATGGGAAAGGAATCTCCAAATTAGAGGCTGGTTCCTCAACTCCTCTGATCAGATTTATAACTTACAAGTTGCAGAGGTTTATATTCCAAATCCCTACTCTAAATTTCAAAGGGGAAAAGATAGAGGATGTAAAAAATTGGAACTAATGCTAATAAGGTGATGCACCAAAGGAGTGGTGAGCATTTTTAACTTCTAAATATTGACACAAATCATGGAAAAGTAACAAAACATCATGCACAAACTGATGACATGTAATGAAAGATCAGAAAGGAAGCAAACAACATAAGCAGAGGATTGAAACTCATTCACAGAGCTTGCATTGTCATTTTTAATACCAAAATACATGCATTACAACACCTGAGAGGAAAAAATAGGTTGCAATTCTTAGAAAAGGTCTGATATTCCACCAAATCACTTCCAAGGTGAAAAAGGGAGCTTGCAATACACCAAAAAATGTTCAACCCTTTGAAAATGAGCCAAATTTGGCTTTTACAGTGCAAGGGACGTGCCTAGGAGAGAGAAACATGGGAAAACATGGAAGGGATTCAACCATTGACCAAACTACAATCAAAACAACATGGGCATCCTTATAGACCCATCCCTTGACATTTTTAGCCATGTTGGGAGAGAATGTGAGCCATTCTTCATTAAAAAAGGTGGTTGAAATGTCATTTCTATCCATGACCACGTGCCAGAAGAATTTTTTCCATTTTCTCTCTCTAAACTCCATAAAAATTCAAAAATTACCCCGGAATCTTGTAGATAATTTTTCTAGCTTTCCATTGATATAAATAACGTGAAAAACCGAGCTCTGGATCGAAAGATATGGCCATTTGAAGTTTTAGGGAAAAACAGGGCCAAATTGGATTGGCGGGTGAAAATTTGAATTTTTCACCTTTTTTACATTTGGGAAAATTTCCCAAAAAAACCCCACACTCTACCACTCCAGGTTCCACATGGCACGTTCAGATTGGGCGCAGACCTATCCTACTCCATTTTCCTTTGTTTTTCCCTTTGGAAAATTTTCCAAAAAATCCCCGCAGGGCCGGTGAGTTGAGGCCACACGTGGTGTGCGTTGATTAGACGCGGTCCTATCCTTCCTGAATTTTCTACGGGCCACTTTGACCATTTTCGACCTGGACACATGGAAAAACCCCATTGGGTGCGGGCTTGCCTCTTCTAATTTCTCATGCAGGTTTGTCTTAACTTTTTGGTGCCACTTGGACACGTGGCGAGATTCCATTGGCTCGCATTTTGGGGGTGGAATTTTCCCTTCGAAAATTCCTTCATTTTTTCTTTGGAAAAATTTCCTAAATTCTCCCCACCCTCCACCATTCTGAAACATGTGGCAAAATTTCATTGGTTGTGGGCCATCCACAAAAATTTTTACTTTTGCACCAACACTTTGGGAAAAAATCCCAATTTCCTCCCGCGCCCCACAACTCTGACTCCTGGGGACACGTGTCGAAACATGATTGATTGGCAGGGGCAGTGGGCCAAAAATTCCTTCTTTACAATTTGGTGAAAGACTTCACCAAAAATCCAACTTCTCCTCTGCCCTCCAAAACTCCCATGCCATAGGACATGTGGCATCATATGATTGGGCGCGGACCTTCCCTCCAAAATTTTCCATGCACAACACTTAGCGAAATTTTTCAAATTTCTCCCCTGGACACGTGGCATCATCTGATTTGTCTACGGGCCTGCGGGAAAAAACCTTCCTTTGAAAGTTTTCTAAAATACTTGGTAAAAAACCAAGTTTCCCTCTGACCCCCGCCACTTCCTAGGACACGTGGCGGCATCTCATTGGCTGCGGGCCTTCCAGGGGAAAATTTCCCATGAAAACTTCATCGAGCCATAACTTCAAAAATACATGGAGTTAGGAGGAAAACTTTACCTTTCTGGAAATATGAGAGAGAGATCTATCCAATGGTGTCATTTCTAGAAAGTTTTGAGTGCCTAAAAAATAAAAAAATTATGACTAGGGCACAAGAGACAGAAGAATGAAAGGAGTTAGCCACAAAATGAGCAGGGGGCACATTTTGGATAACATGATCTTTATCTTGTCTTGCCTTATAAACCTTATTCCAAGATCCCAATAGCTCTCCTAAATTATTATTTTTCATTAATATTCCTTTGAATTCAATGGAAACTCAGTATCCACATATTGAAGGTTGAGGTACAATAATAATATTGAGTCATGTAGTATTAGTTTGAAAAGGTGTTAGTATTGTGTGACCTCAATCGGGTCTATGACTATCTTGGGAGTATAAGAATAAAGCTGCATGTCTCAATAAGATGGCCTAACATATATAGAGTGGTTCTAATTTCTGCATCATCTAAGGCGGGGTGTTTTTCCTTTCTTGTAAAAAGTGAAAAAGGATGTGTCTTAAAAATATTTAGATGCATCAAAAGAGCTTCTAGGAGCCTTAGGTATGAGAATATCATGTTTTATTTTTGAATTATTGGATTGGTATTAGGTTTCTTTTCCCAAGGGGAGTTGAGATGGTTAAGATCCAATAAGAGTATTCTATGATGATTCATGATTATTAATAGTTGTATTATAAAGTCTGTGCCATCATATGATATACGTGCAAGTAAAAAAAGTAAAATGAATTTTTAAGTTAGGTAGGTTTGATGAAAACAAGAAGAATGACAATATGACAATCTTAGCATTGGAGTTGTTAGTTGATCTAGGATTCTTCAAAGTGAAAGAGGTATACATAAATAAGGAAGGCTTGATTGGTATGCATGTGTTTAGGGGGGGCATTGAAGAAGGTGCATAACATTTCCATGGATTCTCATCAGCATTTGAGGGTTTGAAATAGAGGTACAAGAAGAATCAGAGTTAGAGGTGATGGTTTAAAATAGTCTTCAGTCAAGAGACTGACAAAATACTAAGGGGGACAAAGTAAGTATGAATTTGTGTATTTTTGTTTTTGTTTCAATTCAATTTATCATAATATCCTTTTTTATATATTTCAAAGGGGGGAATGTGTTATGAAACATGGAAAGAGAGTATTTTACGTGCTTGTATGTTTGGTTTCCATCAATGACAAAGGGGGAGATTGTGTGACATAGTGTCAAGTGGTTATCATTGATGTCAATTCAAATTGATGTCAAAGGAAGTGCATGATGCTGTATGAGGTGTCATGATGAGTTATCTTGTTGTAGATTCATGATTACTAGGTAAGTATATATGGTTCTTGAGTTTGATTCAAGCAACTAGGTGAAGAAGGTGAGTTCAAACGTTGGTCAAATGTTTCTAGGAGGTCTTCCATGGTCAAAGAAGTGTGTCAAAGTTTTTAGTATGTCTGTAAGATGGTAACAATGATAGTTTCAGTTATTCATGTAACCATAATTTCATGAAATATGGACATTTTGCTAAGAATCTAGATTTATAGTATTCTTATTTCTAATTTTATAATTGTTGAAATTGGAGTCCTAAATTTCCATTATTGGTTTTTATCTAGTATGATATTGGATTCCAATATGTTAATTATTGGAATTTGAGTAGTGTAATATCGGATTCCAATATTTACATTGTGCCATAAAATTATGTTCCTAACTCTATATTGAGTTTATGAGAATGAGAATATGCCCATTTTCAACACACTCATAGTATAAATATGTTCCTAATTATTTTTATGTTTATATGATTTATATTATTTTTTATATGATTCTTATATGAGGCATTTTGATCCCTTTTGAAAATTAAAACAATGTGATATGGGTACATGTTGTATGAAATAAGAAGAAACTATTGAGTTTATGAGTATGGACATATGCCCATTATCATCACAGTTATGGTACAAGTATATTCCTAATTCTTTTTATGTGTATCAACTTTATTTTTATTCTTCTTCATAGATGAGGGATTTTGACCTCTTTTTGAAAATTTATATCTTGGCAGACAATAGGTTGAGTCATGGTGCATTGTGAGACACTCTTGTTGAGATCATTAAATAATATATATTGGCACTCCCAATAATATAGTTATACATTCAAGAATTAAGGGATTCTAGGCATATAATTTAGTATGTACACTTCATAAAGGTTTGTACTTTATAAATTTTTAGAACAATTAAACAATAAGTTATCTAGAATTATGCACATAGCTTTAGGAAAAGACTATATAATTTTGTGGTTGTAATGAATGCGTAAATCAAGACTAATTCCTAGAAAAATCCAAAGCATTAATTTTTTGAAATGAAATCCTCATAAATCACATCCAATTCCCTTTAAATCACAAGATCCTGCTCCCTATAAACTTACTTAGAGCATAATTAAAAAAAAAATTCAAATTGAATTCTTGGTTAGATATTCCACAAATAGCCCCAACATAAATATCATTATTACTTGGGATATGTTGACTAATGCAGTCTTCTTTGTGAATATGTTTGTATCCTATTATTTGGTCATATATGTCTTTCTCTTGTATTGTTTTTAGCAAAAAACAAACATCTGACCTCCTTTTATAATTTACAAATGGTCTATCCAAAGCACGTAAAACATTATCCGAATACATGATCTTCGGAAGCCAATAGTCACTAACTTCTTCTATTGCAATTTTACCCCAATGCTCAATATATGCTTTTATTCACTTTTTAAGATCTTCCATTTCTTTGAGTTCCTTGAAAGGTTCTCAAGGAGGTTTCCCTTCCAGTTAGCTTGGTTCACCATTATCCTTTGTACGCTATATATGGATAAAATGAGACCATTGTTGATCCTTTAATGTTGATTTGTACTCCATCACCGGTATGCCATCCACAACATGGAATCTGAACAACTTTGGTTTTTTGATACCCATTATCTTATGGTTTTCATCCAACAAGAATGGCTCCACAAAGTCCTTGAAGTTGTACATTTCCTCACTAATATAAGGAGTGAATGTACTTGACCCTTGTTGGCATGTTCTGTAATATTCCATGATATGTGGCAAAGAAAATGTGTCTAATTTATGTAACAATGTTGATACTCTTTGAAAATTCCTATTTATATCCTCATGGGTGTGTCCCACTGGAAGGAAGATTAAATACACAATGTTGAATATCCTTTTTGTTGTCAACATTGATACAAATGAAAATAATGTATGATTCTTGTTATCACTTTAAGAATCATCCAATTGCAATTAGAGGATTGGGCATTGATTTAAGAAAGAAGTATTCATGCTAACAACACTAACTGATTTTGAATGGTCAAATATTTCCTTATACCTTTTACATTTTTCATGCACATCATTTTGTGATAATGCATCATGCAATGGATGTTTGGATGATCCACAATTATACAACAAATATTTATGCTCATCGATTATAGATTTTTCAAGATTATTAGAACAAAAATCTAATGATGTGGTTGTATATTTTTCTCCACATTCAAAAAATGGTAGGTAAAAATGGCCGAAACCCCCTCTCTTGTGTTCATGTGTGATCGTGCAAGTCAAAGTAATTGGTAGGTTCATAACATTACTTATTGACTTTGCTTTTTTACGCATCCTTGGTATGGAAGTTTTAATTTTATCCATTTTATCATGGAAAATGCGCAAGAATCCATGAGGCTATTCTTTTGACTTCAATATGTGGGAATAGTAAGTTACACGACAACTTTGAATATATTCATTATGACTTGTTTGTTCCTCATCAATCTTTGAGTTCTTCTAGGCATGTGGTGGCTCTAGGTTTGTAGAAAAACTCTGTGCACTCATCACACTTGGCAAATAAATTATTATTTGCAATGGAAACATGTGGAAAACATTTTTTCATCATGTTGTTAAAGCTTGATTGTGACACCTAAGGAAGTTTCAAGAATTCAAGCTCCTCATTGAATTTTTTTCACATTTTTTTTGGGTATAGAATGAAGGAAGAATTTTTTTGGGAAATTTTACTCCATCATGTCCTATAGACCGAGTCAGATGTGGAGAGATATCTGAATTTCTCTCAAAAATTCTTGATATGTAGGAAATTGTTGCGGTAGTGTTTGACATTTTTTTCTCTTTTTGAGTGTTGTCATTCATTGCAAGTCTATTTATGCTTATCCATTCAGATTTATGTTTATAGAAGGAACTCCTTAGGAACCCATATACTTTGTGCCATGCATTCTGAAAAAAATCCATCTCATCAAATCTCATTTTATGTATCTCCATAGTTTTCTTACTAACATTTCAGATGGAATTTTTTGTTAATGTTTCAGACACAAATTTTTTTCTATCAACTTCATTCAAGGCTCTAGTTGTGCACCGAAAATTTTGAATTCTAATTAAAGCAAGAGGTAATTTTTGGATTCAATTATATTTGAAACAACTAAACTCCACATTTTCCACTTCTTCTAAAAATATTGACCATTTTCTATCCTCGTCATAATTTTTATTTGATGGATTGGATTGAGGGGTATCTAGTTTGAGATGTTTTGTAGCATTATAAGATATTTTTATCACTCTGTTGGATTGATTGTGATTAGTGGAATCATATGAAATTGGATAAAAATTTGATTTTTTCACTCTTCTAATGCATCCCACATGATGACCTCAACCTCCTTTGGGACTTCTTTGAATCTAATATCCATCTGAGAACCATTTATGTCAGCCAATTTCCTATCAGGCCATTGTACGAGAGATCCTTCAGATAGGTAACATCCTTTGCAAGGAGGGTTGAATACTCTATCAATATACACACCAAAGCTATTGGAATCCAATCTATTAAAATGTACCATGTATTCTTCAACTAAGTTTTTAATTGTTCCCTCTACTACAAATTTACACTCAATCGAGTAGTAATGGATTAATTCTGCAACAACTCCCTTGAGCTTCAAATTGTGTTAATAACTATGTATAAGGTGCAGACCATCCAGTTGAGCCCTCCCTTGCTTAATCATAAGGTAAATTATTGTTTCATTGAAAATAAAATGTTTTATTGGCTAAACAATTGATTTATCAGGCTGTATCAAGTATGAGAATTAGGAACACATATTTACCACATTCTCTATCCATACACCAAAACCCAAAGGACCCAACCTCTCTCCATAAATTTCATGAACTTCTAGCACATGAGTAATATAACACATGGTTATGTCATCGTCACTGCTACAAGATTTTTATTTGATAATGACATTTTCTATGAGAAAATCTCTTTTATATTTTGGACTTGTATTGATGGTGCTTTCAGTTTCATCACTACAATCTCAATCACTCTCTAAATTATAATCCTATGAACCACTACAAATTTTATCACTTCCCAAATTGGGGGAAATGTCTGAATTTTCATTCTTTGACATTTCACTCTCTTGCTAAGAAATGTAGTATCCTTTATTCTTGACATCTGAAAAGGTTTCAAATTCATCATCTGAGAAAGGTAATTTTACTCTCCCATCCAATATTGTGTTAACACTGACAACAAATCCTCTTCCCACATCTTTGTCATGTAGTATCCTTCTACTTGGATATAATCTTCCCTCTGTAACTTTGGTTCCTTTTGAAAATAAGTCCACATGATCATCCTCTAAAAATGCAAAAGCACCTACTGCTGTAATAACATAAAATACAAAGTTTGTGAGATGATGGAAAATCTATTAAACAATTTCATAAAATAAATTTAAAATTATCATGTATGTACAACCATAAGTATATCGAATACACATAACACATGAATTGTGAACTTCTATAATTCAATAAGGTTTGGAAATACTTAAAAATTATACATATAATTAAAATTGACATGAATATATTTATAACATGATTTCCAAACTATGATTGAACTTGATTAATTTGAATTTAATTGATGAGAAATTATTAGTTGAGGTTGAATTTAAATGATGAGAAATAAATAAATAGAGATTAATTAGAAGTTAATTAGAAACTTGATTGTTAAACGCTTCATCCAAATATCTTCATCATATTAACATAACATATATTACTTTTACATGAACTCCTCATACTTCCCATTTTCACCGACTATGAGAATGGGCATCTGTCCATTTTAAACATTATCATAAAAGGATATAATTTTCTTCCATTCTTTATGTTTCTTATAGGAGAATTTTTCTTTCTTTCTATATTTAGTTTATGAGAATAGGCATATGCTCATTCTCATCACAGTGACAAAAATATTTTTTTGTATGAGAAATGGAATATCCCAATTCGCATCACAATGATAAAAATATTTTTTTGTATGAGAAATGGCATATCCCCATTATCATCACATTAATAAAATTCTTTGTTTGTATGAGGATGGGCATATGCCTATTCTAACCCTTCTAACTTATTGAAGCAATATTGAACTTAATCATTCTAATATCAGTATAAAGGATGTGAGAATGGGTAACTGTCCGTTCTAGAACAAATGAAGTATTACCTCAATTTTTATTATATGATTCTTATATGAGAACATGGGTATATGCCCATTTAATACAACATAAAAATGTTTGTTTATATGAGAATGGAAATATGCCCATTATGTCTATGTGTATTTCCTCAAGATAAAACCTCTATTTTTCTTCTATGATTCTTATATGAGAATGGCCATATGCCTATTAAATATAAGATAAACATATTTTTTTCAACTAGAATGGATATATGCCCATTCTGTTTATGTGTATTGCCTTAAGATAATAATATTTTTTTTCTCAAAAAGGAATAAAAACTAATTGCTTTAAATGTTCTTCCAAGGTACTATCTCATTATTTAGAATATCTAATATTAACCTTTGATGTGATTACTGTAAGTTATATAGTTTTTATAATTTTAACAACCATACTATAGTATCAGTTATTTTAACACAAACACATATGGGAGATGTAATTATTTTCAAGTACATTCAAGATATTTATAATGAAAATTGATAAATATCGAAGATACCTATCGAAATATTTTAAAAAATAAAACTCAAGGTTAAATGTGACAAAAAAATTCAAATAAGAAAAAAATTAGATATCATGAAATATGGTATTAGTACCAAATAATAGGATTTTCCTTTATAATCAATGAAAAAATAATAATATATGTTTTGGACCGATCCGCCCCATCCCCTCTTTCTATTTAAGTCGACATTCCCATCTATAGTTCAAGGAGTGGTTGAAGTAAGTAATACATTCAACATTTGAGTGATTTTGTGAAAACCACGCATCATATATAATTTCCCTAACTATCCCCTCTCTAGTATAAATTAGAATCAATTAATTTCAAATGAAAAAAATAACCTAAACATGGTTATGATAATGTTTAAAAATTATATTTTATTTTAAATATAAATAAACCAAATCATGACTATGATAAAGTTTAAAATTTATATTTTATTTTATATGCAATAAACCTAAAATATGGCCATGAATTTTTTTGAAAATTTAAATTTTATTTTAATTGAAATTATTAAACCTAAATCATGGCTACCATATTTTCTAATATTTATATTATTTTTGACCATGGAATAGCGAGGCCATTAATTAATTAATAAATTGTTTTCCACTATTAATTTTTTATTAATTGAAGGTACTTGTTTGTCAAACACTTCTTTGACCACCCATTGGAGGGAAATTGGAAAAATTAATGGAAATTAATTCATGCCACTCTATGAAAATGTAGAGAGAGTGAAAGAGGTTATTGTTTTCAATGATGGGATAGGTATTGGGAATTGCAAGGTTCACCATGGGTCGAAAAAGATATCTCTTTTTTGTTCATACTTTCCGCTTTATTTTTCTTCCAATTTCCATTTTTTTTCCTTCCGCTTTAGGCTACCCATTTCGTTAGACCATTTTTCCTATGAAGCAGAATATTTTAAGAGTATTTATGAGATATTGTTTATCCTCTCTGCTATAATTTTGTTGACCCTTACCAATTTGGGCTCCCTCGGTTTCTTAAGATTGTTCCAGTATGTGACACATAAGATTTGAAGAAAAATTTAGGCATGAA
The DNA here is from genome assembly GCA_019776745.2 of Taxus chinensis. Taxonomy (NCBI): domain Eukaryota; kingdom Viridiplantae; phylum Streptophyta; class Pinopsida; order Cupressales; family Taxaceae; genus Taxus; species Taxus chinensis. The sequence goes on along the minus strand of CM034150.1, from coordinate 330,119,773 downwards.
ATATTTTAACTATTCTTTGTTGAATTATTTTGAGATGAAGAGTATCATTTGATTGTCTTTCCCTTATATTCCATTCTGGGTTTAAAGATAATTCCCTTTTGTTGATCTTTTGTTTTTATCTATTTAGGTATTAAGAATATCACTTCAATGTTTAGAAAGACATGTGTAGTTGTTAACCAAATCATAGTTGCTAATACAAGGAGTTATCTGTTATAATTTTACCAAACTACTTCGTGGTCTTACCACCTAGACAACATTGAATTTTTTTGTAGTTGTGCGGGAAAGTTGCACATGGTTGAGAATGATTGATTATAAGAAGAATAATTTACTTTTTTATAGTGAAGTAAAATTTTACTTATTTTTTAAATTGAAGATAAGTTTTAGAGATACTTCTAATTCTTATCTATTGATTTATTATGAGATGAAGAATATCATCCTTCTTTATTTCTCGTGTATATTGATTTGGGTATAAATATAATGTCATATTTTTTATCTTTTCTATTATTGATATGTGTTTCAAGAATATCACTTCAATATTTTGAAAGACATGCATAGTTTTATCCTCCATAGTTATAAAAGGATGCCTCTAAATATGATTGTTTCTTGCATGTTTTAGAGTCTGAACAAGATAATTCCATTGCAAGAAAATGGTTTTGATTCTTAAAAAACCACTTCCAATCCTTCATGCTAAGATAAGGAGTTAACTAAATTTTTATTACCAAAGTACACTGTGGGGTTATAACCTAGGCAGCGTTACTTATTTTCTAAGTTGCGTGGCATAGCTGTGCAAGCCAAGATGGGTGGGTGAGCTGCATAGGCCAAGATGAGAGGGTGAGCTGACCCTCCAAGATTGGAAGGTGAGATGATTCACTGAGTTCAACGGGTAAGCTGACCCGTCGAGCTCAGCGGGTGAGATGACTCGCCAAACTTAGTAGGTGAGTTGACATTTTGAGCTGGGTGGGAAAGTTGATATGCTAAGCTAGTAGTTTTGCTGCCCTGTTAAGCTAGATGGTCGAGATGGGTGAGTGAGATGTCAAGCTAAGAAATATTGAACTTAATCATTATCACATATGAGTTAAAATGATTGAGTTCAATGATGTATCTAATGATAAAATGATCATTCTAAAAATTAGAATCATAAAATAAAAACATAGATAAAATCTAGCTTGTTTTATAATGAAAAGTTTCCCATTCTCACAGCATTTATAGAGTTATTGAAAAAAATAAGTTCAATATTTCTTGTATTAAAATTATTAGAATTGGCAGATGCCCATTCTCATACAAAAAAGCTTTTTTTATCTTATATACAATGGTCAGGTATCCATACCTATAGAGGTATTAAAATTTTTAAGTTCGGTATTTCTTATATTAGAATGTTTAGAAGGAGCTTATGCCCTTATACATATAAACAAGAATTTATTTCTTGTATTGAATGGGAAGATGCCAATTGTCATATATGAATCATATATGAAGGGTATAGATAAAATTTAATTTATTTTAGAATGGGTAGTTTCCCATTATCATATATGAATCATATAAGAAAAATATATCAAATTTACTGATTTTATGAATGGGTAGTTCCCCATAATCACAACCTTCATAGGTATTAAAATGATTATGTTCAATCTTTTATCAAATGAAGAACTTCCCATTTCCCATATAAGAATCATAAAAGAAGAATATAGATAAAATATAATTCATTTTAAAATGGCAAGCTTCCCATTCTCACAACCTTCATATAGTTTTTAAATTGGTTAAGTTAAATAATTCTTGTATTAAATTGACCATTTCTTTTCACTCTTATATCTTATTAATTTTCTGATTAGTAATGATCAAGTTCAATATTACTTGTATTGTAATGATTAGTATTGGCATATTCTCATTCTCACACAAATAAACATTTTTATCTTAAATGGGAAGATGCCTAGTCTCTTATAGGAATCATTGAAGAAGAATAGTGATTAAATTTAATGTTTTTTTAATGGGAAATTTCCTATTCTCATATTAGAATCATATATTAGGAAAAATACCAAAAAATTACTTTATTTTAGAATGGGTAGCTCTTCATTATCACAGTCCTCATAGCTATTAAATTAATTAATAAGTTCAATCGTGTATTGAATGAACAAATAAGAGTTCTCATATAGGATTCATTAAAGAATAATAGAGATAGAATTGAATTATATTTAGAATGGCTATTTTCCCATTCTCATAGCCTTCTAAGAGTTATTAAAATGATTAAGTTCACTATTTCTTGTATCAAAATAAAAAGAATGGGATAATGCCATGGAAACATCCTTTAACCAATTTCCTATAAATGTCTACAGGGAAAGTTACAAGGTTATTGTTTACCTTGTAAATAAAGGTTAAAGAGGTTGAAATTTCTGTGTTATTTTAATGATTTAAAATTATTCTTTGTCAGTATTGGGTATAAAGGAAGAGTAAGAAGTAATGAGGAGACATGATAGAGGTTGGATGATATAAATGTTTGTGTTGGGTTTAGAAAGGATATATAGTCTAGAACAGGGCTTGATAAAGTATGATCATTGATTTTAGAACATACAAGAAGGTTTTCGAACTGGGTTGGTTTTATTTCCATTTTAATAAAGAAACAAAAAAATGGGTGGTGAATTAGTTCATTTAGAACCTAATCCAACGAATGGATCAGTAGAAGAGTTTTGATGATGCTGGAAAAGGTAGATATATCATATATATTTCAAAGTTTAAAGGCCATGAAGAAGCCTTGAGAAAGGATTTTACTACTCATTGGAAGGATGGTCGGGCTAGTATCAGGGGTTTTTCTATAAAAACTTATGCATATTTTATAGCTATAGTGGTTAGTATGAACAACAAGGGGAGGAATATTTACAAAATGAATAAAAAATGTGATGAGGAGATGGGAAAATGTTTTGTGGGTAAAGAGAAACTAAGACACCACTGTGAAGGTTTTGAGAGACATTCTTTACCTAATCCTTTAAATTCAAAATCACCCTACACTTGATGTAATCTATCACCTTGAAGGGTAGGTACAAGGTATTTTATGCCCACCATTTCCCTTTGCTAAGTAATATCCATCATGGTATGTATTAAAATTTCCCATTCTTTCTCAGTTGTTCCCTACACAAATCAATCAAGAATTTCCAGAAAGGAAAGTTAAAAGTCCCTCTTCATCAGGGATTGATGATGGCCTTATTTCATTTGGGTTCTACATATTTCACCAAATATGAGATGTTTAGGGGATTTTTGAATGATGATGTAAATCTTGTTGAGGATGAGAATTATATGGAGTAGGAGGATTCCTCCTCTTTGGGCTCATATGACATAAAATAGTCTTTTATGTCATTGATAAACACTGTAGATGTTGTTGGTAATATGGAGAGGGAGGTTTTGGAGGACCTAGGTGAATTTTGTACTTTGGTTGAATGAATGAATAAATTGAGGAAGAAGAAGGGTAGTGATAATGCAGTCATTTTTTCTATGTCTAATATCAAAGATGAACCATCCAAAGTAAAATAAAAGATAGAGTTTGGCATTGGAAAAAATTTCCCTCAAGTTTTTATAGCTAGAAAAGAATGTTGATTCCCTTGATGAATATGGGGCGGCCATTGTATGTACTTGTTTAAAGTATATTGAGGCCTCAAATAAAATTTGTACTTATCAAAATTCCATCAAAGAGGAACTATTTGGGATTAAAAATATGGTTATGGATATTCAAAGGAGGCTAGTTCAACTAGAGAAGGGAAGAAAAAAGTGCATGCTTAAGCTTTACCTTAGAAAATTAGAGGAGGATGAGATGGTGAAGGATGATATGAGGGATGTTATTGGTAAGGAAGAAAAAACTATGGAATAAGAACTTTATATGAAAATTATAATTTAGAAACTACATTCTTATTCACAAAGTCAGACTCTTATAAAATGATAATATTGAAGTAGTGTTGTTGAGTCATATGGGTGTCCTTTAAGTTGCGATATAAGTGAAAATTTGATACTAATGTAAGACCCAGGTTATTCAAGTAGCAGTATAGTATGAGTGAATATGAGATAAAAAAAAGGATAATAATGAAGTAACATTGTTTTTGGTTTTAGGTTTCCATCATGTAGCAATTCGACTGACTATATGTTACATTTACATTTGGTATTGAAAAGATGTTACATTTATTTTTTATATTGAATAGATGTTATATTTGTATTTTGTATAGAATGGGAGTATGTCCTTTATCATACAGAAGATACGGAGGAATAATATGTTTCTTAATATATGAAAATGATAAAAAGAAAGTCTATTCTAAAAATGGTTGTAATGAGTAGAGGCCCAGTCTCATATAGCAAACGTAGAACATGACTAGATTTTTAGATGAGGCATATTCCCAATCTCATATAAGAATCATAGAAGGATAATAAAGACACAATTTACTTTATTTTAGAATGAAAATATTTGCATTCTCAAAGCCTTACTTTATTTTAAAATGGGAAGTTGTGCATTCTCACAACCCTTATAGATAGAAAATATTACTAGTGAAAGAAGCTTTACATTCTCATACAAACATACAATTTTTTATTTTTATCATTATTAATAATTATATTATACTATTTGTACTATCCCTAACAGAGCCAAGCGATGCACTACATACCCTTGAGAGGGATCAAGGCTTATCTAGTTCTCATTATACAATATATTTATACGATTGTGACATTTTTTAGAATGGGTTGTGAGAATGGGAAGTGTGTTTGTAAAGGCAAAATTGAATTTAATCATGTTAATACATCTCATAAAATTCATAGAAATGTTTTAAAACAAAGTAAAATTTAATTTTTTTATTCTTCTTTGATTCACAATAAGAGTGGGTGTCTGCCAATTTTGTACGATTAATATAGAAATGAATTATGTCATTTATATTTTGTATATTTTTTATGCGGATAATCCAATTACCATGTATTTTTGTGCATAAATATCTACTAGTGGAAAACATACCTACATTATATGCTAAAACAATCAAGGTATATATTCAGTTCAACCCATAAATACAAGACCAAAATCTTTGTTTGATTGAGAGTTGACATACACCCATTTTAAAAATTCTAATTCAAGAAATATAATTTGAAATTAATATAGGCCACTACGTGGCACAAAGGTGATATTATTGGTGATGTATTTTAAATGCAAATAACCTAAAACATGGCTATGAAAAATGTTAAAAACCTATTTTTGTTTCTAACCACGACAGAGCGAGACCACCATGCAAATATATTGTTTACCACCATTTTGTCATTATTTTAAAACACCTCTTAGACCGCTCATTAGAGATAAATTTGATATATTAATAGAATTTAATCTGTGTCACTATGTGGTACAGTGGAGATATTAATGAAAGTTAATGTTTTTAAGGATGATAGAGTTCTTGGGAATTTGAAGCTTTACCATTCTAAAAAAATTTAAATTTTACATCTATTATTATTTTATTATTCCTATATGAGAATGGGATTTTTTGCATTTTGTTAGACTATTTCATCTTGTGAAGCACAAGACATGAAGAAAATTTATGATATATTTTTTTATCTCTCCACTTTTCTTGTTCGTCCTTTTCACTTTGGGCTCCTCTATTTCGTTAGACCACTTCCTTGCATGTGAGATATTTGATTATTGATTGTTTATACTTTTAATTTTGGGTTCTCTCTTTAGTTGGAATATTTTTTCTTGTGAAGAAAAATTTATCAAGTAAATTTGTGAGAAACACCAATCTATTCACAAGCATGAATTTATCTAACTCTTCTCTATTGATCTATTCTGAGATGAAGAATATAATATAGTTTTATTTCCCTTGCATGGTGGATAATTTCCCATTATGAAACATTTAATTTGTATCTCTAATATTATTCTATGATTCCTATATGATAATCAACATATGCCCACTCTCACATAGGAATCATAACATAATAATTATAAAGAAAAAATTTATTTCACAATTTTAGAATGTAGTAAATTCTATATCTATTCTTCTATGATACCTATATGAGAATGGTCATATGCCCATTCTATATGCCCATTATCACATAGGAATCATAGCAAAACAATAGAAAATTAAATTTCATCTATATTGATTCTTGTGATTTATTCGGAGATGAAGAATATCATCTAGTTAGTTTCCCTTACATAGTAGTGAACTAGTCATTGTAGAACCAAGCAAAGTTTATCTCTAATCTTCTATGATTCATATATGAGAAATGGAATATTCTCATTCAAATATAGGAAGATATATTGAAGTAAATCATTTTGAGAGCTATATAAAGGCTGTGATAATGGGGAATTGTCCATTCCGAAACAAATTAAATTATATCTCTATTAATTCATGTGATGATTTATGACTTTATTTATGTAATATATTGAATGTGAAATGATCTTATTTAATTTTGAAATTTGTATCATTATTAGATGCTAATATTACCTTGTTTTTTATATTGATTATTGTGATGATGAATGACTTTCTTTCTTGTTATCAAATTTTTAGTTGTCTATATGATTATAAAATTAGGTAGTAAAATTTGTTTTCCAATAGAGGTTGCATTATTACCTTGTTTATTGATATTATGTACTATGTAGATAAAAAGGTTAGTTAACCATTTTGTAATCTTCATTTAATAATAATTCAACATGATTACGAGTTGAAAATTCATACTAGTTCATTGAAATGACATGCATATAGTTTATTCTTTTCATATGGTATGCAGGAATCTGAGTAATCATTATGAAGTGATACGTTGGATTTGATACACCTACAAAGGCGGAGATATTGGGTAAGTGTCCATGCTAAAAGAAGTAAATTTTATATGTATTCTCTTTATTATATTTATGAACAATAATGGAATTTCTCTTATGAATCCTATTAAAGAGAATAGGTATATGCCCATTCTTCATATTCTAGTGTTATCTCTGTAATTATTTTTATGATATTTTCATTTATCTCTATTATGAATAATAATTGACATTTTTTAACTATTCCCTTATGATAATAAGAAAATGCCCATTCTAAAATAAATCTTAAAGATAATACGCATATGCCCTTGTTACATATTCTAATTTTAGCAATATTAAACTTAACCTTTGAGATACCTCTATAACAGCTGTGAGGATGAGAACATGACTATTAAATACAAGACAAATTCTCAACTTCCCACTCTTTAATATGTAATTAACGACTGTGAGGGGACATCTACCCATTTAATACAAGACAAAACATATTTTTTTTTGTTTTAAAATATGCATATGCCCATGAGAATCCTATATGAGAATATAGGATTAAACATGTGATGCCCATTCAATACAAAACAAAACAATTTTTTTTGCATGAGAATGGACATATGTCCATTCTAAACATTGTAATACAAGCAATGTTTATTTTATGAGATTGCTCCTATTATTCCTATTTATACCTATTTAAAAAATATGAGACTGTTTAATCCATACTCTTCATATTCTTCTTCTATTATTCCTATCCACCCAAGAAATTATTATATGATTCTTAAATGAGAAGGGGCATCTTCCCATTCAATAAAAGACAATGCAAAAAAGCTACATCAATTTCATAACTGTTGGACCCTAAAATATTGGCTAAGTACTAAGAGACGCGTGCACACATGATCAGTAGATAGAAGGGTGCTCAAGGAAAAGCACCCAGGAAAAGGGGGTTTAAGAAGGAATGAAGTGAAACCAGAGCACGCATGGGAGGAAGAACAAGAGTTTAAATGAATTATCCATATTTGGCATCATGGAGACACTTGAGGAAAAATGTGAGGACCTGACTAGTCGTAATGAGTGGATAAGGTGCCAGCCTAGAACCTTGGAGGTCAAGAAAAGGATATTCCATGTAGGGAATATTCCCAAAGGCATCATTACAGTTAGTGGAAGGTTTTCAAAAAGGAAAATCATTCACCAATGGAGGACCACATCAAAACTTGGCAAATAATATTCTTAGAAGAGAATGCATGGCGGTGGTTGATCATCCTCTTAAAAGATGTGCTTGGGATAGGAACATGAACATAGAGATAATGTAGAGAAAGATAAGGAGAGTAATGAATTGATGTAGAAATTCTTAGGGTTTAGAGTCTATGGTGTTAGTGTTTAGAGTACTTAGTGCTAGAGGGTTAGAAGAAATACCTTTAAGAATATCTATGGGTACTGGGATCTATAATAAGGAATATAATGGGGAAAATTATAGTTAGAATCTTTGAACAAATAGGTTTACATGAGCTAAATATTTTTCATTTAATGTATATGGTATGAGATGACCCTTTTGAATGTAGTATGACTACCAAAGATTGTGTTAAATCAATATATGTGGATCTATTCTATACATCTTGTGTATGGTTGTAAACCCTCGTGTTATTTGGCTTATCATTATTCAAATATTATTTTTTGTACTCTTAAAATATTTATTTAGCTTCTGTGATGCATTGATGTGTAGATCTGGTAGTTACATCTTCTTCCTTTTAAAGTAAGTGAATGTACTTGTATTTTTGCAAATAAATCCTCCATTAATGAAATAAATATCTTGTAAATATCACATAAAGGAGGGTCTTAGAACTTGTGCACACCTTGGGTGAGTGCCAAGTGTATGCTAGATGATAGACCAACACACTTGGGTTTAGAAATAAGTATTGAGGGTAAAATAATGACTACATTTTGGTTCCATTGTTGAGACCTCTTTTAAAGCTATTGTGAGAGAAATGTGTGATGACGGAGCACTTGACCTTGGATAGTGTCGAAGCATGGCTCAAATACATGGAGGATGAGTTTTCTCAGAGGTTCAATATTGGATCTGATTTTGATGCATGAAAATGGGTGGAGGAGAACCTATATCATGAACTATATGAGACATTCTTCTATTGTTTTCCAATAGAGTTATATGAATGACTATCAACATATGCATCAAGGAGGAGTTGGTACTATAGATCTCATGTCTGTACCTAGGAATAATATCAGTGGTTACATGATGTCAATATAAGATGGACCCATGTTTTTGATCACAAGTGGAGTAGAGTGTTGACTAGTTATACCTTGGAATACGCTATTTCTATGTATTCTTGCTCGAAGATTGCTAAGTTTTATTTCTTGAGTGAGCCTAGAGGATCGTTCTTTTGTGTTATTCCACTATATATCAAGATCATGGTCATTACTTTGAGTTTGGAAACCTTTCCCATGACTGGCTAAATTCCTGCTAGGTATGGGGTGTGGACGCTGGCATGGTAGAAGGATGGCAGACCTTGCGGAAGAAATGGAGAAAGAGGAGAGGTGGCTTGAGTATAATGAATCTCAGGAGAGATAGTTGACAAGATAGCATGAAGCTATAGGAGTGATGGATTTTTGGAGATAAATGTTGCGGGAAGGATTTGAGGTTCATATAGAGGACGTGGAACCTAAGTAGTCTATGCTACCCCATCTTGGAAAGGGTGGGAGAGTAACCCCCACGAATTTTGGAGAGAGATTGTCATATGAAGAAAGGAGAAGAGCCATATGAACATATCTTAACTAGAATGGCAAGTAGACCCTTGCACTTATTTTTTCAGTCCTTGAAATATGTTTTGATAATCCAGTTGCTATCGATATTCGTAGTCGAGCAATACCTAGGAGATATAATTTTTCATTTGGTACATTTATGGCTGCACATTCATTTCCTGTGTTTGGGGGTATTTTTTCTGGCACAAAATTTAGACAAGGTGTGGGATCACAAGGTTTGAGTATCATCTCTAGGAGTGGTGTGGGAAACTGAAATGGGAGTGGTTTGGTATCATAGACTGTCAGCATGTAGTTTAGCATGACGGTGGGTTGTGCAACTGCATTAGGCCCCTTGCCTACAATAGGAGGAGGATCTGGTGGATCTGGAGGCATTGGTGCTAGTTGATCTAGTGGATCTAGTGGTGGAGGTAACATCGGAGGGAATCAAGGTCTTGGATCTAGCAAACAAGGTCCACAACACCATCAACATGTGTTTTATGAGATGTCACTCCACTTACCTAATTATAAAGGTGTTAAGGATGTTGCGTAACATGTAAAAAAGTATGAGTTACTATGGCTTGCGAAATGGATCGCTTCCCTAGAGTAGAAATCAAGTTAGTTTGAAACCATGTTGTAAGGACATGGGCATAATTAGTATAGGAAGTATGACCCACACCAGACAATGGTGGATTACATTATGCTATGTAATGAATTTATGGGGGAGTTTCACATACCTAAGTTTGAACAGAAAATCATCAACGTGTTGAAGGAGATTCAAAAAACAATGGAGGAGAGTGTGCGGGAGTATGATGCATGTTTCAAGACTCTCTTATCTAAGTTATTTTATGACATTCATCCTTTGTAGCATTCTCAGTGGTTCATCAGAGGATTGATCACACCATTCAGGAGGGTGCTTTCACAAAGGACTTTCACAAATCCGTGTGAGGCCTTGGAAGTTACCTTGCACATTAAGGTAGTAGGAAGCATTGATATAGGAGTTAGTTTGTTCCTGGAAGCCCAAATTGTTATAATGGAAAAGCTTCTGAAGAAATTATTTGTGAACTCGGCTCATGAGACTCACAGTGGGTTATGGTGTATAGATTATGAGGTAGTATGACATATAAAGGATAGTTTTCCTCAAATATCGGTATGTGTGATGACGGTAGAATTTGATATCTTCCACGGAGATCATGATGCAACTAGGTGTATGTTACTACATCACACAATCCATAAGAATGTGCCTTACTATTGCAAAATTTTCACCTCTACTACTCATGACACCAAGGATTGTAGATTGATTGACCAAATACATGATGCCATTGATACTAGTGTGCACTAGACTAGTTTTGTGAATATATCCAAGGATGATGGTCATCATAATGAAGAGCGCATAGATTGAGGAGGTCAAGGAAGAGTATTTCACGGAGGATTTAGAGGTCATGGAAACCACAAAGGAAGAAGAAGTGATTTCCCATGTGGAACTTGTTAAAACTATGGGTCTACGGAACACTATAATCATGAATTCCCCAATCTGCTACAGTGCTCTTGGTGTGGAAAGAAGCAAAAGTATGAGGGATGCCCAAAATTATTTGAACACATGAGCCAGGAGAAGTGGAAGGATAAGGGCATTGGGATGATGAGCGTAAAGTGTGCTGATCAATTGTGGATGCCTAGAATGACGTGTGAGTTAGAGTTAGAACATGTACTGGTGACGACGCAAGATGAGGCTATGTATGTCAGGGAAATACCAAAGGAGAGACCACTTATTATAAGACAAGAGGTGGTATATGGGAAGTATTTGGACACAACACATCAGAAGTAATTCTATCAAAAGACCATGGACGTAATCAGAAGTCTTCAAGGGGAAATTTAGTTTCTAAAAGAGCAATCTAGGAAGTTGGAGTAGAAGAAAAGCATTGAGGTCTCTCACTCAGATATAGATGATGTCAGAGAGGTGGGTAAGATGTTGTGCCAAGAGAATATCATTTATTTGTTAGAATAATGGTTGAGGGATAAGATACCAAGTACTGGAGGAGAGCGCGAGAGGAAGGTTTTGCATGCTAACCTTCCTTCCCACAACCTTGACTATGATAAGGAGATTACCTTGAATGTAGTTGTTGATGGATGGCTCCTAAGCAATATTCTAATTGACATGGGTGTGGAAATTAATGTTCTCACCCTAGACGCCTGGAATCAAATGGGAAGGCCCCCATTACTGCCATCTTCAAATGTGTTTTATATGGCTAATAAGATAAAGGCAATGCCCATTGGTGTTTTAAAGGATGCTTTTATTAGTAACCAAGGGATGAAATTCACTGGAGACTTCGAATTCTTAGTGCTTGCTAAGGAGGACAACTTTCCAATGTTACTTGGGCATCCCTGGTGTTATAAGAACAATGCTAACTTACATTTCAATAAGGGGTATATAATTTTTGAGAACAAAGAGAATCATGTTATCATTCCTTTGACAGATGGGAACTCAACGCCGTATACTGAGCCTTTAGGAGAAGAAGACCTAGACAAAATTTATATGCGCACTATACAGGACCCTAAGGTTGTGAAACCAACAAAAGAAGGTGTTATTCAGTGGAAATACACTCAATCTATAAGTGATAAAATTAGTATGGAATGTGAAAAATGGGCACACAAGAGATATGAGTTAGTTAGAAGGTAATTAAGAGGCTCTGTGACAAGAGTAACGAAGGTGTGCTCAGTCAGGCACCAAGGAGGAAAGAAATTTCCAAGTTATACTAGGGGAGCCAACCCTGATGTTTTCCTACGAGAAATGGAGACCCAATGGAGATGTGAGATTGAAAGGAGAAGGATTATTAGCTATACCTTTCTTGGGACCACAAGACATTGGTGGATGACCCATTGTGATAACCTTCTAGAGTGGCTCAAGGTGAGAATCACATTCTCTGTTAGGTTTGTCCAAAGAAATGCACCTACTATTATATAATATTATCATGGGAAGGAATCTATCTTGCTTCACATCTAAGCATGTGAGAAGGCCTTCAAGGAAGGTGTAGAAGCCTTGTTTCCTTCTTTATGGGTACATAATCTTTACTCCACCTTACAAGGTTGCACGTGTACATGATTTATTCACTCATAGATGCATCGTTAGACAGGAAACTAGCAGGAGTTGATGACCGATCTCCTTCAAGATTTCAAATATCATAGTACTAAACCATTGGTGGATGAGGTGTTATAGATCCTCAAGTGCCTAACTATGGGATAAAGTGCCATGGTGGAGGATAGAATACTATAATTATTGGGTGAACCTGTCTTAGAAGTGCACATTAATGAGAAAGAATTAGAGGAGATATAACTTGAGAACTTATGCATGGAAAAAGAGAAAGGAACATTGGTTTATGTGATGGATGGTGAAGAGGTGGAAAAATTAGATGTTAACCATAATGTGGGTACGTGTGAGGTTATGGATAGTGTAGATGAGAAATTGCACACCTCCCATGAACCCCTGAAAACTAAGAAGGTTAACATTAGTTTAGAGGTGGAACCTAAGGAGGTAACTATTCAAGATTATTGGACAGAAAAGGAGGTTTCAAAGATCATCGATATGTTGTGTGACTTTCAAGATTTGTTTCCACGTGGGTACCATGAGCTTAAAATATTTCACCACTCCTTGGGAGAAATGAAGATCAAGTTAAAGGAAGGTGCACGCCAAATTCGGAAGAGACCTTATTGAATGAATTTGAATCTATGCTTCAAACTCAAGGAGGAGATTGAAAATATGATCATATCAAGCATCATTGAGGTTGTTGAAGATTCAAAATAGATAAGTCCAATGGTCATCAGCATTAAGAAGGATGGAAGGATAAGGATTTGCATTGATTATAGATATTTGAATGTGGTATGTGTCATTGAACATTTTCCAACCACCTTCACTTAGGAGATTCTAGAAGGAGTAGCTAGGCATGAAATCTATTCTTTCATAGGTGGATTATTAAGATATGATCAGGTTAGAATTACAAAGGAGGACAAAGAAAAGATAACTTTTTCCACTGAATGGGGAATTTTTTCCTACATGGTCATGCCTTTTGGACTAAATAACGTGCCTACTATGTTTTTGTGCATTGTGGTTCAGGAGTTTTAGGACTTCATCCACAAGTTTCTAGAAGTCTACATGGATGAATGGATAGTATATGGATTAGTGAGGGACAATTGTGATAATTTGAGGCTGATCTTTGAAAGATGTCAGCAGTTGAGGATATCCCTCAACATTAAGAAATGTGTTTTTGCTACTCCATTTGGAACCCTGTTGGGGCATATCATAGGTAAGGAAGGCTTGCTAGTGGATTATACAAAAGTTGTCATTATTATGGGATTGGGGAAACCTACCAGCCAGAGTGCAGTGTGCGGATTCCTTGGGCATATAGTGAATTACTAGATATTTATTAAGGGGTATGCAAAGATCGTCACACCGTTGGAAAAGTTGTTGAAGCATAAAAGTAAATTTCATTAGGGAGAGGCACAACAAATGGAATTTTTTACATTAAAGAATAGGCTTATCATTGCACTCATATTATGGTTTCCCTCTTGGGATAATCCATTCCTTGTACACGTTGATGCTTTAGGGATGGTGATTGGAGAAATATTAGCACAACCTAGAGAGGGAATCGCTGACCACCCTCATTTCTTTACTCATAGGAATCTAACCCCAACACAACATAGCTATACTAATACTGAGCACGAGGCATTATTTATAATCTACACAGTGCACAAATTAAGGAAGTATATGTTATAAACACACTTTATATTCTACATGGACCACATGGCATTGAATTACTTAGTAAACAAGCCCATTCTACAAGATTGCATATGCCAGTGGGTCCTACTATTTCAAGAGTTTGAGTTTATGGTTGTTGTAAAATTTGGTAAGAGTAATTTGGGGCCTGACCATCTATTAAGAATTGACTTAGGGGAGGACACGTAAAACATTAAGGATATAATTCCATATGTGCAACTGTTTACATTGTGGCACATGCCTTTTGACTTGGAAGATATTGTTGTGTTTCTCAAAACGGGTATGACACCAAAGGGAATGAATATGTTGGAAAGGAAGAAATTATCCATATGTTTCATTCCCTACATGTTAATTAGTGGAGAATTATACAAGCTATACCATGATGAGGTTTTGGGCTGGTGTGTGTTAGAGCATAAGTGTGTTGCAATCATGGAGAAGGCACATGGTGGAATTGCAAGAGGACACTATATAGGGAATGTAACTATGCACAAGATCCTTCTAGAAGGATTTTGGTGGGAAATAGTTTATAAATATTGTATCGAGTATTGCAAGGCATGTGACCACTACTAGCTCCTTGGTGAAATTCCATTAAGACCGATTACCAGTGCAAAACCATTTGAGAACTAGGAAATTGAATTCGCAGGACCTATTTCCCCAGCCGCACAAAGGACATGTTCACACTATATCATTAAATGCACATATTACCTTACAAGATGGATAGAAGTGGTTCCTGCAAGGGATTACACAGTGGTAACAATAGCTAGGTTCTTGTGGGAAAATATAATCAGGAGATATAGATGCCTGCTGAGCTTAATAAGTGATAGGGGTACTCATTTCTTAAATGGGATAGTTATAATATTATTGGAATAATTCATGGTAGCCCACCACAATACTACTCCTTATCACCCACAAGCTAATGGGATTGCTGAGGCATTTAACAAAATTATGAATCACACGTTAACCATGATTTGTGATGTGGGAAGAAATGATTGGGATGATAAAGTTTATTTATCATGTTATGGTCATATCAAACTACTTATAAGAGACTAAACAAGGCCACACCATTTCAATTGGTGTTTGGCATGAAGTTTGTGTTACCTATTTAATTCATGTTACCATCATTTCGTATAGAGTGTGCAGGAGGGTTAGATGATGAAAAAGAGCTTGAGGAGAAGATTGATAAGTTAACACAATTAGATGAGAGGTGGAATATTTCTCGCTAGAGTAAGAAAATAGAAAAATCCATGAAGAAGGCATGGCATGATAAACACATCAAGAATAAATAGTTTGAGGTTGGGTAGATGGTTTTATTATATGTTTCTAAGTTTTTGTGCCATCCTAAGAAATTCAAAGTCCATTGGACGGGCTCATACATTTTCTCCTATATACTTTATTCAGGTGATTTCTAGTTACAAGTGCTAGATGGAACATGGTTTATAGGACATTTCAATGGGAGCAGGCTGAATCCCTACTATAAATAAGTCTTCATTTTTTTTGTAAATAAGGCAATATTACCAATTAGCCTAGGTTTGGCTTTGATGTAGTTTCCTTTCTTTATTTTTCCCTTTTTTGTTGCTTTTTTTTGTGCACATTTGTGCGCTAGTAGCCACTTGTTATTTTAAAAAAAATAATCTTTGCAAAGGACCATGCATCAATTTTTGTGTGGGGTGGAGTGAGGTGATAAGTGTTGGAAGCTATGGTTGTGGATGACCCAAGTTGAAAAAATAAAAAACACGTGGATTGGAAGATCACATGTGGAAAAGGTGAACATAAGGGAAGGATGGTGTCAAAAGGATTTGAGAAACCACGTACAAGAATAAAAAGTGTAGGAGAAACATCAGGTAGGTAGTAGAAAGAACTTGGTCCAAGACATAGAAGAAGAATTGACTTCAGCGTAGGAGAAATCACAACAAACTCTATGGTCAAGGTATTTGCATGCCATAAGGTTACGGGAGTCTTCACGGATGAAAAGAATTTAAGGTTGGTGTTAGAAAAAATCTACCTTTATTGTGAAAGTACATTAGTAGGTGGCATGGAATTTATTACGGATAAAAGAAAAAGTTATAAATAGAAGATCGGGGGTGCGTTATTTTCTACCTTGCATTTTAAGTTATCAAAGAGCTCTCGTGAACTAGGGCATCCCTGTGAAGAAATTTTAAGAAGATTTGTGAAGATTTGTGTGCATAGCTAGTTTGATCAGCGAACCAATGTGGAAAGAAGTAGATGGGCGTAAGTGGAGAAGGTTGTGTGGAATAATTTTGTGGGTGTTATGCCGTCTTATGGAAAAAAGGTTTTCCAAGTTAGGGTAACATAGATAGGGCATGGGGTTTGAAGGATTTCACACAAGAGTGGAGCCAAAAAGTTGAGAAAATCCATGACCAGGAGAGAGTAAGAAGTTTTAAGGACCTAATGAAGGAATGACATCAAGGAAAGTAGAGAATGTTTCACCGAAGAAGGGAAAGGGCAAGGGAAAACAAACCCTCTTTACCAATTTCAATGAAGAATGGTACGTGGAAATGAAGTACTAGGATGATGTATTACTTGGTAAAGAATTGGTGTCTCACGTTAGGAAGATGGCTGTCACTGATTAAAACCATTGAAAAAGTACCACAAAGAATGAAATGACACTAGAACTAGTTTTCCCTATAGAAAAGAGGACACCAAATGGAATGCCCATCTATGACAAAAAGGTAAAAGTAAAACTGGAGAAGTCTTGGTTGTTACAACTCTACGATTTTCCCTATTTCGGAAAGCCCGAGTGAGTATATCAATGGTTGATGTCACGTGTGCATGAAGACCACTTCTATTTCATAGGTCAAAGGATGTGCATAACCCCCCAGCTAATTTCTAAGTTCACTGACCTTATTTATGAAGGAGATTCATTAGAAGATGACTTGGAAGACAAGGAATCCATTAAGAATACCATTGAGGATTATGACTACAAGAAGGGTTCACACTACTTCAACATTTCCGTAATTACTGACTTGGTGATCGGGATGGCCATATGCTTAGTTACAAAGTTGAATGGGAAAGAGAAATGGAAATAGATCAACAAGGCTTGGTTAAATGTGTTTCGTAAGATCTTAGAGGGAACCATCTATAACCTCTCAGCTTTCATTGCAGATGAGATCATAGATGCCTCGCGTGACAGAGAGAAGATCATGTTTGGTAATGTCCTCCTCACTATTGTCTTTTCAGAGATTGGAGTGCCTGATGGGCCAGATAAGTTTGTTTGGGAATACCCAGATGAGGACCCCTCACCCACTAAGAGGTTTAAATATTATACCTATGACACCATGATGGCCGCTCATAAGGAACACCTGGAAAAGTGGTATTAGTGGATGCATGATGCATTCAGGGCTAAATGAAGAATACCCAAGTAGTTACCCTCACTAGGGAAAGCATAAGTAGAGTTTTTTGTATACCAACATTTTTGTATTGGCATATTTACTTTTGTAGATGGTACCAAGATTCCTTGGTGTAAGTTTCCTTTCTCCTTCACAGTGCAGGACTTCTAGGTTGGGGTTAATTATTTCAAGGAGGTGAAAAAACTCAGATTTGATCTAAATGTAGTAGATCAAGACTACCACGAGCTATGCAAGAAACTTATATACACCAAGAATCGCACATATGTGGAGAAGTATGTATCCCATGACATGCACATGTTAAAACCAATAACATTACCTATTGCAGGGAGGACAAAAATGAGTGTGTATTTGCACATAAGGCCTAAGCATGAAAAAGGGTACTTATGTTGAAGACAATGTATCCATTCTTGAGGACCCCACTACATAGAAGAAGGATGTGAAAATAAAAAGAGACAAAGGAGAGGCTTTTGATAAAAAGGTGTTGAGCACGTAGACAGTGCAGACAATAGGGGTATAAGAGTCAGGTGTGGGTACAATTACTCATGTCCATCAAAAGAATTATCTCATGAGGAAAGAGTCTGTAAAGAAGGAAGAGTTGTCAGTAAGGAGAGAGTCACCCAAGAAATAAGAAGAACAAAAGTCCCCTGAACTGGAATCACCAGTAAGGAAGAAGCAGAGGGTGACAAAAGGATTGGACTTAGGTGATAGAAAACATGGGGGCCAACAAGGGCGATGAAGATGATGAAGAGTTTCATGAGGCTCACAATCATCAGGTGTATGATATACACAAGTCATATGAACAAGGAAATGAAGAGAAGGATGGGAACTAAGGAGGCGCTCATGAAAAAGGGGGGAGAGAGGAAGTAAGCATGAAGGATAAGAAGACCTCGACCCTGACCCTGACTAAGGAACAGATGGATAATAGCATGGAGAGGGAAGTGGCAGGATTTATCCAATAGTTAGTGGAGCATGAATTCAAGTGAAGTTATGAGGAAGTGCTAAAGGAAACAAAGGAAAGCGTGAGTATGGGATAGGAGTATGGAAGCATAAGAAGAGACACTAGCTTAGTAATAAGCTTCCTAAAGGCAGCGCACATAGGTGGAAAGGGCATAATAGTGGTGCAGGAATAAGAAATTACTTACATTAATGATCTAAAAAAGGTATTGTGCACGTGCTTCCAAATTACCATGGCCATGAACTAACTCCTTACTTGGTGTTCTTTTGATTAAGAAGGTGTATACCTACACACAAGGGAAATGCAATATTGGGATTTTAATTCCCACATTGATGAACTTGAGTTTGAGGTAAATCAAGATGCGTTGATGAAGATATCAGATGCCAAGGGACTAAACCCTCTGGTAAATTCCCAACAACTATCTAATCAGAAAGTTTTCAATGCACTCAACAAAGCATCGGTGGAGGTAGAGGGAAGACTCTTTGGAAAAAATGGCAGGATAAGGGTCTTGGAGGAAGAGCTTGAGAAAAAGAATGAGGAGATCATTGAGTGGGAGAAAGAGATAAAACAAAAGGAATTGATCAGTGTGCAATTAAGGTGTGAGCTAAGGGATGAAAAGGAAAAGGTGCAAAAAATCCATAAGAATATTGAGGCCATTTTAGAGGCCATTATCTTGAAGCACCAGGACCTGGCCCCTTCTGAGCAAAAATACGAGTCAACCATGCAATTATTAGAAGATTTGACCCTCATCCTCACCATGGAAAGGAGACCACTCACATTAGAGTTAGAAAAGGAGGTGATGGCACACTAGAAGAAGGAGAAAAAGTTGAATATTGGGGAGACAATGAATTAGTACTCCAATCTTCTTTCCACAGTAAAGACCACTGCACAGATGACTAAAGTTGTGTATGAAAATTGTGCCAATATGGATAGGGTAACAAGCATATTGGTTGTTACACATGAGGTGGATCTAAAATAATTTTAGGAAAATCACAAAGGAAATATGGTGGAGCGTGACAAGATCCTATCCGTAGTTGAGAAGAAATTGGAAGCAATCAAAACCTTGCGGGGTTCAATTAATAATAAGCTAAAGTAATTGTACCCCCAAGTCACTCATAGGATGGATGCGCTAGGCAATCTTAGCAAGCAGCTGGAAAGAATTTTTGATATGCTAAAAGATAAGAGTGAGGAACTCAGTTTTGATGAAATAAGTGCATTGGTGGGTGACCTACTTCAGCAGGCACAGGGAGAACTAGATGCATGGAAGAATATTGAGGCATCCGTGAAGGAGTTCCCACTCCTCAATCAATAATATAAAATTCTTCTATTCTTCCATTTTTTCATCCTTCCATTCTTTAATTGTTTCAATACCTCTGTAGACACCAAATTTGTGTCTTACGACCCCTTGTAACCCGCATCTCATTTCACAACCTAACCTCATCACCTAAACCTTACACAATTATTTATTAATTACCTTGTAATTGATAAATCCACATCACCTTACCTGCCACCTCATTTTGCCACCTCATCATGACCTAGTCCTAACCCTAAACTAACCTAATTAAGACCTATAACTTGGTCCACACCTACACCCATGACTAATGACCCCTTTCTCACACCCAAAACTGACCTTCTAGTCACTTGACCAAGCCCGCAACTAATCTCTCGGGAGAAAAGCAGGGAAAGTGGGCTATTTTACTAAAAATAGCCTGCTTTTTCCTTACCGATACCGGTTCCTACTCGACCACCGTCGGTTACATAACCGCCATCGGTTCCCTGTAAATGGGCTCCCCAAACCAAAAACAGAGGTCGAAGGATTTTTGGATCGAGAGAGAGCATCAGGAGCGATCAAGAGAATCCGGATCTTTACTTGGCTGAGCAGAGACAAGTGAAGAGACAAGAAGAGTTTGCAGCAAAGGAGATCAAGCCCAAGACTGCAACTGGATACCAGAGCCCTGTGATACTCAGCTGATCATCGGGAGGGAGATATCTCATCTTCTGTGTGTCAGGCCATCCTACCTCAGTTCTACCTTTGTCATCAGAGTTCTTGGACCTGCATCTTCGTCAATAACCAGTAAGTTACATCTTGCATGTCCTTTTAATAATACTTCTTAGACTTTTGAATCACAGTCCTCACAAATCCATTCCTAGATCCACTACCCGGCAACATATTGCATCTAACTATCCTTCATTTACTTCTCATCACCTCATTACCTAATATCACCCATATACTAGCCTTACAAACAACACAGCTACCCTACAACAACAACCACCCCACAACACAACTAACCCACAAATCCTAGACCCTACCGATATCGGTTATCAGTAACCGGCATCGGTTATTGTGGTTCAAAACCAGAAATCAGCCTTTCCCCTACCTGTTTCAACAAAGCAACTTAATTGATATTTTACAGTCTTTGGTGTTAATTCATATTAGCAGGGAAACTGACCACCTTCGAAAGGAAGTTTTATATTTCCTGGGCCCAAGGCAGTTTCCTCATTTATTGTCTAATCAAAATCTTGTGGTCTTGTGTTCTTATTTGCAGGTAGTCCTTCCAAGACAAAAAGGAGTTCTTCACAGTCAGCCTGATCTTTCTCTACGGTACGCGCACACCATCTCGACATTCAACAGGTATTCCTCCTAGCCCTAACCCTTATCTGTTTCTAAAAGGAATGAAAGGATAGAAGCAACTCTATTCCCAGAAGCCGAAACATTCCGAGCGAAACATTTTGGCACGCCCGGTGGGACCATTTTGGGTTTCTTTATTTCTTGCTTGCTTTCATATAGGGAGCATACTTGCTGTTTTACTCTTCTAAAGATATTCACAAGGCTTTGTATAATTTCGGTAAAAGAACTTGCTTTGCTTTTTACATCTTGCATTAGTGAAAGTCATCTCTTTTGCTTCATCGAACATAATTTTCGATTTGGGTTTAAAACACGTGCATTGCATTCCTGCTTGCTGTTTTCAATTCTAGTGAACGTAGATTAAGTAACAGGTCGTACACGTGGGGGTGATATCCACGGTATTAACAAGAAATTAATCTTACTTTCGCTACACAACACATATCGAATCACTTCACAATTAACTCAATAACTCAAACATCCCCCCTTTTCCGCGGTATTCCTCCGCCCAATTGAGGTAACCTTATGAGCCAAAGCAAACTAGACATTTCCCCTAAGTCTTTTATTTAGGATTGACATCATTCCGCGTCTAAAGGCATAAGCCCACAATAATTAAAATTGACCCTAGGGTTAGTCTCTGGATTTGCGTGTGCATCTTGTTTGTTTTTCAGTTCTGTTTTCTCTGTTATACACTGTCTTCTGTGATTACCTTAGAACAATTTGATAAATATACTGAGCAAATCAGCAGCTTCTTATATTTTCTTATACCAGTCTTATTACACCGACATCGGTTACCTGACCGACGTCGGCTATAGTATAACCGACATCGGTTATCAGACCGATATCGGTTACTGTCTTTTCCAGTTCCTGACAAACCAGCAACCTACCAATTTTACCAGTCTGAGTTTGTTTCTGTTCCTGACAGATTGAAACCCTGCTGTGAACTCCTGTCCATGGTTGTTATCACTCGAAAGCAAGCCGCCACCATGGTTTCACATGCTTGCTCTGTTTCTTTTCCTGAATCACCCCCTTCACATTCTGTGGGGAATCCTACGGATACCAGCGAGGTTCCTAAAATTCCTGTGGGAGATAAGGACTTTGCCAAGTTTCTGGATGCTAATCCTAGTGCTGTACAATACTATTTGTCTCATGCCCCTGACCGTACGCCCGATGGTCAGCTCCTTGTTGGTATGCCTATTAGTATAGCTGCTCATTTAGCTCCCACTCCGCCTGATGACACCGCCTTGCTTCCCGCATCTTTAGCCCCGTCTCCCAATCCGATGGCTTCAGAGGTTCATACGACACAGATTAGCTTTCCTTTGGTTAATCTTGGACCCCACATATCACTACCACCGACTGCCCCTACCTCATCTCTCTTGCAGACCGCTCCGTTCATGACTTGCTCTCTGCCACCTATCCACACGAGCTTTCCTTCTCAAGCTCCGCCTACCTTTTCATTCCCATACACGTATCCAGTGACCTCAACATCCTATATGGGACATCCCTATTCGGTCGCCTCAACATATTCATCCTCCATACCTTATCAACACTTAACCCCACCATTGTCTAGCGGAGGCCCTTGGCCCAATTTGCCTCCATTTACCACAACCGCACCCTCATCTCATCCAACCACAGATTTCATCAAACAAATGATGGACAAAATGCATAATCTGGAGGCTTCTGTTTCAGGAAGTCGTAGCGCCTTGACATACGAGCAAGTTTGTCAGGAGCCTATTCACCCTTCTGTCCCCCTTCATTCATATCCTCCTCAATGGGAGTTGCCGAAATTTACTCGTTTTAATAGTAAAGAGGATCCTCAACAACACTTGCGATCATTTAGACATGCTTGTTATTTGATTGCTCATGATGATGCCTTGTTACTCCGCACCTTTCCCATGTCCTTATCAGGACCCACCTTGGAGTGGTACAGTGCTTTAACCCAGCACTCAATCTTCTCTTTTAACCAACTAGCCCAATCTTTCTTGGATCATTTCTCCATTAACATTGCCAAGAAAGTATCTATCACCGACCTTTATGCCATCCGACAATTCGAAGACGAATCTATCGCAGATTTCGTTGGATGATGGCGTGGCCTTATCAACCAACTTACATATGCCTTGCCTCAGGCTGAACTTATCGAACTTTTTACGCGGGCCTGCGCTAAGCACATCTCTCCTACCCTCCAAATTCAAACTTTTCGTACATTTGATGAGGCCTTTACCATGGCTTGGAAATTAGAAATTCGAGCCTTAGAAGAAGAGAAATTGCGGTTGCGCAACAAAAACCCCAATTTCCGAACTCCAGATTCTACCAATAAGCCAAACACCACCCCTCCTCACGCATCCACTTCTTCGAAATCAAAAGGAGCTGTCCACGCGGTGATGGTCAAATCTCAAACACCGTCTAATACCCCACCAAAAACCACCTATAAGTACAAAGCCGAGCCCATCAATTACACTCCCTTGGGAGAAACTTATGGTGTCATCTTGGAAAAATTGCTCAAAGCCGGAGCTATCACCTTGCCTCCTGTTAAACCCCACTCCAGGTTTGATTCCACCCGCGCTATACCTTCCTGGTACAAAGAAAATGACTTCTGTAACTTTCACCGCGTAAAAGGACATAGTCATGAAAACTACAAGATGTTGAAAAACATAGTGCAGGAAATGGTTGATGCAGGTGATATAACCCTCGATAACCCTAATGCCCCTGCCAACCGAAATCTGAAAATATTCAACAAACCATTCCCAAATCACTCTTCTAACAGTAACATAAACCAGGATATCTTAGCCGAGGAAAGTGTTCATGAGATCCATGCAGTCTTTGACTCCCAGCCAAAAGCCTCTATCGAGAAAATTTTGAATCAAGCCTCTTCACTAACGCAGGGGCCCGAACCTCCTTCACCACCATCAAACCAAGGCGAAATCATTCCTTTACCCATAAAGGAGTTAACTGCCCAGACTTTTCTTCTCATCGATGAGTCTTCTTATACCACATCCCTACAAGACTGTGAACGGATGTTATCTAACTTATCTATTTCCCAAACGTCTCCTCCTACCGCTCTTGCTGCACAAGAGGAAGGCTCGCCACTCCTTTTGTCATCCTTAGACGAGAAATCTCTCGCACCGACATCACCGAATTCTTTAACCATAACAGACCCTCTCAAACATGCCCTCCTGCCTATTAGTTCTTCATCGCCTAAATCTTTTCAACGACCAGTCGACCTCTTAACATCTATTGATACAGTGCCTCATCTACCCCCTGTATCACACCCACAGTGGACTGGAATCACAACCCATCTTTCTTCCGTAAAAAATTTACAATTCACGCCTGAAGACTGTTATTCTCCAGAAGATAGACGAGTCCTATGGGAACGTTTGAGTACCCCCTATTCTACTCAAATGCAGATGACCGATCTAGATACCTCTACCATATACCCGAAGTGTTTACAGAAACTCAAAATGCCTATGTCCTCATCTTCATCCCCCGAATCTCTACCAAGTATCTCATCCACCTCTATTAACCTAACCAAATCTTCCCCTACACTTGGGACCTCACCAATACCCAGCCTAACACACCCGCCTAAGCGACTAGATTTATCCAAAAATAAAGCCGCCCCGCCACTTAGGAGACAAACTCCATCCGTGCCTCTATCACAATCAAAACCATCATCGTCACACCTACCTTCCATATTGGGACCTCATCCCTCCACCTTGCATCAATATATCATACCTCCTGCGTTTTCTTCAAAACAACCTACGCCTCCTACACCCATACAGAGATCAAAGGATATATCAACGTTGTCACCCCACGTATCCTGTCCACCCATCAACCCTAAACAAACTCCATCATCAAAGGATTTATTTTCTGTCACTCCCCTTTCTCCGTGGTTGTTCCCCGCTACCACGTCATCTGTAGCCTCATCATCTAACCAGCTGAACGTAGCTCCTGCGCCAAAGAAACCACGTTTAGTGAAAACCACGTGTCAACACCCCTTGGCTAAACCACCACCCGTACAAACCAACCATGCCCAAACATTACCAAAACCCACACAACCAATGCCCTCATCCTCCTCCGATTTTGACCCACTCAAAGGATCTTACGCCAAAATCCTTGCTATGTTGGTGGAGAATGCGACCATTTCCCTACCCCCACTTAGACCTTATGACCCATCTAAACCTCGACCTATAGGTTATGATGAGTCTAAAATCTGTGCTTATCACCGCACACCAGGACATGATGTGGAGGGATGCAAAGCTTTAAAAACCATCCTTCGTCAGTCACCTCTCTCAGATAGAAAGGTTAAGAAAGACAACTTACGAAGGGAGAGACCTTTAGCTTCAATTCCCTCTCCTATACCATCTGTCCCCGCCTCACCAAGATCTATCATTATTACAACCCCACCTCTTGAAGACCATGATTTATCCCAACCATCTTCCTCATCTCAGGTCTACGAGATTAATATGATTAGTGTTGCTACTCGAGCGCAGAAAAACAACGAGAAAGCAAAAGAAAGCACACCTGCGTCCTCTCTTTCTCCTTCCACCATCCCGATCGCACCACCACCCAAAGTGGTTGTTCGTGGACCCGCTTACCCCCGTCTCTAATGGAGTTGCCCATCGAGCCATGATCAAACAGCTTCACCAATCACCCGTAAAAATGACACTTTATGATCTAATTCAGACTTCTGAATCTCATCGACAAGCTCTCGTTGAAATTCTTCAAGGGATCGAGGTCTTACCTAATGAAACCCTGCCTGTTACCTCCATTCTTACACCCAATCACGTTGCTTCTCTCACCAAACAATCCACTGCCCCAACTTCTTCTGTCTCTGTACAACAAGCTGCTGCAGTCAGTTTCTCCGAAGACGAAATTGTTGACTTTGGTACAGAAGATCCTGACCCTGCTCTTTTCATCTCAGCTTACGTCTAGGACATTCGGGTACGTCGTGTTATGATTGACGGGGGCACTAGCCTAAACATCATCTCTTCAAAAGCCTTCCAACAAATGAATATCCCTTCTAGCTACATGTGTGCCAATCCCATCATGTTGCGGTCATTCAATGATGCTATTACCTCTACCTTAGGCACCGTGATCCTTAACATTCGTGTAGGACCACGTACTTTACCCGAACTCTTCTATGTCCTTGAGGGAGAGTTCCAATACAATATATTGCTAGGTCGCCCTTGGATCCGGGCTATGGGATGCGTTCCCTCAACCTTACATAGATGCATAAAATTTGAATACGAGGGGAAGTCCTACACCGTAAAAGCTGATCCTCCCCCCTTTAAAACCTGCAATATGATATACCGCCCTAATGATGTGCTTGTACCAATCAAGACACCCATTCATTCAACCCAACCATCCTCTTCAAATGTGCCTCAACCATCCACCTCAACCGCACCTACACCTTCAAATGAAACCACTGTCGCAAAAACCACTTCCCTTCCTGCAGCTAATATCCCAACCGCAGACCCCTTAGTAGATGTTTTTCAACGCCTTACGCTGGGGGAGTATCGCCTATATAACGTTAGTTCTTTCCATACCCCACAGGAGTACGGACAGGTACATGCACATCCTACCTATGACCGTCGTGTGGGGGAAGTAATCCCCTACGGACCACCTCACTGCCGCACTAACCTAACATATGGGGGGTGTCGACGCATCTTCCGTTGCCCCTGAGCCCCCTCTTGGTGTGGTTCCTTTCCAATCCGATTTTCAATACCTGACAAATCGTCGTTTCGCCCTCACCTTCTTGACTCGCTGTGCTTGGAAAGGCTTTGGTTTTGGTCTTTATGAACAAGGCCGACATACAATCATCCCCGTAACTACACGCAAGCACAATGATCGTAGTGGTCTCAGATTTCCGGGAACACTTACACCGAAGGAACCTCATGTCAGTTGTCTTCTAGAAGACAACGACGTCACCCCTACCGAACCATCATCACCCATTTTGCCTTTGTCACCCACAGAGTCGATAGATCCTGAATCTATCCCTCCTAACTTTTTTTTTTCATAAATGCTATCTTCCTAGGTCCTCTCACTTATCAACGCGATAATGAGGACACCTCTTCTATCCCCCTTCTGTATCCAGACATGATTGAAGAGGACTCACCTTCAATTAACGTTGTTGAATGCCAGGATGATGACTCCATCCTCACTTACCTTGGCGCGGATGACTCTTATATTCAACGCGCCTTACCATCTGAAACTCAAACCATGCTGAACGAATCTACTATTGAAATCAACATCCACACGGAGGAGGATCCTCACATTGTGAAGATCGGACAATCCCTTAACGCATCAGAACAAGTCGCCTTTACTACCTTTCTCCGTGCTCGCAACCAAGCTTTCGCTTGGTCCTACGCTGACATGCCAGGAATTGATCCTGACATTGCCGTCCATAACATTACACTGAAACCCGATTCCAAACCAATTAAACAGAAATTGAGAAAAATGCATCCACGCATTGCCCTCTTGGTCAAAGAGGAGCTTCAACGACTTCTTTCTGTTTCCTTCATTCTGCCTATTGACTATCCTCAATGGATTTCTAACATCGTACCTGTCACTAAAGCGACGGGGGGACTTCGGATATGCACGGATTTCTGGGATCTCAACCTCGCTTGCCCTAAGGATGACTTCCCCCTACCTAGTATTGACCAACTTGTTGATCTCACTGCAGGCCATGAGATGCTCTCTCTCATGGATGGCTTTTCAGGATACAACCAAATTTTGGTTGCACCCGCCGATCAACATAAAACTGCCTTCATAACTCCTTGGGGAACCTTCTGTTACCGTGTAATGCCATTTGGCCTTAAGAATGCTGGTGCAACCTATCAGCGGGCTATGACCTACATTTTTCATGACATTATGCACACTATCCTTGAAGATTACGTCGATGATCTTCTTGGCAAATCTAAACATCGCAGTGAACATCTCGATGTTTTAACCATTATTTTTGACCGCCTGTTACAATATTTTGTCCGTCTTCAACCAAAGAAATGTGTCTTTGGTGTCCTTTCGGGAAAACTTCTCGGCTTTATTGTCTCTCTGCGTGGCATTGAGGTCGACCCATCTAAAGTCAAAGCTATTCTAGAAATGCCCCCACCTACCAATCTTAAACAATTGCGTAGTTTACAAGGTAAGCTCCAATCTATCCGACGTTTCATCTCCCAACTCTCAGATCGATGTCAACCTTTCCATCACCTCCTTAAAAAAGACATTGACTTTCAATGGAGTGAAGAGTGCCACCAAGCCTTTGAGGCTCTCAAAGCTTATCTCTTGCAGCCACCCGTGCTTATCCCACCCCAGGACGACCGCCCTTTCTACCTTTATCTTTCTGCCACCGACCACGCTGTAGGGGCCATGCTTGCACATCGTGACTCTGAGAATCGAGAACAAGCCGTTTATTATATAAGTCGTACTTTGGTGGACTATGAGACTAGGTATACACATGTAGAAAAGTTGTGCCTAGCCCTATCATTCGTGGCCACCAAACTCTGACACTACCTTCTGAATCACAAAACTTTCGTCATCACCAACACGGACCCCATCCATTACATGTATGCCAAACCTCATCTAAACCAACGCATCGCCAGATGGCTCATGCTCCTCGACGACCTCGACCTTGAGTTTGTCCACCAGAAATCAATCAAAGGACAAACCATCGCAGACCAACTTGCGGAAGCCCCTTTACCAGGGGAACAATTTACCAATTTTACATTCCCCGATGAACTCATCGCCACTCTTTCACTCAGGGAGGAGTCGTATCCAATGACCCTCTTCTTTGATGGATCCAAATGCCAGCGCGGCGGAGGAGCCGGCATTGTTCTCATTCCTCTCGACGCTGAGCCTATGCCTCTCTCATTCCGACTCGATTTCCCTTGCACTAATAATACAGCGGAATACGAGGCCCTTGTTCTGGGTCTCCAAGTTGCGTTACACTTAGGTATCAAATCTATCAATATTTTTGGCGACTCTCAATTGGTAGTCAATCAAGTTATGGGCATCTACCAATGCAAAAATGAGGAACTTCAAAAGTACAAACACTACGTGGATTCACTTCTAGCCTTATTTACTCGCTATTCTATCCAAACCATTCCCCGCTCCACTAACAAATTTGTGGATACTATGGCTTGCTTAGCCTCGCAAATTCCAGCTTCATCAACTGACTCTGACATTTTCGTCTTGGTCCAACAACTCTTTGCCCCATCTTATTCAGCCTCAGTTGTTTGTACGATAAATAATGTGTCTGCTAATTCGCAGGATACCTGGTATCACCAATTTCACGACTACCTTACAACCTCTATTCTCCCATCTGACCTTACTAGTACCGGCAAACGCGCGTTTCTTAAACGCATTTCTCGTTATGTCGTTATGGGGGGACTCCTTTATAAACGTGGCTTTGATGGCATCCTCCTTCGATGTCTCATCGGTGCAGAGGTCACCCATACCATCCAACAAGTCCATGACGGTATTTGTGGCGGACATTTTAGCGGCCTTGCCGTGGCCAAACGAATCCTTCGCCTAGGTTATTATTGGCCTACTCTCAATAACGATTGCTACGAATATGTTAAGCGTTGTGTTATGTGTCAACAACATGCCAACCTTCAACATACTCCTAGCCACCCGCTACAGGTCGCCCGAGATCTTTGGCCTTTCTCACAATGGGGTTTAGACCTTATTGGTGAGATTCATCCGTCCTCTTCACAACGTCACCGATGGATTATCACAGCAACCGAATATTACACAAAATGGGTGGAGGCTATTCCGCTCATTTCAACTAAAAAAGAAAAAATTATAGAGTTCATTAACCACCACATTATCTGTCGTTTTGGTGTTCCTCATCGCCTGATAACAGATAATGGAAAATCTTTCAAAAACAAGTTGTTGCAGGACCTTTGCGACAACTTTGGTATCAAACTCAGCTTCTCATCACCCTACTATCCACAAGCAAATGGACAAGCTGAATCCTCTAATAAAACCCTAACCAAAATCCTCATGAAAGTTGTCAATGAATCCGGAAGAAATTGGCACGATCACATCCCCTTTGCCCTTTGGGCTTATCGTACTAGCATTCGTACCTCCACTAATGCCACACCTTTTTCTTTGGTATATGGTACCGAGGCTGTCCTGCCTCTCGAAGTACAAATACCCTCCCTTAGAATATCTCTTCAGGATATTCTCACCAACGATGATTTCCGCCAAGAGCGGTTAGCCCAATTGGAGCTTCTTGACGAGCGTCGTCTTACAGCTCTTGATCACCTCCAAATCTATCAAAAACGTATCAAGCGTGCTTATGATAAGCGACTTCATGAGCGTACCTTTAAGGTTGGTGATCTTGTCCTCAAAGAGAATCAACATGTAACCAAACTAGAAAAGAGCAAACGTGGAAAATTTGCTCCTAATTGGATTGGGCCTTATATAATCACTCACACTTATGGATCAGGCACTTATCGTTTAGCTTCGCTTAATGGTAAACCTGAGCCTGAACCCCTTAATTCCTTACATCTTCGACCATTCTACTGTTGAATTTAGTGTTATATCACTTCTTATCTACCTGTCGCTCGTCCCTTGAGCTCACTTACCACCACATACACTTTGTTTCCTACACCTCATAATAAAAATCAAGCTCACATAGTTTGATTCTCACTTCACCTCAGCAATGCCTTCCCTTTTTAGTCTAGTCCATGACTTCAAAGTATTAAAATAAGCCGTATTCTTATGGGATTTTCTTGAGTCAAACTTCCTACAAAAACTAGATGCTTCACGTCAAAAGGACATCTAGCTATCTACCTTATATATAGACTGCTCCCTCGAAGGACAGCTATATGCCAAACTATTGCTGCTATTATATATAGACTGCTCCCCCGAAGGACAGCTATGCACTAAAATCATATCTGCTACTATAAATAGACTGCTCCCTCGAAGGACAGCTATACACAGTCAGCCTTTATCAGAAGCTTCTCGCATTGATCAGTTTTGTGAAGACCTCAAGAATAGTACAATCAATATCCCTTGTAGACTTCCCGCATCGATCAGTCTATATTCAGTAAAATAAAAGCCTCATTCAAAAGAACTTTTGAGTCATGGACTTGTCTATTTAGGGTAGGTTCTCTTTCGTCAGAACACTCGCTTTGTAACAAGTTCTCTGTACCTCAGTTATATCATCCACCTCACCTCACCATTTGTTTCAACTCAAGGGACGTGACGTACACCCGATATATTGTGATCATACAACTCTTTTCACCTATTGACTTCTCGTCTATGCACGGTACCTAGGGCTTCAAGCTCGTTCTACGTTGTGTGGTTTGTTTAGCTCTTTTCACCTACGGAGCACTCTTTCCTCTTTGCCTCACATCTAGGATTGTGTGTTGATCTTAATCAGGACATGGTTCCCTTCTACTTGGGTAGGCTAACTTTCGCTTCCCTTATACCTTTTACAACATCACCAATTCATTACCAACACCAACAACCTTACCTTACCAATATTAATATCAATATTTTTACCAACCAACCAATTGCCTAAACCATACCAAATTGCCTAAATTCACCTCTCCCTGGTCCTAAGGGAGAACTACATCGGTCTGAGGCCCCTCCTTGCTTTGTGCAATGGGCTATGTAGGCAGCACTTCGGAGACATGGGGTCTCCCAAGGTTAGCTCGACCATCCCCTACCATAACCTATCATGTGTGGTAAATATAAATATTTTTGTGTATTTCTATTTAATCACATTCCTCTTTATCCTTTTTCAAAACACCAAAAATCACAACGCAAACATTCTTATTATTATCATAACTCAAATCAACATACATATTCAGTTTTATTTAGATGTTAAACAAATACGTCTTCTCTATCATCGACACGCAGGTCGGCATCCTTATTTATTCTTATACCTCGATAACATTTACTTAGACCCTCACGACTCATCCCGACCCAGGAGATGATCGTGATCGTCGACGCCTCTCGCCGGGCCTCTCCATCCTCAAAGGTACCACGGCTATTGGTACCGCCCACTGATCTGCCAATCTCTCCTGTAACATATGAATACGCCCTCTCGCATGGAGGAATCCAGCCTCTAGTCTCTCTGCTCGTGACTCCGCAACCGCTAACAATCCTCTTGTCTCATTCATCTGCGTTTGGAGCTGATGAACTAAACTCTGCAGACGATCTCTCTCCACTGTAATCACAGCTATGTCAGGGCGATCACGTACACCTCGCAGCTCTGCTACCCACCATAACCTATAGGCCTCTGTCATTCCTGCATCCATTACCCTGCGATCGGCTGCTATCTCCTCTGGCCCTTCTGGAGGTGTTGGCCGGGGAGGTGAGAATGTTGCCTCGGCGTCGATCCTCATATATGGTCTATAAGCCAGGGGTATATCCTGCACAAATCCAAATTGTCACCGCACGCGATCTAGAGGAATCCTCTCATACTCACCTGGTCTGTGCCCTGCGATCCACCTCAATCACTCTACACCCCTCAACTCCTCAGCTATGTTCTCTGTTACCATATAGTTCCCGTAAGGCCTCCAACAGATATCCGCAATCGTCACCCTCTCCCATACCTGCCTGTAATACTCAATGTCACCCGTCACGACATGGGATCTTGCCTCTTGTTCTGACTGGACCCATCGTCTGAATCCCAACCTCTGTACTCCGGTCTCTCCTGACTGGATGGGTCGGCCTATTGGTCGCACACAAACAATGTGCTCATAGGCCCAACAGTGTAATAAGTATGAACAATCCAGTGTCGTCCTGTGATTTCACCTACAAGCCCATAAACCCCTGTATAACTCCGCCAAATATGCAGGTGCCCATGCAAAAGTCATGTTCCTTTCTATCATCTCCCAAATAACACACATCAATGCCTTTGGAAATCTTCCCCCATCCGCCCTCGGTAATGCATAATACCCTACCGCTATCATTAATATCACTGCTAACCTTGTCTCCTCAGGGTGTGCTGCATACATTATCCCATATGTGAATGTCAAACCTCGCTGTGTCAAATCTCGTGCGTATGGACCAAATACTGCTGTTATCGCTCCCCGCGCCGCACTAGGTAATGCCTGATATACTGGTTTTCCTATAATAGGGAGTCTCAAAATACGGAACACATCTTCCAATGTTACTGTCATCTCCCCTGTTGGCAGATAGAAGGTATTCTTCTCTGGATTCCATCTTTCAATCAACGCCTGCAACATAGCATGGTTATGTGTGATTCGTGAATAATAGTAGATTCCACTTAACCCCAAACGATTTATCAATGTCCATTCAGCTGGTGTTACATCCGCTCGGATTCGTGACAACAGCGCTGGTACACTATCATTCATCCTCGGCCCTGCCTCTGCCTGCATACGTCACAACAACAAATAACCATTCAATCCATCGAATCCCTAAAGTTTTTTTTTCTCACATTCTAGAAATTCCTCCAGTAACCGGTATCGGTTATAAATAACCGGTACCGGTTCAGTAACCGATACCGGTTATCCCTAACCGCTATCGGTCACTGTCAATTACATACACCTTGCCTAAACAACCACCTACGACAATAAATTGATCGTTTATTCCTCTCTGTATACACAGACATACCCGAAACCCCTGATTACCTACCCCATAACACTCACCTCACCTATAACCCTTGCTATCACGTTTTCTTTCTCATATCTACCCACTTAATCTCCCTCCTCCTATTCACAAAACATGCAAACACCAAATTACAACCAAATCGTTTACCTCTTGGGCTGCAACAGCTTGCGGTGGAACTTGTCTTCCCTCTCGTCCATGCCTGCTGGATGCTTCTCCTCATTCAGCCATGCTCACCACCCTCTTCAAATATAGCTTGGATTTCAGTCTTCTTGATCTCAGCTCACAATCACGTTAACTGTCTCTTTCCTCCTTATCACTCAAATCTCTCATGAAATTACTTGTCTCAGTCATTAAAACAGCGTCGCATTCGCGTATTTAACATCTTGCATGCCTCTCAAAATAAGAACTTCAGTTGCCACCTACGCTTTTCTATTTTTAGAAAAATCTCATTTTGGAATAATCGGTATCAGTTACCTAACCGATATCGGTCTATACATACCGACATCGGTTAGCTAACCGACGTCAGTCACATACCCACCTTTTTCAAAACATAGTCCTTTTCTTTATTTTTTATCTAATTTTTGGAGGCGCCCGCCTCTTTTTCCTGCATACCAACACCGATAGTTATAATCTTTTCATCAAATCCACATCTCATTATGATTTCATCCATATCATCTATCTACATTACCAAAACAAACAAATCATCAACAAACGATATCAAAAACCATTAATCTATATACCATTTGGATCCAACTTAACAGCTACATACATACATTTTCATAAAATCAGTGACAAAACATACAACATTTCATAATACAACATGTCAATTAAACTCATCATTTATATCTACATACATCCCATCAACAAAAGACATCAACATCATTAATATATAACACAATGTAAATCCAACTCATCATACATCAAATATCACAAACCATCGACAAAACATTTAATGCATTTTTAAACACAGCATGTGGATCAAAACATCATATCTATATATATATATATATACAAGGTTTCAAATATACAATGTGCCCTGCATCAGGGCCTCTGTGATCTCATAATACAACAAAGCCGGCGCGCAGGCTGCAATAACCGTCAAAAACCTCAACATGGCTCGCAGGCCGGTCTCTCATATCAAAAATAGACTCGGCTCGCAGGCCGGTATCAACTGTACAACCCGTACTTGGCTCGCAGGCCGGTATAATAAATAAATGAATGAATAAATGAATAATATGTAGGCACGCAGGCCTCTATCAACACAACCGGTTCGCAGACCGGTGCCCATGTCCAATATACAAAAAGTGCAGGGACCCCTTAGCTCTCTCCACCTCCCTCTGCCTGTCTGCCTACTAGTCCCTGTCTTGCCTCTCGCCTCCTGCCTATGACAGACCCACCAGCTGTGGCTGCACCTCCCTGAGACCTCTGGCTCCGAGAGGTCTCTGCTCTATGTGCCGCATATGGCTGATAATCAGCCCCGGTACCATCAAGAATATCCTGATAATACCGGGCCTCCGCTCTAGCCTCCATATAATGATCCCGAGCCACCGTAGGTGTTGGGGCTGGTCCCCTCACTCCTACTACCAGTGCCCCCTGCGGCTGTGCCGGTGCCTGTGCTGGTGCCGCTGGTGGTGCCTGTGGCTGTGGTGGTACCTGTACCTGCGGCTGTGTCGGTGCCACTGATGGTGCTATGGCTGGTGCCTGTGCCTGTACCTGAGCCTGTGCCTGTACCTGAGCCTGGGCTAGCTACCCCTATAAAACACCTATCTGTGCCTATGCAGTAGCCAGCTGCCCCTGTAATAGCTGCACCTGACCCCTAAGTTGATCTCGCTCTGCTATCACCGCTGCCAAGTCTAGCTGTGCAGGCTGTGCTACCCTCGCTGCTCTCTGACCAGCCCACCAAACCATATATGCTCCCGTACAGCCAGCATCATCTACAGTGTCATCTGCCAGCCTCTCGGTAACCCAATCTAGATCCACGGGCTGTGGTGCAGGCAGTGGGGCCTCTACATCATCCCTCCGATACTGAGGGAAGCGAGGGGGCTCATCCTATCGTAGCCCCATCTGCCTGCATACCCTCTCCAGGGGTATCCTCTCATACTCTCCCGGCCTCCGTCCCGCTATCCAGAATGTGTACTGGATCCACTGCAACTGTCCTCGGGCTCCTCCACGGGGGTGATGACCTCTATACGGTCTCCATACAATATCTGCTGCTGTCAGGCCCTCTAATAAATGCCTGTAATAAGCGACGTCCCGCCCTGCAAGCACTGCTCGTGGCTGGCCCACGACCCCCAACCACCTCTGAAAGTTGTATCTATATATAACCTGTGGCCCTGGCTGCTGGGGTAATCCTACTGGTCTAATGCATATGATGTGCTCATATGCCCAACAGTGAAGCAAAAATGTCGAACAAATCCCAAATCACCTCATCCGGCGATAGCCCTACAGCTCTCTATATAACTGCACCAGGTATACTGGTGCCCAAGCATAACATGTGTGCTCCTCCACCATCTCATGTAGCACCCCCATCAGTTCCCGTGGAAATCGGCCTCCCTCTGAGTCTGGGAGGGCGAAGTAGGTGATCCCGATCATCATCAACACGGCAAGCCGTGTCTCATGTCGGTGCGCATGGTACATATCCCCATACCCGATACTCGCGCTGTGATATGTCAATAGCGCGGCTGCATCCCCAAAAACCTGTAGGATGCTGTCCATGGCTGTCTCTGCATCCACCTGAAAGACTGCCTCTCCATCGATAGGTAATCGAAGGATGCGATACACATCCTCCAATGTGATGGTCATCTCTCCAGTCGGGAGATGGAACACATTGGTCGTTGGATCCCATCTCTCGATGAGGGCAACCATCAAACTATGATCTCTGTTGATCACTTTGTATCGCTGGACTCCGCCGAGTCCCACCTCATGCATGATAGCCCAGTGTGCTGCGAACACATGTGGTCACATCCGGCTCAACAGTGGGGGCATCCTATCCCACATCGTCAGCTGCTGACGTGCCTGCAAAACTAACCCACTACATTAGCCCTACTCTTTATCACAACATCTACTTTACCCTCTATACCCCCTTTTATCCCCCTGACCACACCCTGACTCTCTAACACACCCCTCTACCCACCTATCTTCTACAATATCCCCCTCCCTCTTCACACCCAAACAAACAACCCACATCATACTACCATGAAACCGAAACGATACCCAAATAACCAAATCCAACAATCGACACAACTTAAATCATACCAAAACACCCCTACCCCATCCCAAAACCATACTCACAACACCTAAACCACAACCAACAATTCAACACCAAAACATAACCCAAACCAACCAAAATAACTACAAATCACTACGAACTGGTACCGGTCACCCATAACCGACCCCGGTCTCCTCTCCACCGACGCCGGTCAACTACCGACCGACACCGGTCACCACTGATCAACCCTGCCCCTAGATTTTTTGGACCGATGCCGTTCACTTAGTGACCAACATCGGTCGCTGTAAAAATTACCCATCCGAACCCGCGCAGCTACCCAATTCATTTTTTTTTTCCTATTTCTCCCTACATACCCACCCAAACACCCTAAAAACCTATCCACCCAACCGCCTTGGCCTATTTATCCTATCTACCCTTTCCTCTTTTCATATAACTTCCATTTATTCATTATTTTCTCCAAATCTAAGATTCCTACCTGAATCCCAAATACAGCATAATACCATTAAATTCACATAATGAAGGGTTTCGAACCTACCGGTACATCGACATGTCGTCGTGGTGGGATAGGTGGTGGTGGTCCAGCTGGTCCAGCTGGTCCAGCACCTCCTGCTCCTCCTGGCTGTGCCATGGCTCAAACTCTGCTTTGCTGGGTCCTCTACCAATCAACTGTTGCCTGCTACTCACTCGGGCCCACCAATCAACTCACTTCTCCACTCAACTAGTGCCACCTCAGCCAACAAATGCACCAATATCACTATTCCACCTCAGACACCCCAAATCGGTTTTCAAATTAGAAATGTGACAATGACAGGCCGTATTTTTATTTTATAGGTTTTTAACATAGAACCGACACTGGTCAAATCATGCCCTAAGGAACCGGCATCGGTTACCTAATTGGTACTGGTCATAGCTAACCGATATCAGTTTTGTCTTTATTCACCCAACTTTCTACCCCTATTTACTAATCGCCCTTTCTCCCAACATCACCTATATCCACCTTTGTTGAACACCATTTGTTCACCTATCCGGCCCGACCCAAGGCCTCACCCTAACCATTTGGCCCGACCCAAGGCCTCAACCTACCTATCCGGCCCGACCCAAGGCCTCACCCTAACCATTTGGCCTGACCCAAGGCCACAACCCAACAACTTGGCCTGACCCAAGGCCTCAACCTACCTATCCGGCCTGACCCAAGGCCTCACCCTAACCATTTGGCCCAACCCAAGGCCGCCACCCAACAACTTGGCCCGACCCAAGGCCTCAATCTACCTATCCGGCCCGACCCAAGGCCTCACCCTAACCATTTGGCCCGACCCAAGGCCGCAACCCAACAACTTGGCCCAACCCAAGGCCTCAACCTACCTATCCGGCCCGACCCAAGGCCTCACCCTAACCATCCGGCCCGACCCAAGGCCTCAACCTACCTATCCGGCCTGACCCCAGGCCTCACCCTACCCATCCGGCCCGACCCAAGGCCGTAACCCAACAACTTGGCCCGACCCATGGCCGTATCACTTCAATACCTTACCCAACATCAACAACATACATTTTTATCCACCCATCATGTAGCTTTTTGTTCCATCAAGCTCACATGTTCATGTTTTAGCATGATTAGGGTCCCTGACTTGATCTGTCGACCAACTTTGCCTAGACCTAGACCGTGACGTTTATCTCAACCAAACCAACCATTTGGTATTGCCGAACATGCCTAAACGTTCCTGTACCTTACCTGTTATATACCCTGGAGCTACTTCCTATGCCTTGGATACTAGGATTATATCACCCTTGTTTGGATAAACTATCGACCTTTGCCTATGCATTGCTGGTTTACTCGTCAAATCATGTACCCTAGTCGCACTATTGCATTTCAACGTGCGTCTGCTTCCTTGGACTTACCCCACCTTCTCCCCATCATCTCTACACCATTTACCCTTTATCAACCCTATCCCTAATTTCCAGTTCTCTCAATCTGTGATAGATTTGAGGGGGATTACCTATACCCTTAACAGGAGAAACCACTTCATATTATTGTCCGTGCAGCTTTACAAAACAAGCTACACGACAATAAGGGGCTAATGTAGACACCAAATTTGTGTCTTACGACCCCTTGTGACCCTCATCTCATTTCGAAACCTAACCTCATCACCTAAACCTTACACAATTATTTATTAATTACCTTGTAATTGATAAATCCACATCACCTTACCTGCCACCTCATTTTGCCACCTCATCATGACCTAGTCCTAACCCTAAACTAACCTAATTAAGACCTATAACTTGGTCCACACCTACACCCATGACTAATGACCCCTTTCTCGCACCCAAAACCGACCTTCTAGTCACTTGACCAAGCCCGCAACTAATCTCTCGGGAGAAAAGCAGGGAAAGTGGGCTATTTTACTAAAAATAGCCTACTTTTTCCTTACCGATACCGGTTCCTACTCGACCGCTGTCGGTTACGTAACCACCATCAGTTCCCTGTAAATGGGCTCCCCAAACCAAAAACAGAGGTCGAAGGATTTTTGGATCGAGAGAGAGCATCAGGAGCGATCAAGAGAATCTGGATCTTTACTTGGCTGAGTAGAGACAAGTGAAGAGACAAGAAGATTTTGTAGCAAAGGAGATCAAGCCCAAGACTGCAACTGGATACCAGAGCCCTGTGATACTCAGCTAATCATCGGGAGGGAGATATCTCATCTTCTGTGTGTCAGGCCATCCTACCTCAGTTCTGCCTTTGTCATCAGAGTTCTTGGACCTGCATCTTCGTCAATAACCAGTAAGTTACATCTTGCATGTCCTTTTAATAATACTTCTTAGAATTTTGAATCACAGTCCTCACAAATCCATTCCTAGATCCACTACCCGGTAACATATTGCATCTAACTATCCTTCATTTACTTCTCATCACCTCATTACCTAATATCACCCATATACTAGCCTTATAAACAACACAGCTACCCTAAAACAACAACCACCCCACAACACAACTAACCCACAGATCCTAGACCCTACCGATATCGGTTATCAGTAACCGGCATCAGTTATTGTGGTTCAAAACCAGAAATCAGCCTTTCCCCTACCTGTTTCAACAAAGCAACTTAATTGATATTTTACAGTCTTTGGTGTTAATTCATATTAGCAGGGAAACTGACCCCCTTCGAAAGGAAGTTTTATATTTCCTGGGCCCAAGGCAGTTTCCTCATTTATTGTCTAATCAAAATCTTGTGGTCTTGTGTTCTTATTTGCAGGTAGTCCTTCCAAGACAAAAAGGAGTTCTTTACAGTCAGCCTGATCTTTCTCTACGGTACGCGTACACCATCTCGACATTCAACAGGTATTCCTCCTAGCCCTAACCCTTATCTGTTTCTAAAAGGAATGAAAGGATAGAAGCAACTCTATTCCCAGAATCTGAAACATTCCGAGCGAAACAACCTCTATTATTTATCCTTTGAGAAAGCATAATGTTTTTGAGTATGGAGAACACGTGTAGTGTGGGGTGATTTTGGACCCTTAAATATTAGCAAAGTTCCAAGAGGCACGTGTACATAGGATCAATAGATAGAAGGGTGGTTATGGAAAATCACACAAGGAAAAAGGGATTTAAGAAGGGTTTAAGTGAAATTAGGGCACATACGGGAGGTAGAACAAGGGTTTAAAGTACTTATCCATATTTGGCATCATGGAGTCATTTGAGTAAAAATGTGAGGACCCAAATAGGCATAATGAGTGGATAAGGTTTCATCCTCAAACCTTGGAGGTCAAGAAAAGGATATTCCACATAGGTAATATTCCCAAAGGCATCATTGCAGTTAGTGGAAGGTTAACAAAAAGGATAAGCATTCACCAATGGAGGACCACATCAACACTTGGCACATAATTTTCTCAGAAGAAAAGTCATGTCGGTGGTCGATGATCATATTTAAAGAGGTGCTTGGGACAGGAACATGAACACACAGAGAATGCATAGAGAATGTAGAGAAAGAGAAGGAGAGTAAGGAAGTGTTGTAGAAATGCTAAGGGTTTAGAGTTCATGGTGTTAGGGATTAGAGTACTTAAAGTTAGAGGGTTAGAAGGGATACCTTTAAGCATATTTATGGGTACTAGGATCTATAATAAGGGATATAATGGGGGAAAGTATAGTCAAGATCTCTGACTAGATAGGTTTGCAGGAGTTGAATCTTTGTCATTTAATGTATATGGTTTGAGATGACCCTTTTAAATGTAGTATGGCTACCAGAGACTTTGTTAAATCAATATACATGGATCTATTCTATACATCTTGTTTATGGGTGTAAACCATCATGTTATTTGGCTTATCATGATTAAGATCTTGTTTCTTATACTCTTATAATGTTTATTTAGCTTCTGTGATGCATTGATGTGTAGATCTTCTAGTTATATTTTATGCCTTTTAAATTAAGTGAATGTACTTCTGTTTCTACAAATAAATCTCCCATTAATGACCAAATATCTTGTAAATCTCACATAAATGAGGGGCTCGGTGCCTTCACACACCTCGGGTGAGTACCCAGCGTATGTCGGATGATAGATCAGCGCACTTGAGGTTAGAAAGAAGTATTGAGAGTAAAATAATGCCTACAATAACTCTTTTAACATGGTGTGATAATGGTTACACATTCTAAAAAAAAGTATATTTGATTATTCCTATCATAAAGGGCTTATTCCCATTCTAAACATTATAATACAAGTAATTTTGTTTAGAATGGGCATGTGCATAGTCATGATTGAATAATAAAATTTTTTTAGAATTGGCACATTTACATACAAGAAATATTGCTTGTGATTCCTATCTACCTAAACTAAGGATTCATCTATGAGAATGGGAATCCACCCATTCAATAAAAGACAATGTAAAAATGGTCAATAAATTTATTATCTATTTAAAAGATATGAGCATCTATAATCCATACTCTTCTTTTATCATTCATAATGCCCAAGCAAGCCTTCTATGATTCCTAAATGAGAAGGGGCATATTCCCTTTCAATACAAGACAATGCAAAAAAGATCCATCAATTTCATAACTCTTTTAACAAGAAGTGAGAATTGGTGCACATTCTAAAACAAAGTAAATTTTATTATTCCTTTCATAAAGGACATATGCCCATTCTAAGCAGGCATATGCACGTTCTAAACATTCTAATACAAGTATTATGTTTTTTTTTGGAATGGGCATGTTCCCATTCTAAACATTCTCA
Source organism: Taxus chinensis (assembly GCA_019776745.2). Lineage (NCBI taxonomy): Eukaryota > Viridiplantae > Streptophyta > Pinopsida > Cupressales > Taxaceae > Taxus > Taxus chinensis. The sequence goes on along the minus strand of CM034150.1, from coordinate 330,077,541 downwards.
TACAAGCAATATTGTTTTTAATTCCTATCTTCCCAAGAATGTCTTTTATGATTCCTATATGAGAATGTACATCTTCCCATTCAATACAAGAGAATGTAAAAAGGCTCAATCAATTTCATAGCTTTATACAAGCTATGAGAATGGGTGCCCATTCTAAAATATAGTAAATAAGAATGACAATAAATTATACTATTTAAAATGCACATTCTAAATAGGCATATGCACATTCTAAACATTATAATACAAGTAATATGATTTTTTTTATAATGAGAATGTTCCCATTCTAAAAAATCTCAGACAAGCAATACTAATTTTATGACAATGGGCATGTGCATTTTCTCTACATTCTCATACAAGAAATAATTTTTTTTATACATATCTTCCCAAGCATGTCTTTTAGGATTTCTATATGAGAATGGGCATCTGCCCACTCAATACAAGACAATGTAAAAATTCTCAATCAATTTCATAAATTTATGCAAGCCGTGAGAATGGGTGTCAATTCTAAAACACAGTAAATAGTAATGACAATAAATTCTTCTATTTAAAATTTCATGATTTCATTATTTATTATTGTGGGATAGTTTCAAAAAATTTATAACTTTATATAGGACGTGAGAGTGGGTGCACATTCTAAAAATAGTAAATACATAAAAAGTACAATGTATTTAAATTTCATTATTATAAAACATGTATTTTTTCATTATTCACATAGCTATTTAAAAAATTTAAATGTGTCCAATAAATTCAAATATCTAAGCATATTACAACATATTAAAGCATTAAAAGGTGCTAATTTATTAATACTATATATTCAAAATATTAAAGCATTAAAAAGTGGTGATTTTTTAATGTATTATATATTCAAAATTTGAATGTATGTATCAAAATAGCACTATGTATTTTTCATTATTCTAATACCTCTTCAAAACATTTAAATGTTTCTAAAAATTGGGATAATATGGCATTAAAGCATTTAAATATGTACCCTTTCGTGGTTAAGTATTTACGATAGACTTAGAATATTAGGATATTAAAGGAATTTAAGTATCAAAGGGTAGTGATTTATAATGGTCGGGCAGATTCAAATTTTGAGACTTACAATATTAGCATACTAAGGGCATTTAATCATTAAAGGGTGGTGATTTATTATGGTAGGTTAAATTCAAATTTAAAATTTTCAGCGTTTTTTTTAGAGGCAATTTTTCTTGGTCAATTACTATATAAAAATATAGATTTTGAATGACTAGGGTTTTTATTTTTTTCTCTCTCACAGATAAGTTTTTTTCTCTATTACGGTGAGTTTTTTTTCATTCAAAGATTTTGTATGAGAAAGAATAAATTATGCAAAAGGATTTAGGCCATTTGGAAACAAAGATTATCGAAAAAGAATTTTTTTGCAGCGGTAATAAAAAAAGATACAGAAAGAGAAAGGTGGTACTGATTTTATCAAATCATTTTTTGCTTATGCGAAAGGATTTGGCCTTAGATACAAATATTATTGAAAAATATACTTATTGCAGAGGTTATTATAAAATACACAGAAAGAGATAGGTGTTACTTAATCTATCTAATCATTTTTTTCGTACCATAAAAAGGTACGCATTTGAACAAAATAATGTTGATTTTTATATTTGGTAGTTGTTACGTTTACAAATGTAAAGAAATTGATTTATGTATTTCTTTATTGTTATGTTTTTGAATGGAAAAAAATTGATACATTTTTCATACATAAAAATACATGAGATATATGAAAAAACGGTTCAGATGGTCTATTCTGAACTAAAAGATCTATTTTTATACATATTTAGAATTTAGAAGTAAACATGGAAAAATGATATATAAAAACCTAGAATAGTCAACTCTGTCATTGTTGTTTTCCCTTCAAGAAATCTTTAAAAGTCTCCCTTGCAAAATCATTGTATCGGTGGTTATTTCTTCTTATTTCTTCTACAAAATCTTTGTATCTCTCATGTTATTGGCAGTTATATCTTCTTCTTTCTTCTGCAAAATATTTGTATCTTCATATTTCTCCAACTACATCTACGTTCTTCAACTTTCCCCAAGTAAATCTCTGAATGAAAAAATTTCAGTCACAATAGAGAAAAAATCAAAACATGATTAATTCAAAATCAATATTTTTATAATGTACTTGGCCAAAAATAAGTGCTTCACAAAAAAGAGTGCCCAAAATTCAATATTTGAATCAAACCTACCATAATAAATGACCATTAAGAGTCTTCCAAAAAGAAAGCGTTGAAAATTTGAAATTTGAAACAATTGTGTTGGTATTATTAATAATTAATTAATCAATAACAACAAGTTATAATAGAATTCAAAGTGTTTCTAATCAAGATATGATATTAGCAATTAATAGTATTATAATTAATTAGTATTGCTACTAATTTAAATAACTAATTAATAATGTTATAATTAATTAGTAAAAAATTATCCTATCAAATAATATTAAATACAAGAATTAGTATCACCAACAAACTTACATTACTATATTAACTAGCAACATATTAATAACATATAATTATATTATTAAATTTTAAATATAATGCTTAATTAATTATAGTGCATTTTAAAATTATAAAAAATATAATAAAACTTTATAAAACTAATTAATGACATAAACAACATTATTTTAAAAAATTTGAAATCAAAGAATATGTATTTAACATACATTACTATATTAACTAGAAACATATTAATAACATCTAATTATATTATCAAATGAAAAAGCAATATTTTTTAAAAAAATTAAATAATATTATAAAAATATAATTAAATTTTATGAAACTAATTAACCACTTAATCACCATCATTTATAATTCTTAATTAATTATAGTGCATTTTAAAACTATAAAAAATATAATAAAACTTTATAAAACTAATTAACAACATAAAAACATTATTTTAAAAAAATAGAAATCAAAGAATATGTATTTAACATATGATATTAGGATTAAAGAAAAATAATTAATTAACGACATTAATTAATAATACAAATAAATAAATACTAGAATTATTATTGCCAACAAACTTACATTACTATATTAACTAGAAACATATTAATAACATCTAATTATATTATCAAACAGATAAACAATATTTTTAAAACAATTAAATAATATTTAAAAATATATAATTAAATTTTATAAAAATAATTAACAACTTTGTCACCATTATTTATTTCTTACTTAATTATAGTGCATTTTAAAGTATGAAAAATATAATAAAACTTTATAAAACTAATTAACAACATAAACTCTATTATTTCAAAAAATTAGAAATCAAAGAATATGTATTTAACATATGATATTAGGAATAAAGAAAATTAATTAATCAACGACATTAATTAATAATACTAATAATTAAATACAAGAAATAACATCGTATCATTTGATAATACAAATAAATTTTAGAACTTCATATGGGCATCTATCTACTCGAATGGGCATGACATGAAGATGAAGTGGATTGTACCCCATTTGGCAATGAAAGGAAAACAAGATGTTATTCTTCACATTGAGAAGAGTTAGAAATATTCATTTTTTGTTTTTCATGAAGAGAGAGAGAGAGAAAAATCTAGAGAATAAACACCATAAAGGCTGTCAGAATGTGTCTTTCCATTGCAATCGTTTTCCTTCCATGCAAAATGGGGAACAATCCAACATTAAATGTTTGTTTTTTGACGATGGACAAATTCTCATATTTCTAAATGCCTACAACTATTCCTAAAAAAAAAAAATATAGCTACATAAGGCTTGATCCCCCTCAATATGGTCTTTATTTAAACATGTTAATTACTCCTATATGAGAATGGCCTTATACCATTTCTAAATCAATTTAATACAACTTTGAGCTATGATAATGAGAACTTACCAATTCTATATCAATTTAATACAACCATGAGAATGTGAATCTTCCATTTCTAAACCAATTTAATACAACTATGAGAATGGGCATCTTCCCAAGGGTATGTAGTGCAACACTTGCTGGAGCCAAGATGTCCATTCCTAAAACAAAATAATAGAGCTATTCTCATTATTAAAAAATAATAATAGAGCTACATAAGGCTTGATCCCCCTCGATATGGTATTTAACAAAATACGTTAATTGCTCCAATTTGAGAATGGGCATCTTCCATTTCTAAATCAAATTAATACAACTATGAGAATGGGTATCCCCCTTAAATGGTCTTTAACAAAATATGCTAATTACTCTAATATGAGAATGGGAATCTTCCATTTCTAAATTAAATTAATACAACTATAAGAATGGGAATTTGCCCAAGGGTATGTAGTGCAACACTTGGCAGATCCAAGATTCCCATTCCTAAAAAAATAATAAAACTACATAAGGTTTGATCCTGCTTGAGATGGTCTTTAACAAAATATGCTAATTACTCTAATATGAGAATGGGCATCTGCCATTTCTAAATCAAATTGATACAACTATGAGAATGGGCATATTTCTTTTATAAATCAAATTAATAGAACTATGACAATGGGCATCTGCCATTTCTAAAAACAAAATAATATAGCTACATAAGGATTGATCCCGCTCGAGATGGTATTTAAAAAAAGATGTTAATTACTCCAATATGAGAATGGGCATCTTCCATTTCTAAATCAAGTTGATACAACTATGAGAATATGCATCTACCATTTCAAAATCAAATTAATACAACTATAAGAATGGAAATAATACAACTATGAGAATGGCCATCTACCCAAGGGTATGTAGTGCAACACTTGGTGGAGCCAAGATGCCCATGATGGTCATTCCTAAAAACAATAATAGAGCTACATAAGGCTTGATCCCCCTCAAAATGATCTTTAACAAAATATGTCAATTAATCGAATATGAGAATGGACATCTTCCATTTCTAAATCAAATTAATATAACTATGAGAATGGGAATCTTCCATTTCTAAATAAATTTAATAAAACTGTTAGAATGGGCATCTTCCAAAGGTTATGTAGTGCAACACTTGACAGAAGAAAGATGCTCATTTGTAAAGCAAAAAAATAGATCTACATAAGGTTTTATGCCCCTTGAGATGGTCTTTAACAAAATATGCTAGCTAGGAAAAATATGAGTATGGGAATTTTCCATTTCTAAATCAAATTAACATAACTATTCCTAAAACAAAATTATAGAACTACATAAGGATCGATCCCCCTCGAGGGTATATAGTGCAGCACTTGGTAGAGGCATAACATGTCTTTGTCAGGGATAGTCCAGCCTAAACGATACAATTGTATTAAAGATAAGCTGAAAAAAAAGTTTGTTTGTATGTATGAAAGAATGAAAAATGGGCATATGTCTACTCGAATGGGCATGACATGAAGATAAAGTAGATAGTTCCCCATTTTGCAATGAAAGGAAAACCAGATGTTATTCTTCACATTGAGAAGAGTTAGAAATATTTATTGTTGTTTTCCATTAAAAGAGAGAGACCAAAAGTGAAAGATTGAACAATTAGAGATAGAGGCTTGATCTCCCTTTAATGGTATGCAGTGCAGCACTAGGCTCATCCAGGGATAGCATAGCCAATATGATACAATTATTATGTATATAAAGGTTGTTATAATGTTTTTACACTATAATTCTTCTTCTAATCTGGTCCTCCTCCCATTGCAATGGTCCTCCTTCCATGAAAAATGGGGAACTACCCAACAATACTTTTTTTTTTTCAAGAATGAACAAATGCCCATATTTCTAAATATTCCAATATAACTGACAAGAAATATGGCAAAACCAAAATGTTAGAATGTCTAAAGAATGAGCTAATTTTTATTCTCATTATTAAGAGCAGTTCAAGTCTTGTTTTTAAAAAATTACCTTTAATTAATAAATACACTGTGTTAAACAACATACTTGTATGATGGTATCGATATGTCATGGTCTTAAAAAATATATGTTAATTTATCCTATATGAAAATGGGCATTTTCCATTTCTTAATTAAATGAATAGAACTCTGAGAATGGGCATTTGCCAAAGGGTATGTAAAGATAAAATTAGAAAAATATTTGTATCAATTTTTTGTAGCATCTTGATAATGGGCATATGCCCATTCTAATAATAGGAATCAAAAAGAAAAATAGGCATAAGGAAAACTAGATATGGGCATGTGTCTACTTGAATGGAAAAGACATGAACATGAAGTGGATTGTTCCCCATTTTTTTGCAATGAAAGGAAAAGAAGATGTTATTCTTCACATTGAGAAGAGTTAGAAATATTCATTTTTTTTTTTCATAAAGAGCAAGAGAGAGAGACCAAAAGCATACAAGATATCCGTGAGGGATAGTCCACCCAATATGATACAATTATTAACTCTATAAAGGATGTCATAATGTATCCTTCCATTGCAATCATCCTCCTTCCATGAAAAATGGGGAACAATCCAACAGTAAATGTTTGTTTGTTTGAGGATGAACAAATTCCCATAAATATAACTATTCCTAATACAAAACTATATAACTACATAAGTCTTGATCCCTCTCGAAGGTATGTAGTGCAATACTTGGTGGAGGCAGAACTTAGCTCTGCTAGGGATAATCCAACCAAAACGATACAATTTTATTCAAGATAACATGAAAAAAATATTTTTTTTGTTTTTATGAAAGAATGGAAAACTTGAATGGGCATAACATGAATATGAAGTGGTTTGGGCCTCATTTTGCTTTTGAAGACAAACTAGATGTTATTCTTCACATTGAGAAGAGTTATAAATATTCATTATTGTTTCTCAAAAATTTCTTCGATATTCTTTATGAAAAGAAAGATATCCTAAAAGTGAAAGAATAAACAACAATTAGAGATAAAGGCTTGATCCCCCTTTAATGGTATACAATGCAGCACTAGGCTCCTCCAGGGATAGTCCAACCAATATGATACAATTACTAACTCGATAAAGGCTATGGTCCTCCTTCGATTGCAATGCTATTCCTTCAATGCAAAATGGGGAACAACCCAAAAATAAATGTTTTTTATTAGAGGATGGACAAATTCCCATATTTCTAAATAGTCCAATACAACTGACCAAAAAAATGGCCAAAACAAAATGTTAGAATGTCTATAGAGTGTTCTAATGTCTATTCTCATTATTACGAGCAGTCCAAGTCTTGTTTTAAAAAAATTACCTTTAATTAATAAATATACGGTGGTAAACAATATATTTACATGTTGGTCTCAATATGTCATGGTCTCAAACAATATATGTTAATTTATCCTATATGAAAATGGGTAGAGAATGGGCATCTTCCATTTGTAAATCAAATTATTAAATAGAACTACATGTCAATATTCTCTTTCTAAAACAAAATAATAGAACTACATAAGGCTAGATCCCCCTCGAGGGTATGTAGTGCAACACTTGGTGGAATCACAACTTGTCTCTGTCAGAGTTAGTCCAACCAAAATGATATAATTGTTTCGTAGCTTCAAAATAGTCCTAATGCTTTAATATTCCTAGTGTTTAAACACCTTTAATTTTTTTAGAGAGTTATTAGAATATTGAAAAATAAATAATACTAAAATAACATTTTTAAAACATTAATTGCATTAAAATGCTTAGAATGGGCATATGCCAATTCTCATATAAACAAACATTTATGTCTTGTACTAAATTGATTTCATTTGAACGTTTAGCATGGGCATATGCCAGTTCTTATATAAAAAAACTTTTTCTTATATTGAATTTGGTAACCAAACATTTTTTCCTTGTAGTGAATCGGAAGTTTCCCATTCTCACAACCTATATAGAGGTATTAAAATGATTGAAGTTCTTGTAAAAACTAATTTCTCATCCTCACATCCTTTATAGAGGTTTAAAAATTATTTAAGTATAATATTTACTTGTATTGAATGGGTAGATGCCCCTTATCATGTATTAAACAAAGTATAATAATAGAAATAAAATTTAGTTTGTTTAAAAATATTTAGAGTTAAAATTTAGCTTTTTCTCGTTATAAACATTCTAATACCCAATACTATACAATAGAAGACTTTTTTTCAGCAAGGTAAGATCATAGTAATAAAAGTGCAACATTTAATCTCAAAGGATAAACCATGTGTACCTTGGCCTTGTGTATGCGGTAAATCATTCAAAAATACAAAGATAAACATATGATATTAAGGCTAACAGACATGACATGATTCACCATTGATGCAAGGCCAAGTACCAAATGATTCACCGTTGGGATAAAATTCTTTACTTAACATGATTCATCATTGATGCAAGGCCAAGTTGCAAATGATTCACCTTTGGGATAAAATGCATTAATTTTATTAATATTATCTAACCTTGATGAACATCGATCATGAAAAAAAAATGATTTTATGAATGAAAGAATAATTATAGAATTATCATTTATTTTATGATCAAGTGTCACATCCAATTCAGAAACTAACCAATGCCTCCCAAGTGGTAATCCCACTCTTTACTTTGGTAAAAAAATAACAGATAACTCCTTGTATTAGCATGAAGGATTGGTAGTGGATTTCCTAGGTAACTGCCCATCTTACGAAGAAGGATAATCATATACATTTTATTCAAGGGAATGCGATCATGTTAAGACTCCGAAACATGCATGAAAAATTCATATTTAGATGTAATTTGTAATAACTATGGAGGATAAAAATTATGAAAGTCTCACAAAATTATTGAAGTGATATTTTAAAACCCATATCAAAAATACAAAAGATCTAAAATGTGACATTATAATTTATCTTTATACCCAGAGACTTGGAATACAACAGAGAAGAGTTAGAATTATCTCTAAAACTTATCTTCAATTTAAAAAAGATGCAACTCCTTGTATTAACAACTACCATTAGTTTAACAACTACTCATGTCTCACAAAACATTGAAATGATATTCTTAATACCCAGATCAAATAATACAAAAGATCAAAAATATGGCATTATCTTTAAACCGAGAACATAATATAAAAAATAATTCAATAGAGATGAGTTCAATAATATATGCCTCAAATTATATTCTTTATCTCAGAATAATTCCACACCCACTTAGAGATGAGTTCAATAATATATGCCTCAAATTAAGCTTCATAATTTTGTTCTTCACAAGGCCAATAAAATGTTGTCTTACAAAATCCACTGAGTACAAGAATGGAAAGTTTCCCAATAAACAATTTAGTGGAGAGTGACAACAATATCTCATAAACATTGGTCAACATATTACTCTTCGCAGTCTGAAACGATATATGGGAAGGTACAATGTTTTAGGATGATACAACATAAACAAAATGATATGCTTTATTTGCACAGTTGCACATGTTTATAATGGGCACAACCCCATTCTACATAGGAAACTGGAAAATGCGTATAGAGTAAGTGCAAGGTTGGAATAACTTGGATGGTATGTTAGAACCCTCTCCTAAAAGCTTATTTTCTCGACACCCCCTCCTGAATGGTTGATCTACACAGAAATAACAGGAAATCAGTTCAATGTGTAGTGAATGCTTCTGACACCTTTGACTTTGATCCTGTACTCTTCCTACTGCAACACCTGCAAGTACAACCTCACCACTATACTCCATGATCTCAGCCTCTCTCTTTGTCATTTTGCCTACCAAATTACAGACACCCCAATAGGTTAAAACTGCGATGCTCTAGAAAGAGATAGATTCACACGAAAGGCCATTGTGAGAGCAGTTGCAATTCCCATGACCTCTACCATTAGTCAAAAACAGTAACCATTGATACATTCTAACTACAGTCCCACGGAGTGGCGTGAATTAATTTACATTGAGTTTTCCAATTTCCCTCCGATGGGCAATCGAATACGTGCTTGAAAAAAAAGTACCTTCAATTAATAAAAGGTCGTAAATCATTTATTTACAAATTAATGGTCTGATTATGCCATGGTCAAAAACAAATATAAATATTAAACAATATCATTGCCATGTTTTAGGTATATGATTCCTTTATGAAAATTGGCATCTTCCCATTCAATACAAGTAATATTGAACTTAAACATTGTAATACCTCTATAGGAATGGATACCTAACCATTCAATGGAAGATAAGAAAAATTGTTTCTATGAGAATGGGTGTATGTCAATTCTAATAATTGTGATAAAAATAATATTGAACTTATTATTTTTAATAACTTTATGAAGGATGTGAGAATGGGCACCTGTCTATTATAAAGAAAACTACATTTTATCTTTGTTCTTCTTTTATGATTCTAATTATGAGAATGGAAATTTTATCACTAGATATATCATTTAATATTTCTTAGCTCGACAGGTAAGCTCAACCTACGCAGCTTACTCGCCCATCTAGGCATGCACAACTAGGCCACCCAGCTCAAAAAACAAGTAATCCTACCTAGGTCCTTCTACTTTGGGCTTCCTGTATTTCATAAAAATACATATAATTACACACACACACACACACACACACACACACATGGACATGATTCACCTACATCAAATGATTTCCCATTTTGTATATGTCGTTATACATTTTTTTTCAAGGGAATGATCTTGTTGAGACTCTGAAACATGTAAGAAATAGTCATATTTAGATTCATCTTTTTATAACTATGGAGGATAATATTATGCAATTCTTACAAAATATTAAAGCGATATTCTTAAAACAAATATCAAAAATAAAAAGGATTAAAAATATGGCATTATCTTTATACCTAGATCAGAATACAAAAGAAAGAAAGTTAGATGATATTCTTCATCTCATAATAAATCAACGGAGAAGAGTTAAAATTATATCTGAAACTTATCTTCAATTTAGAAAAAATTAAATTCTTCTTCTATGATTCATTCTTCTTACACAATTTCTATATGTTAAATTGAAATTTTCCAAATTCTAAAACATATTCATATTGATCGTTCATATGCCCCTTATAAACATCTATTGATCTTCCATATGTTGTTCTTCTATGGTTTATATGAGATAAAAAATGCCCACAATTATTCTATGATTATTATTTGAGAATGGACATATGCAACATTCCAAACATCTATTCTTCTTTTTTCTATTCTTCTAAATTTTCTATATGAGAATGGGCATCTTCCCATTTCGAATGGACTTGACATGAAGATGAAGATTATTTTTTTTTTATAATGGGTTGCTCCTCATTTTTTGACATATTACATTATATTCATGATGCTTCACCTTCCTCTACGGGTCTCTTGACCTTTCACCTAACTTTCTTTCCATTGAGATTCCATACTTCCCCTAATTTGGATAAATTTTCATGTATGTTTCTTTTAATAGTAAATAAAATATTAATATTTTTGTATCATTGGTATCAGAGCATTAAATATATCTGACCTGCGGTTTCTCTTTTTACAGTTTTCTTTCTAACAATAGCTGCCTCATTCTTTTTTTGTTTTCAGACATGAAAATAGTGAACAACTTTGACATGTCTTATAAGATTCCTATGCACAACAGTTAGAGTTTATTTTTCATGAAAGAAATCTGATTCTATGTGGAGTGTTTTATAGTTGAAGATTTTATTCTTTTCTATGTGTGATAACAGACATATTCTAACACTATTATTAGCGACCCGCTCACCTGTGAACTGTTTTAGAAATAAGAGAAAGTAGAAATTTAGAGTATTCTTGTTGGCATGTCAGAGCTCCTTGGGATTATTGACCTGCCCACTATATCAACTTGCTACGTGAAGGTGTATCTATCCTGGTGCAGGTGTATTATGCTTGCATGGAAGGATTTTTCCATTTATTTTTTCTTCTTTTGGAACAAATTTTTAGAAACTGAAGAAAATTTCTATCTTATACTTATCTTAATCATTGCGCCTAAGAAAAAGAAATATATTGAACTACCACATTCGATGGACTAGTTTGAGTGGGTCATGTGCTCATAGCTACCATTGAATTAGCTTTATCTAGAGGGTCTGCCCTTAATCTACCACATTGAATAAAATACTTACACAACTTGAATTCAAAGTCACTTAAATGGTGAAAGAGTGTAAATGGAATTTAGATGCCAGATTATTGTCATTTGTATGACGCGTGGCCCTCTCGACTGTTTACATATGGGAACCAGATGAAGAAGAAGGTTCCCATTTCTGAAGCCTATTGAAATTTTTGATAAAGACCCATGCTTAAGTACATTGAGACATTAAATTGGGTTGTTCGTTTTTTTTTAATATTGGTAAATAGTTTTTTGAAAGGGACTATACCCTTGTGTACAAAATAAGGCCTAAAAGCCAGAATAAGAGAGAGGAGCAGAGTAGCTGTAGCAAAGCACAAAAGTTACAGCAAAAAACAGCGAAGCCCAGAAACAGCTACACAAATGAGACTTAACAACAAAACAACGGCAAAGAAACAGCAAGCCTACAGCCAAGAAACAGTAATAAAAACAATAAGGGGACCAACAGAAGTAGTCAGGACAACTTCTTGGCCACTTGATCAATACTAATCTTTACTTTTTTCCAAGCATGAAACATGCCCAGCGTGGTCATCTGAGCAGCATCCGTCTTATCAAGCTCCTCTCTGGTTCTTTTGCTCTCTTTATCATTGCCCTAAAGTGCTAGCCGAGACACCGCTAAGATTGTGAAACACTTCTTTGCATGACCCTCGATGAACTCCTCAATGGCCCTGAAGGCTGCAATATTATACTCATGCCTAGTCTTCGCCTTCCCAAGGCGGGAGTCATCAGTTTTATGTATATGTCATCAATCTGGCTATATGAATAATCCCCTCCTCCTCAATGCTTTTCTTTAATCCTTTTATTTTAGCCAAGGTTCTTAACCTCATTTCAACAGTTTATAGCTCAGCCTCTAAGGCCTCCAATCTTTTCCAGAAGGGCCTTTCCATTGGCTGCAAGTCATCCCGGGGACTGGCACTACTAATATTCAGAGGTCACGTGCAATTTCAATTTCATGAGGTTCCTTCCCCACAGTTTTAGACTCAAGGTTTTTCTAGAAGCCCTGGTCTCTGTTTAGTAGGTACGAGGCAAGGTGGGTGGTGGGAGAAGTAGTAGGGGGAATGAAAGAGAAGCCTGATGCATGCCGGCATGGGGGTTAGACAACATCGATGGCAGGGGGGTAGCAGAATGGGCTAGCAGGGGAGACAGGGCTGGCAGATTAGCGGAACCCAGTGGCAAAGGGGGAGCCGAGCTAGGAGAGGATCAAGACTAGGTGCCAACTTAATTGAAAGCATTAGTTTGTTCATAACAAGGTAAGCCCTTGATGTACAAGGGAACCACCTGGGTATGCTTTTGAAACTCAAAATGGAGCGCTCAAGAGAGTTCAGCAAGTAATGGGGGAAACAAACCATGCGATTCCTATGGAAGTGGTTTAGAAAGATAAGGTGCTTAGCAGGTACAGTGACAAACCTTCCTTCCAAGGATATGAACTGTATCATCATGCGAGTAACTTCATCATAAGGTGGAGGGATTGAGCTAACAAGCAGGCCCACTGTAACGTAGATCAGCTTCTCAGATCCCTCCACAAATCTTTCTCTTCAACATCTCTGATCGACCCTTTTGTTAAAGAAATGGTAGCCCTCCAAGATCAAGGCCAGTCACTTCAGCAATTAGTTCTTGATTGACTAAGATATTCTGCCCCCCATATTCCATAGTCCACTCATTCCAATCCTTCGCAAAATATTGTATAGAGATGCTTTGATCATGCCCTTGAACCTTCTCCATGAAGTTGGTGATGCCACCCTTGCTGAGTATGTTCCAGAGCTCAATATTTGGTCCTTCCAGTCTGGGTCTGCACTAGGCTCAATTTGGTAAGGGGGACCCTCCCATCTTCTTTGTGCTTAACTATTTGCAACAAATTCCCAAATCCTTGTGAGTGCTGAAGCCAGTTCTGCTTTTTGCTATTGTAATCCGCATTGTTGGAAATGAGAGCCGTTGCTTTTCCCACGAATGGCTGTAATGTCTGCTGATCTGAGCCTACTTGAAAATCACATGTGGGAATAGCCCACTCCCTGTCATCAATCACATTACTACTGTCTTCGGTTTCCATGGAGCTTGTATCCAACTTTTAGCAGATGCAGTGCAGCCCGCATGCGTGATTTTCAAATCAATGTAACTCCACTTGAAGTTCCCCAATATTTCACATCTATTTGATTATTTGACATGATTTGCCATTGTATTCTTTAAGTTAACACGTGTGGGAGTATTATTGATGCTAATCCACACAATAATCATAACTCAGCTCAAGAGATTGCTTTGCGTATAGAAATCCGCATGAATGCTATTTTGAAGCTGCTTAGGGATGCTATTATTATCCCAAATAGTGAGGTTAACAATAATGCCATAATTAGCTAGCGCATCCGCCAATTTATTACCCTCCCGGTAAGTATGCATGATCCTGATGTTATCAAAGTATGAGTAATACTTATGGAGCATTGGGTTATTAAGAACATAGAAAATTAGAGATCATCCAACAAGGTGTACCTTAGTATTTTTATTCATTAAATTTGGTCTATTGAGGTATTCTTCCTCTCTTGTGATACTCCCACAAAAATTGATCTCTTAAGGTGTTATAAACCGAGGAGGGGATTGATAAAGCTGACTCAATGGATATATAACTAGCTTTTGTTGGTTTGTTCAATGATATATGTTTGGTTTGATTGAATTTTGACTAATTATGTGTTTTACAGTATCTACTAGGATACTGTAACATATATTTTCTAGGTTTTCTTTACCTCATTATAACATATTATTACTACCTAATGGAATTACAAGACATATTTTAGGGTTATCTTTTACTTATTAACTCTAGGATTTTAACAAGACACCATATCCGATATCTTAGATATAGGAATTAAAACCCTACATATTCATTACTAAATGTTTATTAATCTATTTTAGATCTATTTACAACAAACTGCGTATTTATGCCCCTTTGGCTATATCTTAGTTTATGTATTAGCCTCACTATGGTCACTTCTAGGTTATATGGTAATTCTATAGAGAAATTACCCATATTGGCCATATCATCTTACAAAAATTTTTAGAAACTGACATGAACCTCAATTGAGAATTAGCACAGGATATGGGGAGAGTGTAATAAACTATTTTACTATGTTTAGGAATAAGGGGAGGTCTATTATCTAGAAATATGATGTTTGTAAGATCAATGGAATAAGGGGGAATGTTGTAATATTACTAATGTCATTTGTGATTATTCAACCTTCCTTCTATGGGTATCTTGACCTTTCACCTATCTGCATGTCCATTGAGCTTCCATACTTCCCTTAATGTGTATAAATTTTCATGTATGTTTCAATTTTGAATGAATAAATATAAGCTTAACCTATTTATCCTCATTTTCCTAATGGAAGAAGTCTTTCAAAATGATTACCTTTAATTAATAAATAAATTGTCCTAATAAAATAAACAATAGTAGACAAAAAAAGACAATTAAATATGAAAATACACAATTCTTAACCGTCCAGCCAAAATGATTGAGTTAAATATTTCCCGCACATTCTAAAACTAAATAATAGAATTACATAAGGCTTGATCCCTCTTGAGGGTATGTAGTGCAAAACTTGGCGATGCTAGCAATTGTCTCCACCAAGATTAGTCCAACTAAAATGATGGTAATAATTATAAATAAAATAATATAACTACATAAGTCTCATTTGGTTCATGTGTTTCCCACCACATGAATATGGATAAGTAATTGGGCCAACAGAAATTACATTCAAATTTTTTTACCATGCTTAGAAGATAAAAATTATCTATGCTAGAAAAAGGCATTTTAGAATCACACTTTCAAGAGGTGAAGTAATCTACAAATGAGAAATTATTATTAAAACAAGCTCAAAATTGATGAAAAGATTCATCTTTTTTTATTTGTTGAAAATTCATTCAAAATTTATATTGTTCATTACCATGTAGCTCCTATCAAAATTTCATCCCATCTAAAAGGTACATGGTTGCATAACATAGAGTGGATAAGGAAACTGACACTTGCAAAATCAAGTGATATGTATTACTACATAAGGCTCATTTGGTTCATCTATTTCCCACTGCATGAATATGGATAAGGAATTGAGCCAATGAAAATTACATTCAATGTTTTACCATGCTTAAACTCAATATGTTTACCATGCTCAGAAGACAAAAATTTATCTATACTGGAAAAAGGAGTTTCAGGATCACTCATGAAGTGATATGTAAAAGAGAAATTATTATGGATTAAAACAAGCTCAAAATTGATGAAAAGATTCATCTTTTTTATTTGATGAAAATTCATTAAAAAATTATTTAGCAAGTTTAAGTTTCCTTATCCAATCTATGTCATTCAACTGGTATGGAGATGGAGTATGTGACAAATCTGGATTGGCAAAATTTAGATCCCTTTGATATTATCAAACTAAATAAAATCATAGTTTTCATCGCTGAACATTCTTTTAAATGATTGAAATTAGTGCATTTTTAGGAGCACATGATTGAGAGATGCAACTCTAATGCTTCCCCTATATTAATATTACATGGTGGGACAAATGCATTAAACAAATAATTCTCCACTTATCTTTATGGTGGAGAATTGGAAGTAGGAGATCATGCTCCAACAATATTATAAATGTCTAACTACACCTCTAATGGTGCATCCCCTCTATGATTTTTTTGTTCTTTTTATTATCGTCATTATGTCTATGTTAATTCTTAACAATTTTTACTTTCTTCAAATATTAAGATTGACCCTTTCGAGGTACATCCTTCATATAGTTTACTCCTAAAATTTGATTTTCATGTTAAGAATATATGTAAACACAAGTTAGAAGTTCAATTAGAAGAATAGAGTTAAAATTTCTCCATTTGGGTACAACTTTTATATATTTCCTAAAATGATTAAGTTCAATATTGCTTGGGTATATGCCCATTCTCCATATAGATATCATAGAAGATTCAACTACAGACAAAATGCCATTAAAAACCATTATTAACAACAATATTTAGAGGTAATAAAATGATTGAATTTAGTATTGGTTGTAGTTGAATGTTTACAATGGGCATATGTCCATTCTAGGACAAAAAAAATGCTAAATATGCTTAAAAATATTTATATGTATTAAAATGATTGAATTTAGTATTTTTTGTATTTTAATGTTTACAATGGGCATATGCCCATTCTCTGACTAATAAACATTTTAATACCTCTAAATATTCACTTTGTTTTAGAATGGGAAGTAGTAAATTCTCATAGCCTTTGTATTGTATTAAATGGGTACATGCCCATACTCCAAGCTACATCAAAACCTTCGCCATAAATTATGACAGTTGGCTCATGAAATTCCTTATCAAGTATTTTTTAAATTTTAATATTATTCATTTAACTTGTCAATATTAGTTCGAATCTATTTGATAAATATATATTAATTTCAATTTTTATGTGTAGATACAATAAGGATGTAGAATATCCAAAAAATATATGTAAAGAAATAGGTAAAAATATTAAACCTTTTCATTTGTCAATATTAGTTGAAATCAATTTATCATAAATATATCCTAATTTTAATTTTTATGTGGAGATACATCTGGAGAAAATCCAGAAAATTCACAACTAACAAATATGTGTAAAGTTTATAGGTAAAATTATTTTTGTGAAATATTATTATCGTATTTGAAATACATACAAGTTAATAATGACGTTTAATAACAAATTGTCTATTTCCTTAATTTCTAACTTCTATATATAAAGAGTTTTATCGAATTGGATTCTCATGGTCTACGTTGGATATAGATGCCAATGTAGAAAAACTAGTTAAAGTGGATGTGCATCATTTATTTTTTTGTGGTATGGAGAATTGAAAAAATGAAGGAGACAAATTTAGTAAAGATTTGGAAACAATTTGGAAAACACCATAATTTCCATAAAAATGTGAAACTACGGTCGTAGTTAATGTAATCAACAAAGGAGTTCCTAAAGAAAATTGTTTGGTGTCTCCAAAGGTTTCTGACAAAGACTTTAAAAATAATAAGTGGCTTATGTCACCATTTTTAACAGGACTATTCTTGGTAGGGGTTACGGATGATGCAAGAGACATCTTAAATGGATGTTCTGTATTTCAAAAAATAGTGGAACAAATCAATATATAAAATTGTGTTTATTACATTTTTCTATTTCTTTTTCCCATTTTCCATTTGAAGGGATGTTATTGATGGTTGTTAGTATGTAGTTCTCAAAATTTGTTTATTACAATTTTTTAGTTCTTCTTCACATTTTATAGGAGGAATAACTGCTCATCATATTGCATACAATTATAATATCTAGGTATATTGAGTAGGTTTATTCCAATATCTCATGTTCATCCATCCCCAGAATTTATATGAAGGATTACGTATGGTGGAAATATTGAATACTATTCTATCTAAAATTTAGTAATTGTTGATGTATTTTTTTGTATCATGTTCATTATGCACCAGGACATTTATGTCGGTATTCAAAAATATGCAACCACTCCGAATTATTGAACTTGATTGAGTTTATATAGATAAATTTAGTTTTTTAATTCTTTTTTCTCATAAAAATTTGTAAAATTGGATTTATTGCCATCATTTTATGCAAAAAAAAGTGACTTGTATTATCTCATAACAATACATTTCCATGATTACTAAGCTAGATTGAGTTTACTTGTTACTATTATGGTGATTAATAAATATAAATTAATTAATTTTATTTCTCTTCCTGTTTCATAGGTCTTCTAGGTGGGAGGAAGTGATCGTTGCGGGTTAAATTTCAAAGCATAGAAATACCCTCACTCCCCAGTTTGTTTTTTCAAGGTGTAAAGAGAGAGATGGATTTCTTTTGAGGCATCACGCAGGATCGCATACACATCATTTTCTTGGCTAAATTTGGGTTTGTATGCGAAGCCATTGAAAGGTTTATGGGTGAGGAGTATCTAACCACTTCTTCAAGGGCTAGGGTTAATTATGAGGTGGCATCCTGGATTTTTTATCAGCTTCTTTTGGTGTGGAGGAATAAGAAAAATTTTAAGGAAATTTCTCTTCATTTTATCAAACCCTGGCATTGATTTAAGTTGGACGAAGAGTTGGAGGATTTTATCCTCGCTCGGCTGCTTCTGGTTGTGGACAAGGAAGGGGTTTATTTAGTTGACACCTTGCACATGTCATTTTTGTGTTATGATCAATGAATTTTGAGCTTATGCAATTTGCAGTAGATGTTCACGGGGTGTGCTTGGATGGGATTTCTGGTGGTAGCAGAATCAAGAAATTAGATTTTCCAGAGCTGTCATCGCCAGTGGTTCTAGAGTCAAAGATTGAGGAAAGGTTTCACAAGAAGTTAGGGTTTTCATATAAATTTCTTCTTCAGAATGCTCAGGCTGGTGGGACTATTGGTGATAATAAGAATTTGAAACCCATTCATCATATTGGTACCTAAACCAATTCCACATTATGAGCCAAGTAGCATTAATGAGCTAGGCATGATGCTTAGAGAAATATAGACTAGGATTTGACTTTTTTATAGCCGGGGATGGATCTGAAAGTCTCTTTTTCACTTTGAATTATGGAATTTTGGATAACACCTCACAAAGGGTATGACCTACCCTACTACTTTAGGCTCTTCCTGCAACCAAGGTGAGAGAAACCATTTTGTAACTTGTATTTTTGAAAGCAATGGATATAGCAACAATATTTAGACTCTCTTTCTTAGGGATATAAAAATATAGCCTTAGGAAGATATGGTCAATACAAGCATCATCTAACTCTCACGAATTGTCACACTACAAAATGTAGATATCTTCTTTAAAAGGCTCAAGTTACTAAAGATCGTTACAACTCTGACTTGTTTCTACATATTTTGGATAAAGGATGGAAAACATTAATAAATATCCTCAGCATTTGTGTATAAATGGTGCAAACATGGGTAGTTCAGGTGGTTTTGATGGATATTGGCTGTGATTTTGGTGTATTGCTGGGAATTTAAGCAGGATAAATTTGACTATACAAAATACTTAAATGAACCTTGAAAAATGTTGTATTTAATTGTTCTTGATGAAAAATACTAATCACACTATCCAAATCACTCCTTCAACTAGAAGGTTTGTATTCATGGAAGCCCAAGAACACAATATTTCACACAAACTTTAAGAATTTAAAAATGAAAGATCATGATAAATTATTAATTAAATACTGATAATTCCTTATCAAATTTGTCCCATATACCCTTGGGAACTGACAAAGATCCTAAATTAGATAGATACAACTTGAATTTAAAACCATTTACCACAACATGAAGGAAATCTCCATCAATAATGCAATTCTAGTCGCCAAATTGCTTCTATTTAAACTAAAACTTTGTGTAATTAAAATAAATTAATCAGCATAAGTTTGCAATGGGAATGCATAGAATCAATTCAAAGTAATACATATTAAACAAATTAATATTTCTCATGAGAATACACATGAATTAATTCATGAAACACTAACACTTTGACAAGGGGACACAACACCTATGACCTCAATGTCTAACAATGACTGTAAAGTGCAATCATCTTGGCGAGAAGGTTTTGGAAGGGATGAATAAAATATTTGGTATCGTAGATTAGTTTGTCTTAAGAAAGTTAAAACAGGTTTTCTCCCTTATTTCTCTAATGATTAGAAAAATTAACCCCCCTTATGAGAGAGTATTCTCATCGCATTTATACATTTTCAATCACTCATTCACCCTTCATTTACCCCCCAAAATCATGAATATCCAAAGAATATTATTCTTCACAGCATATAGTTTAATATGTTATCTTATATTGCCAGGTGGATGAATTATGAGTTACTCCCATTTTTTAAATCTTTTACATATGACTGGGATGCTATGTCATTCCTTTTTACATTTGTTTAATCATTTCTCACTTTTGGTGGGAAAATAAAACCTTTTGATAGTTTTTAGGAGCCTTCATATGGCTTGATGTGATACGCAAATCCCTTTCACCTTTTGAGGATCAATCTCAAACAACACACATTCATGTTCATTTATTTCTGGGTTAAATACTTTTCCATGAATTGTGTCACATTAGTCTAGATATCTTTTATTGCACAATGCTAATATCTATGAAATTTATTTCCTTTGTGTGAGATGAGTGAAAAATCCTTCTTCATTTGATGACAATGATTTCATCCAGTTCAACTCGTCCGTACCATTTTCATTATAAATTCAACTTCATTTCTTCATTGGTATGCATCCTCATTCCATTTTTAGACTTGAAAATATATTGCATGGATTTTTGTTGGTATAATAGAAAGAATAGCTATGGAAACTAGTTTGAAAGAAATATCTTCAGAATATTTAAATCAAATCTTAGATCTAACTGGCCCAGATGAAACATTTGTCAGGGATTTGTTTGAAATTACAAACCCAAGGGATAGCAATCGACCATTGAAATATTGGGAGGTTTGGATTTCCCTCATCTTGAGATTGATTAAGATAAAATCATATTTTCTTAGCTTTCTAGTTGATGTACTATCATCTCTTCCATTGGGAGAAAAAAAAATATCTAGAAGAGTTGAAGAAATTTCGGATTGAGAGGAGGCCTACTGTGACATGGATGGCTGAATATAAATGTCCCTTTTTATGTAATGAAGGATTTTTGCTAAAATAGGTTCCCTGGGAGTCTTATGTGTTTTATTAAAAGACTTCGATTGATACTTTGCCTACCACTTCTAACAAAGAGGAATAATTGTAGAGACGGATCATTTCTCTAGAAAAAAGTCCAACAATACCTATACCACCTCAACAATCTGCAATATCAGTAACATCAGTAAGAGGGAAAAAGGGGAAATTAATCACTCAGCCCCCAATTTTCATTTTGTATGAGGAAGAAGTAGAGCCTTCATCTCCTCATCATTCCAAGGCATCAATTTATACTACCAAGGAGGGTAAGGGAAATTTTACTCCCTAACCTTCCATTCACTCAATGTAGTGTGATCCTTTGATGGAGCAAAAATTATCAAGACCTTTGTTTTTCCCTCCCCCAAGATAGCGTCCACCTTTCACAAGGATATGTAAGGGTGAGTCTTGTTCAAAATCCCTTATTCCACTAGGTCCCTGGGCTATAATACTTTCTCTTCAAGCCACTCCAAATGCTCCTTTTCAACTAATTTGTGATTAATCTACTTCTTACAAGGAAAAAGGGAAAATGACATTTCCTATAGGTGGTTTAGATATTATGGACTAGGTATCATCTTACCAAAAGAAGATAGAGCTAAGGAATATCATGAATGGCCCTAGGATTACTATTGAATTGTTGATGGATATGGGGATGTCTCGAAATTTGGCTAGTTCCTTTGTATTTTCTCAAATAGCTCAAGGCTCAGAGGAATTTATACCAAGGAAGAACGGGCTGTTAAATAGAATTCCACCATTTAAAAAAGATTTCAAGTTCGAAGTAGAGGATGAATGAATATTTTTCTTTTCTTAGTTTCTTTTTTATATAATTTTCAAAAATGTATGTAACTTTTCTTCATGGGTTAGGCCCCTATAGAACCCAAATTTTGATTTTTGAAAATATAACTTCAAATTGATATTCAATCTTCATAAAATAAGAGTAATGATTAAAATAATATGAAAGAATAGTTCAAAGAAAACAATCCTAAGATTTCTTATCAGTCTTCATATTTGCATCTTCATCTTCCATCATTTGGGCCTGTATGGTGTTGAAAAATCAAGGTTTTCCTATTCAAAGCATCTGTTATCCAAAATTCCCCCCCAAGGTAATTTTGATAACATGCATCAGATTGTCAATCCTGAGCAAGTAGAATGATTCAAGGCCTGAAATCATGTTTCTAGGGTCCCCTCGTTTTCTCTCTAACCCTCCTGTCCAAGGAGAAAACACAATGTTTTAAAAGTATGTGAAAAAGTTGCAAAGAGCCAGGCTTGAGGCCGAAATACAGAGAAAATTGACTAAGGCAGCACAAGGGACAATTGGGATGTCAGGGCCTGAACCGGCCAAAAATATTCTAGGCGGTCTGTGCGGAATTTGGGAAAAAAGGGACGTCGGGATGCATGGGACGTGAAAAGGCGAATCGGCCGAAAGAGGGAAAAAATTGCCTAAGTGTTCGTCTCGCTCAGTCAGGGACATCCGGGCCAAAAGTACGCGGAAGACGCGGATCTGCCGATTTGGCACAAATCAGTCCATTTCAGGCGGTTCAGAAATATTTGTCCCTGACAGTCCAGGACATCCAGGCCAAAAGTACGCGGAGGACGCGAACCGGCCGGTTCAGCCAAAACAGAGGAATTTCATTCTAGGATATCCGGGCCAAAAGTATGCGCGAGACGCGAAGAGCCAAAAGAGCCGAGAGTAAATTGAAATGTGCCACGTGTCTTCACCGTAACAGGAACAAGGAATCCCGAATCAGGCGGTTAGGAGGAATTCGTCCCAGGTAGTTTGAGACAGCCGGGCCAAAAGTACGTGAGGGACGCAGAAAGCCGAAAGAGCTGCCAACAAATCAGAACGTGCCACGTGTCAGAAGGTTGAAGAGTTGCCAAGTGCGCCCCTCAGGCCCGAAAGGAATTTTTAGAGGGTGAACCCGTGGATGAATCAGAGCCTGACACATGTCATCCAAGTGGCAAAGCACGGAAAAAAATTCAAATATTTTCCCGTTGATCCATTTTGGCCTGTTTTTACCCTAAATCTTCAGATCGCCATAACTTTCGATCCAGAGCTCATATTTTCACGTTCTTTATATCAATGGAAATCTGGAGAGATTCTCTACATGATTCCAAGTTTAATATTGAATTTTGGTTCAGTTTGGAGTGATAAAATCAAGAAAACATCTTTGATGTGTGATAATAGACAAAAGTGATGTTTCAACAACCAGCTTTAATGCAACAGACAGTTCACCGTTTCTGTCAGACAGTCCACCATTTTGCCAAGATTCACTACTTCTACCATAATGAAATGAACTAAATGTGACCTAGAAGTGGTTGGGGTAGATCTGACTTTCCTCTCTCTTCCCTCTCTCATTCTTCCTATATATTGTAAGGAGGGGCTTCTTTCTAAAGGTCGAACTTTCCTGTTTTGCCCCTCCCTTCTTCTCTTTGGCAGGTGAATTTGTGGAGTTCGAACCTCCCATTTGAAACTATAATGTGACTCTGCCTCTTGGCATTTTTTAGTGTATTATATCAATCTTTGGAGCAAGTAATGCATGTCTGTGGATGATTCTCAACCCTCTCTGTGTTCATGTGCATCCTCTTGGTCTTTCACTGCAAATTTTGTTATCTGTGCATGATCTTGCATCACATTTGAATGATCTTTGTTTATTGGCAAGATAGGTGTTCTTCATTACTCAGTGCATCACCTCTGTTAGCTTAGATTTATTTTTGTGCATCTTCTTACCTTGTCTCCTTGGCAAGTTGGATTAGGTTTTGAGTAAACTCTCTGCATTTTTCATGTGCATCTGAATAGAGGAATAGGAAACAGCCTTCTCTGGAGATTCCTTTCTCATTCTTGCAAGTCCCACACTTGGAGAAAGGATTCCATGTTGTGCAATCACACTGGATGCTAGCATGATCAACCTAGAAATCTGATCAACATCCAGGGGTGTTGTAATTTTGCATCAACAGTTTTGGCATGCTCGGTGGGACACTAGAGGTCTCATTTTTATTGCAACAAAGTTGATGTGCATCTGCTGCAATTTTCTTACTTGAAAAAATCTATTATTTTCATATCTAGCGACTCCAAGGGGAAGAACCACCTGGTTTCAGCAGTGCATGCCTAAAAACTCATGAGAAGAGTCACCACAAGGTCGAGAGTTGGAGAAGAAGAAGTGTTGTTTGAATACCTGTAATTATCTCCAAGAAGAAGGCAAAGAGGAAGAAGGATTCAAAGGTCTCCATCTCCACCAAACAAAACTCTCTCAACTCCTCCACCTAGTAGGTCTTTCATTCAGTCAAGAAGGGTTTTAAGACCAATTAGAATGGCACAAAACAACCCCTATATGTCAACTTCACAGGCAGCAGCCCACTTGCACTCAATGCACAACATCCAATTCCTATTGCAGCCTTGAAGAACATTCCCTACTTCACTGGAGAAAATCAGACTACTCCAGGTGATCATGTTAAAGACATTGCCAACCTTTGTGCAATCCATGAAATTAATGAGATGCAAGTGGCTGTCAAGTTACTGGCATCTTCATTCAAGGGTAAAGCATTGCAATGGTTTAGGATCCTTGGAGCTGGTTCCATCACAAATTGGAATCAACTATGTATAGCACTTCATGAGAAATTTGGAGAAAAGGGAGACAACTTGTCTCTTTTGGAGTAGCTGACAACCATCAAGAGAGCTCCCAATGAGCAGCTGATCAATTTCAACTTCAGATTTCAAAAAACTTGGGAGAGAATTCCAGTGGCGGTTAGGCCAATAGCAGAAGGTGCTTTTCTCTACTATCTCAAAGCTCTAAACTCTGATATTTCTATGTTGATTCAGTCCATGGGAGGCATAACTATCCCTATGGCTTATAGCATTGCCATTAGGGCTGAAATTTGTTTGATCCAAGCTAGCAAACTTGCCCCTAGACCTCCCATGCCAATGTTTC
Organism: Taxus chinensis; assembly: GCA_019776745.2. Classification (NCBI taxonomy): domain Eukaryota; kingdom Viridiplantae; phylum Streptophyta; class Pinopsida; order Cupressales; family Taxaceae; genus Taxus; species Taxus chinensis. Next base: position 330,051,992 of record CM034150.1, on the reverse strand, counting down.
CAAGTTTAGAGAGTCCAAACACCAATCAAGCACCTAATTTGGCTCCTTCTCCCACTCCTAGGAATCAGAGTTCAAATGAAGCTTCCACTTCATCTCCAAGTGCCCCAAATGAGCTTCAAGATGTCATGAAGCAATTGCAAAACCTAGGCAATGAGCTGGTTACTCTCAAAAGGCAGCAGGCCCAAGGTTTTAGACCTTCTTATCAACCCCAAGCTTAGCCTAATAAGCAGCCATACCAACCACAAAGGCCTCCTAATCCAGCTGCAAGTATAAATCAAACAAGGGCTTCTGCCAATAGACCATTTCAGACCTATAATCCAAATGTCATATCTGCCTCTAAGGCATTGGTGCCAACACAAAAACAACATTGCCCAGGAGTATGATTGGTGTTTTCCATGTAATGAGCCTCATAACCAATCCATGTGCTTCAATGGTGCTTTGAATCAAGCATTAATGGTGACAACTACTCATGTGGAGGGTGAGGGTAGTCAAGGAAACAACCAACAACAAGAAACATTCCAACAGCAATCAGCCCCAAATGACACCAGATTGGTAAATTGGCAAGCAGAGGATTTTTGTGGCATGAACCAAGCAGTTTCTCAAGGGTGTTGTAGCCAACACAAGGTCAAAAAGGAGGAATTTGGGTGAAGAACAGCCATTAGCCCCAACCAATCCACAACCTTCCATGGCTCCACAAATGGTTGGCAAGCAGAATCCAATTTCAAATGCACAAGGGCAGCCGAGAACAGCTCCTAGACCAACTTAAATACCAGTTGTTGCTGCCCACGTACAAGGGGTGAATGTGCAAACCAAGGGACAACAAAGAGATCCTTCATCACCATTCAGTATCATTGATCAGATGAAGAAGACAAATGTTAATATATCAATGTGGGAATCCATATCTATCCCAGATCAAAGAGATCTACTGCAAGCTGCCATGGAGGACTAGCCAACTTCGAATCAGCAAGTTCAGATGCAAGAAAAAGTGCTCACAATTACTGTCCAGCCTGAGGGAAATCATGGAGGAGAGCAAGGTAAAATGTTGAAGCCCCCTTCATTCTATGTTTCATTAATCATTGGAAATCAGCTAGTGCACAATTGCATGATAGAATCCGGGGCAAGTAGCTCAATAATGCCTAAACAAATAGCTAATCAGCTAGGGCTCCAGTATGAAACAATATCCAAAGGGGTAGTGCAGATAGATGGGACAGCAGTAGCAATAGTTGGAGTGATTAAAAACTTGAGCCTTACTTTGTATGCATGTCCAAATGTTGTTGTTTTACAAGATGTATCGGTTATAGACCTTCCACCACTATTTTCCCTTTGCTTGTCAAGGGACTTCACAGCCAGGATTGGAGGATATTTGTCTGTTGATTGGTCACACATGCTGTTCAAAATGAGGTATGGAACCAAAGCCACAGTCAGGTCAGAACCTATTGTAAACTTCCATATTGAACCTTACACTCCAAGTCAGATTAATGCCAATTGCTTAGCATTTGATCAAGAAGATCACCTAAGCACTGATGAAGCTGACACTAAGGTTGGAAGCATCCCGGATCTAACTCTTGATGAATGGGCAAGCAAGGTGCATGATTTTGATCCTTATCAAGAAATAGAAGAATCTGAGCTGGGAGTCTACTGTATACTCAAAGAAAATCAACCTATTCCTAGCATCACTGAGCCAAACCACAAGGATGACAATGAGGTATGGCAGCTATTTTTTGATGGATCAAGGACTAGACAAGGTGTAGGAGGTGGATCCGTGCTTGTTTCACCTCAAGGAGTAAAGTATTATTCAGCTTTTAGATTTCAGTTTGCATGCTCCAATAACACTGTTGAATATGAAGCATTGGTGCAAGGGATGCATTGGGCAATCAAGAAGAAAATAAAGAACTTGCAAGTCTTTGGGGATAGTGAATTGATTGTAAATTAGGTCAAGGGACAACATGCTGCCAAGAATGATCTACTCAAATGCTACAAGAACAGGGTGTGGGACCTCATGGAATATTTTTGAGGGTTTTGGCATCAAATTCATTCCTAGGAAAGAGAATCAAGCTGTTGATAGGCTTGCAGCAGTAGGGGTAGCCTTTGACATTGTGGAAAGTATTCAACAAGACAAGGTACAGCCAAACATCCACGTGATCGTGAGGCCTTCAGTGCCGGATAACAATGTCAGTTGGCAAGTGTTTGAGAATGACCAGCAAATCATCCATTTCTTGCAAGAAGAAGCTGAGTTCCTAGCTAAGAATCAAGAAAAGTTGGAACAGCAGTATGGTGACCAGGTGGTACAGCTGAAAACTAACAAGCTGCCCAAGGGACTTATCACTTTGGAGTCCATTTTTAATCCCAATGATCAATTTAGAAAGGAGAAAGAAAACATTCAGGACAAGAGAGAGGATTCAGTATCCATCTTGGTGGAAGAGAACAAACCATTGCAAATTGGAAGGATGACAACTAAACAAGAAAGGTATGAGTTCATACAGTTGTGCCAAGAGTTCCCTGATGTGTTTTCTTGGAGCTATGAAGACTTGAAAGGTTTCAATCCCAACTTAGCTCAGCATACCATTGAATTGGATCCGAATAATAAGCCTGTCAGGCAGAAACAAAGACCAGTCAACCCACACATGGAGCCTCTCATGAGAAAAGAATTGGACAAGCTGATTAAGTCAAGGATCATATTCCCAATCAAGCATTCTAGTTGGTTTGCCAACTTAGTTCCAGTAAGAAAGAAGAGTGGGGAGATCAGATTGTGTGTTGACTTCAGAGACTTGAATAGAGCCTCTCTCAAGGACCATTACCCACTCCCTTCCATGGAGTAAATCTTGCAAGTTGTGGCTGGCTCCGAGAGGTTTTGACTACTTGATGGCTACTCAGGATACAATAAGATTATGGTGAAGGAGGAAGACCAGTTCAAGATAGCCTTCACAACCAAATGGGGCACATATGCCTATAAGAAGATGCCATTTGGCCTATCAAATGATGGTGCCACTTTCCAAAGGGCAATGGATATGGCATTCAAGGGGTTGATCAATAAAATAGTTCAGAAATATCTTGATGACATCACTGTATTCTCCAAAAATGCAGTGGAACACCTCTTTCATCTGAAGCAGGTATTTCAGAGGTGTAGAAGATTTGGGGTATCATTGAATCCCAAAAAATGCATATTCTTGGCTCACGAGGGAAGGCTTCTAGGCCATATTGTTTCAAAGGAAGGATTGACGATTGACCCAGAAAGAGTTGAAGCAATTTGAGCATTGACATTGCCAAGTCACAAGAAGGCTCTTCAAAGCTTCTTGGGAAGGATCAATTTTGTCCACAGGTTTGTTCCAAACTTTGCAGCTCTCGTAAAGCCAATAACGTTGATGTTAAAAAAGAGCATGGCATTCAAGTGGAAATCTAAAGGCAAGGCAAGTTTTGAGGCAATAAAAGAGGCTATATCGAAAGCTCCCACTCTCATCAATCTAGACTTCTCCAAGGATTTCATGCTATATGCCTTTGGTGGTGGAGACACAATTTCTACAATCCTGGCACAACAAAACAAAGAAGGATTAGAACAACCAGTTGCTTTCTTTAGTCAAGGCTTGGAGGAATACAAAACTAGGTACTCTTTCATTGAAAAGCATGTACTTGCAGTGATCAGGAGTTTAAAGAAATGCAAGTACCTAGTCTCAAACAACAAGATCTAATTATTGGTCTCCCATGCGGGAGTCAAGGACTTCCTTCTAAACAAGGATCTGAATGAGAAACGTGCAAGATGGATAACCTGTGTCATGGAATATGACATCGAGATTAAGGTCACCAAACTAGTACGTGGGAAGGGACTATGCGAACAACTAGCCTTAAGTCAGCAAGTTGAAGCAGGTAATGAAAAAGAGGCTGTCTTGGTACTACAGGATGGTCAAGAACAGGAAAATGATGATGTGCCCACTCCCTGTTGGACTCATAATATGATACACTTCCTACAGATAGGCCTATGCCCTCTAGAAATGAGCAAAGTGAAGAGGAGATACTTTAGATTACAAGTCATTCCATATGTGTTTGTTGATGGTGTTTTGTTTAAGAAAGACATCAATGGAGTTCTACTAAGGTGCATTGGGACATTTTAAATTGAGAGGGTGTTACGAGATTTTCACGATGGAGATTCTGGAGGACATTTTTCCCCACGAGTAACAGCTCTCAAGATAATGAAGGCAGGTTATTATTGGCCCATAGTGTTCAGTGACTATTATACATGGATAAGAAAGTGCAAGAAATGTGCACTCTTCATGGGAAAAGAAAGACTAGCAGCACTTCCATTGCACCCAATTTTGGTTAACCAATCATTCATGCAATGGGGATTGGACTTCGTCGGGGTCATCAACCCAAACTCAAGCCAAGGCCACAAGTGGATTCTCATGGCGACGGACTATTTCACCAAGTGGACCGAAGAAGTAGCGCTCAAAAAAGCAAGTGAGTCTAACATACTAGACTTTTATGAAGAAATAGTGACCAGGTTTGGTGTGCCGGCCACTATCATATCAGATAATGCATTAGCATTCATGGGTTCCAAGATTACAGAATGGGCTGTCAAGAATGGAATCTATTTAAGCACCTCTTCAAATTATTACCCACAGGGTAATGGACAGGCAGAGTCCATGAACAAAAAGTTGCTAAGGATCATCAGAAGAACTCTGGATGAAAACCAAAGGACATGGCATACCAAGCTAAAATCAGCATTATGGGCTGACAGGATAACACTAAAGAGGTCTACAGGTAGTTCTCCCTACAAATTGGTCTATGGGAAAGAGGCAGTATTGCCTATATCATTAGAATTTCCAGCATTGGAGCTCATGAAGCAGTTGGAGTTGTCTGAGTTCAAACCAATGGAGGCCAGGTACGCAGAGTTGATGGAATTGGAAGAAATAAGAGAACATGCAGTTCTAATGATTGAAAAGGATCAGACCTTAGTAAAAAGATGGTTTGACAAGAAGGTAGGAGCAAGGACCTTCTAGGAGGGGGACCTAGTTCTGAAATGGGATGCAGATCGGGTGAAACCTGGAAAGCATTCCAAGTTTGACGCCATTTGGAGTGGCCCCTACATGGTCACGAGATGTAAAAGTGGTAATGCCTTCCAATTGTCTGCATTGGATGGAGAAGAACTCCCTATTCCAGTTAACGGAGTCTATCTTAAACATTGCTACTAAAAATGAAAAGGTTTACCCTTGTAAATATTAGCCTAGATTTCTGTTCCTCTAAGTGCGTATGCACATTGTCTTGTTGTAGTTAGGTTTCTTTTTCCCTAAGTGCTTTGGCACAGGTTTTGTCACTCTCAGGTTGAATTTTTACAGTTCAGAGTGCTCTCGAGGAATGAGTTTCGGTATCAGGATCGGGATCAGAGATCAAGTTGGCTTCAGGTTAATACTCCATGCCCAATGGATTGTTAAAAGGCCACTGATCTTCTACCTAGCAGGCAGGTGACCCCGAAAAGTCACCAAAATTGTTATCCAAAATTCCCCCCAAGGTAATTTTGATAACATGCATCAGATTGTCAATCCCGACCAAGTAGAATGATTCAACGCCTAAAATCATGTTTTTGGGGTCCCCTCGGTTTCTCTCTAACCCTCTTGTCCAAGGAGAAAACAAAATGTTTTAAAATTATGTGAAAAATTTGCAAAGAGCCTGGCTTGAGGCTGAAATACAGAGAAAATTGACTAAGACATCACAAGGGATAGTTGGGAGGTCAGGGCCCGAACTGGCCGAAAAGCTGCCAGGTTGTCTGCGCGGCATTTGGGACAAAAGGTACATCAGGATGCATGGTATGCGAAAAGGTGAATCAGCCGAAAGAGGGAAAAAATTGCTCAAGTCTTCGTCTCGCTCAGTCAAGGACATCCGGGCCAAAAGTACGTGGAAGATGCGGATCAGCCGGTTTGGCGCAAGTCAGTCCATTTTGGGCAGTTCGGAAATATTTTTCCCAGACAGTCTGAGACATCTGGGCCAAAAGTACACAGAGGACGTGAACCAGTCGGTTCAGCTGAAACAGAGGACTTTCGTTCTGGGACATCCGGGCCAAAAGTATGCACGGGACGCGAAGAGTCGAAAGAGCCCAGAGCGAATGGAAATGTGCCACGTTTCTTCACTATAACAGGAACAAGGAAGCCCGAATCAGGTGGTTCGGAGGAATTTGTCCCAGGTAGTTTGGGACAGCCAGGCTAAAAGTACATGAGGGATGTGAAAAGCTGAAAGATCCACCAACAAATAAGAATGTGCCACGTGTTAGAAGGTTGAAGAGTTGCCAAGTGCGCCCCTCAGGCCCGAGCCAATAAAATAGTGCCACGTGTCGAAGTTTAAGGGCCCGAAAGGAATTTTCAGAGGCTGAACCCATGGATGAATCAGATCCTGACACATGTCATCTAAGTGGTAGAGCGTGGAAAAAAATTCAAATATTTTCCCGCCGATCCGTTTTGGCCTGTTTTTGCCCTAAATCTTCAGATCGCCATAACTTTCGATCCAGACCTCATATTTTCACGTTTTTTATATCAATGGAAATCTGGAGAGATTCTCTACATGATTCCAAGTTTAATATTGAATTTTGGTTCAGTTTGGAGTGATAAAATCAAGAAAACATCTTTGATGCGTGATAATAGACAAAAGTGATGTTTCAACAACTAGCTTTAATGCAACAGACAGTTCACCGTTTCTGTCAGACAGTCCACCATTTTGCCAAGATTCACTGCTTCTGCCATAATGAAATGAACTAAATGTGACCTAGAAGTGGTTGGGGTAGATCTGACTTTCCTCTCTCTTCCCTCTCTCATTCTTCCTATATATTGTAAGGAGGGGATTCTTTCTAAAGGTCAAACTTTCCTGTTTTGCCCCTCCCTTCTTCTCTTTGGCAGGTGAATTTGTGGAGTTTGAACCTCCCATTTGAAACTGTAATGCAACTCTACCTCTTGGCATTTTTTATTGTATTGTATCAATCTTTGGAGCAAGCATCGCATGTCTATGGATGATTCTCAACCCTCTCTGTGTTCATTTGCATCCTCCTGGTCTTTCACTATAAATTTTGTTATTTGCGCATGATCTTGCATCACATTTGAATGATCTGTGTTTATTGGCAAGATAGGTGTTCTTCATTCCTTGGTGCATCACCTTTGTTATCTTAGATTTATTTTTGTGCATCTTCTTACCCTATCTCCTTGGCAAGTTGGATTAGGTTTTGAGTAAACTCTCTGCATTTTTCGTGTGCATCTGAACAGAGGAATAGGAACCAGCCTTCTCTGGAGATTCCTTTCTCATTATTACAAGTACCACACTTAGAGAAAGGATTCCATGTTGTGCAATCACACTGGATGCTAGCATGATCAACCTAGAAATCTGATCAACATCCAGGGGTGCTTTGATTTTGCATCAACAACATCCTCACATTGGTCCATCCTTTGTTTTTATTCTCGTGGCTTTGATTGTAACTCTGTAATTCCTCTAATCTCGTATCAATGGTATCCATGGTTTTGTCAACCCACCTCTTTTCCATCTTCATATTCTCCCCGACTTCATTTAAAACCTCAACCCTAATTTTAGCCAAGTTTTAAATTGCATTCTTTGGGACCAAAGATCACATTCAATTCATTGAACATCGAATCCTAATGCTTCTTTGTTTGGTCCTTTTGACAAAGGTAGCTGCTTTGTATGACACATGGAGACCTCACACAACTTTGGGGCTTCTCCTTTTCTCTCTCTTTTTGAATCTATGCATGGACAACACATGGAGGCATACAAGCTCTTCTTCTTTATCTTGACTTTTTAACCCACTTGGGCTACCTTGCCATGCTTTGGCCGTGTGGTTGATTCTCACTTCTTGAAGGCCCCTGATTCTTTATGCCTTCTCCAAAATGAGTGGAAGGGACACATGGATACCTTCCATGTCTAGTTCCATACTTAAGAAAAATTGAGTCTTGCAAAATACAAAAGAACACCAAAAGGAAAAATAGGATGGGGCGACAAAATTTGTAGGCATCGGAGATATTTTTACACTTTTCACTTCATTAACGTATTATCAAAATTACAACATTGGCCCGATTCATGGTCAATTTTTCACGGGTATTTTTAGGGATAACATTACTATTACATTCCTCCAATCAAAAAAGAGGATTCACCAATTAAACATGATATTTTTATTTACATCCAACACAATCCTATCTTTGATCATATGTTTTGAAACATGGGAAAACAATTTAGAGAGAATATTTCAAAGGTATACATTGGATAAAAGGGTGAGATCAAATCAAGCACCAACGCCATCTTCGACTCAGGGATGGGAACCCCATGTGGGTGCCACAAGAACCACACAAACCAAACATACAACATACCAAGTTCCTAGATCCATTGGGTCACGGATTCGTTTAAAGCATACATAGGGTCAAACCAAACCAAATTGAACATCACAAAAACATACCAAGATACCAAGGAAATTGGTCACTATAGACTAGGAAAACAATAAGGGAAACAAAAATAAAAATAAAAATATAAAACCAACATGACTTTACATTGTACAGAAGTTCATACCTTAAGTGCGATGAATCTAGGAAGTTTTTTAGATGAATGCCATTAACAGGCATCTCTAGAAAATCTCCATCTAGGTCTTTCAGGAAAAATGTGTGCTCACAAATTCTTATAGTCAAAAGAGTAAGGACCCATCCACAAGGCATCAAATTTACCATTTTTTCCTGTATCCTCATGCATGTTGTCCCATAAAAAAACAAGAAATAAAACATTAAAAGTTATAGGATTCACCTTTTTATCAAATAACTTTTTGAGTTTCTCTCAAAAATTAAGGTGTTTTGGTGAGATTCTGTTATCTCTTCATCCAACTCCATAATATGATTAATCCTTGCTTCATAGGGATTCGCCTCTTCATCCTCAAGTTATTGTATGAACTGATAAGAGGACAACTACATATGTAGGGGAATTAGAGCTTAGAATCTATAAACCAATTCAAATGGAGTCTTTCTAGTAGCCCTTTTGGTAGTAATTATATCTCCCCATAAAAAAAAGTTTCAACTTCCTCACCCCATTTTATTATGTTAAATCTATCTAATCTCCTCCTAATGATCTTAAGAAAATTCATATTGCTTGATTCAACTTGGCCATTCCCGTGAGGATTATAATTGGATGCATATGTTAAATTTATCCCATACTCTTGGCACATAGCTACCAATGGCCCTAGCTCTAAAGCTCATAACATTGTCTGGAACTATTTTTTCAAGCACTCAAAACCTACAAATTATATGATTCAAGATGAAATCCATAACTATTTGGTGAGTTTCCTTTCTGGTGGGAATAGCTTTAACCCACTTGGTGAAATAATCTATGGCTACCAGTATCCATTTGTGGCATGTACTTGAGGAGTAAAAATTCTCACCAATAAATTCCATGCCCCACTGTTTGAAAGGAGCTTCTATTGAAACTTGTTACATGGGTAGAGCTCCTAAAGCTTTCATCCTTCCTAAAAACCTTTAACAACTTTCACATTTCCTAACCATCAAGGAAACATTCTTTGAAAAGTGTGGGCCACCAGTAACCCACCCTCATGGTCTTATGGGAAGTCAGTTCTTATAGAAAAATGTCCTCCATATACTCCCCCATGAAATTCTACAATCATTTTGCTAGCTTCTTCCTCTGTGATACACCTCAAAAGAATGCCCTCAGGTTTCTTTCAAGCCAACCCATAATCAGTTATAATATATTTTTGTGAGGCTAATTTGAGTGTTCTTATTTGATTTTTATTCTAGATTTCTGGGACACTCCAAATTTATAAGGTAGAATATTATGTCCTTATACCATATGGAGTTGATTAATCTGTCATGGACATCCAAAATTCCTTCCTTAATTTCATTGACTTCCATCATCTACAGGTTTATTTCTGCCATTAAATTTTCAAGGCCCCTAATTCTGACCAACTTGGTGGTATATATATCCATATCATACTTTTGTAGCTTGTTCACATAGCGACACCTTTTGCTAGAAATTTCCATCTGTGATAAGATGTTCTTGACCATAGCATAGGGAACATATGATACAATCTTGGATCTCAAGATGTAGGGCCTAAAAACTTTAGTTTCTCTAATGAAAGAAAAATCCTGCTTCTCCATGATGGTATACTTTATTTCATGCCCCTGCAAGGTTGTACTGAAAAATGTAATAGGCCTTTCATTTCCTTCCTCATCCTTTTGTAATAATAGAGATGCAATGGTGTTTTCAGATGCAAAGGAGAATATTTGAAAATCCTTCTTATAATCTGGGGCTACCAACACTAGGGAATTTTTCAACACTTCGTTTATTCCAGTGAAATCTTGGAGGGATCGTTCTTCCCATTGAATAATATGTTACTTCATTAACATTTTTTGTAATGGGGATAGTCATTGTAGAAAAAATAGAAATGAACCTCCTAATGAAATTTATTTGACCAACAGAAATACTCAATTCCTCTTTTTGTTTTTCAGGACAAGGACCTTACCAATTGCTTCCACCCTTTTAGGATCAATCACAACCCCTTATTTTGATACAATGTGCCCCAAAAAAATCTCCTTCTGAACCCCAAAATGGCACTTTTTAGGATTCAATGAGATGTCATATTCTCTACACCTAAACAACATATTTTCAACATGGCTCAAGAATGATCACTTATTTGTTTAGATAACATTGTCACATCATTCTGATAAACTACAATAAAATAATGTATGTAGCCTAAGAATACAACATCCATTTTTCTTTAGAACATATCCCCATTATTCATAAAACCAAAAGGCATTCTCACATACATATAGGTACCCCATGGGGAGGTAAAGGACAATTTTAATTCTCTCTAATTGTTTCAAAACCACCTGGTTGTACCCTGAGAATCCATCTAATGTAGAAAGAAGTTCTAATCCAGTGACCAATTGTAGCATGTTATCCATATTTGGCAATGGGTAGTTGTCTTTAATTGAGGATTTATTCAAATATCTGAAATCTACACACAACCTTATATCTTTTTTTTTTCTTACTAGCACTAAATTTTCCACCCATGAAGAATATATTTTGGGATGTATTATCCTTTCATTCCTTAACTTTTTTAATTCTTCTTGCATCTTGAGGGAAAGAAGTGGATTGATGGGCTTCTATTTTTTCTTAAATGGTTTAGCATTAGGTTCTTAAGGTATTTCATGTTGAAATAAATATTCCCTATATGCTTTCAGTTCTAATTAAGACCATGATAAGCAGTACTGATATTTCTTCAACAATTCACAACATAAGACTGGTTTTCCTCTTTACTCAAATTAATCCATATCCAAACTTTTCTGGTATTTTCACCAGTTCCCAAATTCACTTCTTCAATATCCCTTGAAGAAGAGATGTGTCTATGAACCAACCTATCAACATTACAAAAAATTGACTCTAAATCCACCAACCCTCTAGAAATTGTGTTGGTTTTTCAATTGAATTATATCCTTGCCAAACAAGGTTTCATTACCATCACACATTACAACCATTGGTTCCCAATCCATGCACTCATTTTTGAATTCTCCTTCATTCTAAAAAAAACCTCTAAACATAGGCAACATAATTGAATACTTTCCAATCTTTTACATTATCAGGAATAGATGGTCTTGACAATACTTCAAAATCATAATCACAATAAGGAGAAACAATGTAGTTTTTAAACCTAGATCCAAGCATTGTCAACCTATTTTCTGCAACATTTTTAGTTCTGTCATGATACAAAATATTATAGGATTTAAACATCTCAATAAAATACCATACTGCATACTTATATTGTTTCATCCTATGATTTTTTTTAGCATGCAATTTTCTAGCTTGTTTGACTACTAACTCAGAGTCTCCTTTAATAATAATGTCTTTTATACCATATCTCCAAGAAATACTCAATCTTGAAAGTAATGCTCTCATACTCTACAATATTATTTGTGTATTGAAATTTCAGTTTAAAGGAAAAATTAGAAATAACATGTTTTGGAGATACAAGCAGAACCCCATCCCCATTCCCCATATTGGAGAAAACTCCATCAAACATCAAGGTCCATGAGTGTACCAACTTGTTCAAGGAATTTACTTTCATTAATACCATGCTCCTCAAAGTTGACATACCCAACAAAATTATTAACATTGACAACTGTATACATAACTTCATAAGAAGCATTATTAGGATCTTCAATCAGATGTAACATCTTCTTCTCCTCATATAACTTGACAAGACTCCCTTCTAATGGTATAGTGGTGTATGACATATCCATTTACACACTTTCACCAACATTGGAAGCCCACTTTATTGACAACAACATACCCCACTTAGCAAGGCATTCCACAATGACTACATTCATGGTTAAATAGCTATTAGGGTAAGCTACTAATTGCACCACCAAACCTTTGACATACCGAATTGCTAGTACCTATGTAAAATCCATGGCATTGCAATTCCCAAAGGCTATTGTTACTTTGATATCAAACTTAGTTCATAACTTTAAGGGGCATCACATTACATGAAACTCCTGAATCAAACATGCAATTGTGAAAAAGTCTTTCTGTAATAATAAAAGTAGTATAGAAGGGATCAACATTAAGTAGGGATTCAACAAGGGGATTTTCCTAGATATACTTCAAGGGATTCCCCCAACTTTTCCAATGCTCTTGGTGCTTCCAATTCTTTAAAAAAAGGAGGAATATCAAGATTGATAACATCTTTTGTCAGGGTCACTACACTCCTCCTTAAGACCCAAGTACTCAAATGCTTTTTTCTATGCTCATGGATCCTAAGAAACTCAAAAATAGGTACATTAACTTTAATCTAACACAAATTTTGAGCCATGTCACATGGGGTGTACTTGGGTAATGGTGTATTGAGAGGTAGGGTAATTTCCTTTTCTTGTGGTATGAGGTCCTTCATGGCTTGGTCAGGGTTACTGGATTTATTAGCATTAGCTAGACTTTTGGTTGGCACATATTTCTTGGGGGAATCCTTTGGGACATTAGTGAGGAGGGGGTTCTTTTGTTTATTATTGTGTCTACCTCCTATTTTATAGCTATCTATGTTGTGTCCTCCATTTACAATCTGTATATTAGATATATTATTTCTCCTGGGCCACCACTGCGTTCAATAATAATTGTCTATCCTCATCAGAAGGAATTACACCACTCATATTTCTTAATAATCAATTCCCTTAAATATTCAAAATCATGATTGGCCAAGTAAAAATCCTAGACCATATCAACTCACATAAGATTACTAGTAGAAGGAAGAGGAGATACCCAATTTATGCAGTCCCAAAAACATTCCACAGTCCTAACACTCAACAATTCAGTAGAATTAGCTCCTTGCTGTGGACTTTCACGGAATTCCATCATGCACACATTACCAAAAGTAGAATCATCATCAACCTCTTCACTTTCTTCATTAAGATCACATGGAGAATGTGGTAAGAAACATTTTTCACACCACTCAATAACATGATTTTATTCTATCATAGAAACTAAGTAGTTCAAGGATCAAGGACCAATTTATTCTCTCTTGGTTGTTGTTTATTTCCTGATCCCATGGGCCCTTTACCTCACTCATCTTATCTATGATCACCTCCTAGGATGATTTCTAATTCTATTTTGAGCTTGAGTTGTGGTGTTGGCCCTGAGAACTTTGTCCTATCAATTTCTATGCTCCACCAAGTTTATAAAATATTTCTTTTACTACTCCTACTAGAGTTTTAACAACTTCCTCCAGATCAATTCCCTTTCTTGGTTGAGGATTTTATGGATTAACTAACTTAACATCCTCCCTTTTAGTAGGCTTTCCTATTGCCTTGATATTATTTTCTATCTGTACTTCCATGGAGAAATTTTTTCTACAAGTCCTGGGGATTTTGTCCCTCAAATAGTATGTTACTTTCTTGTCAAAGGTCTCATAATACTATATCAATTAGGACTCATCACTTGGCCTTAATTTCATTGGCAATCTAGTTAGGTTTTTGTTAAATCTAGTGTTAAAGTCTTGGACTGGGTTGTTGGGATTCTTCTTGATATTTTCAAATTCCAAGAGGAGAAACCTAGGACTAGTTTTGTCCCCATATTATAATCTATAAGCTTTTTTGATATCATCGCATGAATCAATGGAATTATTTAGTAAGTATTTATACCAATCACAGGAATCCTCTTTAATGGTAGGAATGAACAATTTGACATACACATCTTCATGTTCAATCTCCAAATTCTCCATGATATTAACACAAAGTCTAAGGTGTTGATACATCAATAATATCATTATTTCCTTGAAATTTAGGCAATTTGTTCCTCCACTTCTTATGGAACTAGATTAGGATAACCCACAATACCATGAAAATATATGGGCCCAAAAATATTTACAATAAATGGAGCTCTAGGTGGAGGATGAGCCATATTATTCTAAGGAGGTTTCCCAACAAGAGGGTTAAAACAGTATGGTACATGAGGTTTTTGAGGTAATGGTGTATGATCCTCAATGTAATAGTCCTTTAATGATTCAATTTTGTATGTCATTATTTTACCCTCAATACTTCTTTCTAACCCCAAGTGCGTCAACCTATCATCCAGCATACATTGGGTGCTCACCTGAGTCACATGTAGGAGTTGATCCCCTCCTTTATGTGATCGTTACAAGAGAGTTCTTCCATTAAAGGAAGATTTATTTGCAGAAACAAAAGTGCGTTCAATTACTTTAAAAGGAAGAAGATGTAAAAGCAGATCTACACATCGATGCATCACAAAAGCTAAATAAACATTACACGAAGCATAGGAAATCAGATTTGAATCATGATAAGCCAAATAACATGAGGGTTTACACCCATAAAAATAATATATAGAATAGATCCATATATATTCATTTAACATAGTATCTAGTAGCCATACTACATTTAAAAGGGTCATCTCAGACCATATACATTAAATGACAAAGATCCAACCCCTGCAAACTAATCTTATCAGAGATCCTAACTATAATTTTCCCCATTATATCCCTTGTTATAGATTCTAGTACCCATACATATGCTTAATGGTATCCCTTATAACCCTCTAGCACTAAGTACTCTAACACCTAGCACTACGAAATTCAAACCCTTAGCATTTCTGTAGCACTTCTTTATTCTCCTTCTCTTCCTTTGCATTATCTATGCATTCTCTCTTTGCATTCCCTCTATGTCTCTCTGTGTCTCTCTATGTGTTTTTTCCTATCCCAAGAACCTCTTTAAATAGGATCATCGACCACCACCATGACTTCTCTCCTAAGAAGATCGTGTGCCAAGTGTCAATGTGGTCCTCCATTGGTGAATGCTTATCCTCTTTTCAAACCTTTTGCTAACTGTAATGACTGCCTCTGGGAATATTCCCTACATGGAATATCCTTTCCTTGACCTCTAAGGCTCCAAGTTGGCACCTTATTTACTTATCATGCCTAGTCATGTCCTTACATTTTTCCTCAAGTGACTCCATGATGCTAAATATGGATAAGTCCTTTAACCCCTTGTTCTTCCTCCCCCGCGCACCCTAGTTTCACTTAAACCCTTTTTTCCTATGTGCTTTTCCCCAAGCGCTCTTCTATCTATTGTTCCTATGTGCGCGCACCTCTTGGTACTTAGCCAATTTTTTTTGGGTCCATCATCACCCCACACTACATGTGTTCTCTGTCCTCAGAAACATTCTTCTTCCTCAAAGAATAAATAATAGAGGCATTGAAACAATTAAAAAATGGAAGAATAGAAGAATGTGTTACTACTACATGACTAGGAACTCCTTCTTCAGAGATGTCTCAATATTTTCCCATGTGTCTACTTCTCCCTGTGCTTGCTGAAGTAGGTCACCCACCAATGCACTTATTTCATTAAAACTAAGTTCCTCACTCTTAGCTTTCAGTGTATAAACAATTCTTTCCAAATGCTTGCTAAGATCACCTAGTGCATCCATCTTATGAGTGACTTGGGGTTATAGTTCCTTTAGCTTAGCTTATTCTTAATCGAACCCTACAAGGTTTTGATTGCTTCCAAATTCTTCTCAACTTCAGCTAGGATCTTATCATGCTTCGCCCTATTTCCTTTGTGATTTTCCTAAAATTCTTTTATATTTTCCTCATGTGCAGCAACCAATATGTTTGTTACCCTATTCATGTTATCATAGTTTTCATATATGGCTTCAACCATCTGTGCGGCGGTCCTTACTGCAGAAAGGAGCTCGTAGTACAGAGTGATTGTCTCCCCAATCTTTAGCTTTTCCTCATCCTTCTCACATGCAATCACCTCCTTTTTTGACTCTAATACGAGTGGTTTCCTTTCCATAGTGAGGTTACAGATCAATTATTCCAAGCATTGCATGTTGACTCATATTTTTTCTCAAGCGGGGCCAGGTACGTGTGCTTCAAGATTATGGCATCTGAAATGGCCTCTACATTCTTATGTATTTTACACACCTTTTCCTTTTCCTCCCTCATCTTGCACCTTAATTGTGCACTAATCAATTCCTTTTGTTTTATCTCTTTATCCCAGTCAATCATCTCCTCATTCTTTTTCTCAAGCTCTTCTCCAATACCCTTATTTTTTCATTTCTGCTAAAGAGTCTAGCCTCTACCTCAATCATTGCTTTGTTAAGCATGTTGAAAAATTATTCATCAAACAACTATTATGAGTTTACCAGAGGGTTTACTCCCTTGGCATCTGGTATCTTCATCAATGCATCTTTGTTTACCTCAAATTTTTGTTCATCAACGTG